>HG738137.1:21432313-22032313 GCA_000499405.2 Onchocerca volvulus | reverse complement strand
AAACATACTGTTAATTGATTTCTGCAACCATTCTCTTTCATTGTGAGAGAATTCTAGAAAGCGCATGTTCTAATCTATTGTTCAAAATTTGAAGATTTAAAAAAATAAAGCAAGAGCTGGCGATTTAAAAAAACTCAGTTTCGAATTTCAAATCTTCAACCAATAAACTCCCCATCGTTGGGTTTTCTGATTTTAATTACATTCCATTCTTCATGACGAATCACTTACAGCAGCTATTATAATAATAATCCAATAACATTTATCACTTAATATAATGTTGAGTGCTTGATTAAATTTTTGAAATAGTAACAATTCCACTCCAGCAAATAATTGTAATAGCTTTGTTTCTACTCGACAAAGAATTACCAGGTTTTTTCAAATACTATTTCAGTGATTATTGAAAACTATGGGTGGGAAAACAGAGCTGTGGAGAGTAAATTGCGATTATGCTTTGAAATGAGTTTTGTAAATGAGGAAAAAAAAGGTACGAGAAAATATCTGTACGAAAAAAACCAGGACTGAATATGTAACCATAATCGAGACTTTGCAGGATTAGAGTCCCATATTTTTTGAAACTTGACACATTCACTGCGGAAATTTAGAAAAACCATCATGTCTGTTGATTCTGAACAACCAGTGCATCAAAAATTGAGAAAAAACTAAAAAATTGGAAAAAATCACAAAAAAAAAAAAATAAAAATAAAAATACAAATGGTCCCAAAAAGTACCAAATATTTTAAAAAATTTGAAGTCTGCAAAAATAAATTAAAAAAAACATGCACAAAAATATTTTTTATATTTCTAGTATTAACAGGCAACGTAAAGTTTCATTTTATCCTTCATCAGATTCCATTCTATTGATGATCAAGATTAGCATCATTTGCTTCCAGTTTTATACTTGAAATTAAGTATCATAAAATGAAATAAAATGAACTGTTTATGATGAATTTCCAATTCGTATGTTACGTTTCTGTAATAGCTGGCAACATAAATGCTGACAAAAACCGTTATATTAAAAGAATGAAGAAAACAACATGAAAAGAGCAATAAATTAATTTTTATGAAGTTTAAAATTGGAAAGCAAATGAATCGTCCAAAAAGAAATTGCTTTCAGCATGAAAATTATTTCATCCAGAATCAAATCATTGATTTCGACTGAATAGAATGGTGGGTGTCTTCCGTGATAATGGCACAGAGAATTTATGTTTATCGAAACTTTTCTGTCTCAAAGCATTCGGATAAAACCATCGTCAAATAAATTGATTCGTTTTTTGTTTCCTGTAATGTAATATGGTAAACTTCTACAGAACTAATCAAAACTTATAAAAAAAAAATTACTGAAAAAAATTTGGGATACTAGCAAAAGAAGGTGTCGGAAAAAACCGAAATAACTGTATCGTAAAAATTTGAATTTAAATTGTTTTATACTTGTGATCATTTGATGTACTAGTGAACGGTTGTTAACTATTCACATGAGTCATTTTTTTGACATTGTTAATCAATTGCTATGATTTCATCATCTTCGCGCGCTTTTCTTTGTTTATTTCATTACATAAACCCTGACATCCTTTCTTTGTGTCAAAGGATGTCTATCTCACATGCTCATTAACCTTGTGACCTTGTTACAATGCTTGTAATATATATTGGCTCTTTACGGCTATCTATGTAACCACGCCTACTTCCTTCACAGTATATAAAGGGAGGATTTTCTCATAAGGACACTTCATACTTTATACTTCTCACTTTCTACACTTGTATCCACACCATCACTGCTTTCAAATCCTTTCTCCCGATATTCTTTGTACTTTAGTCGACAATAAATTATCGACATATTGGACTCGTTTTATGGTTTACAATAAAATTTTTAACTGGTCGTACGCTCACAATACGCTACGTGACAAAGGATATACGTAAGTAATCTTGTTGCGAAGTATTCCCTTTTTTTTTACTAATACAAATTAGCAATTTTTATATCGCGCAAAAAAATCCGCGACAGAAGGTGGAAAGAATGTACTTTTTTCTACTCAGGAAAGAGCTTTTTTCTTTAACTGAGTTGTGCATGAATATAATATGAAATTAAACTCAATCCTATCCAGAACAATTCCGGAATAAATACCAGCTCGTTTTGTAGGAAATCGAACTTTCTTGAAATCTGACACTTTTTATCCAGCAAGCACTTCATGATTATGAATAAGGATTGGTTAAGTATTTTTATATATTTCAAAATGGAAGAAAAATTCACATGAATACACGAAATATTGGCAAAAACCATCAAAATAAAGGAATGTGAGCCATTTAAGTGATTTAGGTTGATTAACAAGCAAATGCGTGAGATAGAGTTTATGTGCGCCGTGTGAAATGTTGAGATCTGTATTAACTCTTGGAAAGTTACAAAGATTGAAGTTTGTTGTAAGCATTGTCCATCCTTTGTCCTGATAATCAACCTTTCATCTGATTAATGTGCCGTAAATCTTTGTCCATTATCCATATAAAAAGCTTTTCGAATCAGCTGGATCAGTGTCTTCAAAGTCAGTTCACTTCCGATCTGATTTCGAAGACATTTTTGACGACAGCACGAGCGACAATTCAGCAGAAGCAATAGCAGTGGTGGAACGGCAAGAAAACGACAGTCATAAGAAGAAAGCATGACAATATAGTGAACATTATTATTTACTGTGTATTGTTCATTCAATCCTTACCATTGTATAAGCTCGATATTGTATATAATATCATATAAACCGATAGAGGCTACTGTTAACCTAGATCGACCTCAGACTGACATAGCACTAGCAGCAGTTCGACAATTCAGTTAAGCAGTATTCCTCTACCCGATCTCTACAAGCGACAAAAAAAAGAACTCCAATTCAGTTATCGAAAAGAATCTGAAAATACGATCATCGCTTTAAGAGTTCCCTTTGGAATACAGTAATATCACCTCTTTTAATATCAATTACACTTAATCATCATTTAGAAACAAACGGAAGTCAAGGCAATGGAAATTAGAACAAATTTATATGTGGATAATGTCATATTATCAGCAATGGAATCGGAAGAAGTTTTGCCAAAATATGACGAAACAAATTCATATTTGCTGATACAGTCATGAATATTCGAGAATTTCTGATTCCTACTGAATAACGAAAATTTCAATAATAAGATTTGCAACTTTGAATTCCAGTAGAAATGTGTCAGAAACACTGAGTGACTAACTGCTTCACATTTAAACGACAAAAGTAACAAATAAGTATAAAGAAATTTCTTGGATGGATAAGATAATGACTGAATTCGACAGGCAGGCTTTCTGCAATCGGAATACTTCGAAAAACATTCGGGACACACTTCTCTACTGAGTTTTGTTTCAAATTTTCTTCAAACATCAAAATTTGATCAAATTTTAAGTTATACTTCGAAAATGCACTACCATAAAATTTTTAAAGCTGTAAAGGATGATTCATCATGTTGTTTCTAGGAATAGCTTCTCAATGTTTTTTGGAGATGTGTAGCTCTTTCCATCCTCAGATACCCGGCTTCATGGATATTTCGGAAAGATTTATTAGATACTTGCATAAACTCTTCCCATTCACTGCAATAATACCTGTATTTAGCGGAGTGCCAACTATGCTTCAGTTGATTACCCGATATTCTCATAAAAAGTAGATTACAAAATTGTTCGATGTAGAATTGGACATAACTCAGCGTGCATATCTTGCGTTGCATTTTGTGTAACAGCAATGGAAGTATGGAACACCAAGATCAATCGATCGATCGATCGATCTCTAGGACTGCCATAATATTCTCGAATCATTCCGAAGACTTGATCCCTATTTGATCTTTCCGAGATTGGAATGCATTGTTATCTATCTTTCTTTTCCTCCATCATATGTCCATCTACCGACCTCAGCTTTACAATAATTCGCTGATCCTGCAGTGAAGTAAACGAGGAGCGAAGTTAGCCATCTTAAGAATCCAGAGTTCTCATAAGTCAAACTCCGACTACTTCTCCTTGAGTTCTTTAGTACTTTTTTCACGAAAGTGGGCGGATGAGCGTGTAGCGAAGTGGCGGAAACGTGTAGCGAAGTTTTTGGGCTGGAAAAGGGTCTGGCTGAATGAGCCCCGAGGAGGAAGACGGATTGCGTGAAATACGTCATTGGTATATATAATCACTGGTTATATGTTGCAGCAATGGACGTGGGTGGCGTGGGCGGCAAGAACAAGAAGGATAAATTCTCTGGCCAGGTGAGTACTCTTGGGAGATACTTCTCAACTCGAGAAGGGGAGAGGAAGATCGATCATTCCTCATTAAATTCAACTTATTAATGCATCTATCAAACCCTGAGAGGACGGACTTAGTTTTGCTTTAGGTTAGCAACCGTAAGGGGTTAAGAGCAGATATGGTGACTACCGAAGTGGTGCGCCTATTCGATGTCGCTGTAGACTGCCTCAGGATATGTTTATCTTTGTTGGCTAGCGATATGGATCACGTAAGTATGCACTTAGCTTGAAATACTTTCACAAGCCAACTCCTGGATATAGCAATACATCTTTAGCAACCCATTTTTTTTGGCCCTACTAGTGTTCTTCATATCTTAAGGTAAAAGATGCGAAAGAGAAACTGATAATGGAAATTGAAAATTTGCAAATTGATGATAAAACAAGTAAGCCATCTTCGTCGCATTCCAACAAAACGCCAAAAGAATTGGAGCAGTTTGGTAGTGGACAGGACAATAGGTCCAGAGAAGAAATTAGAATGGAACGCAAAGCTAAGGCTGCTGAAGCAAGAGCAAGAAAAAGTCGGTATTCTCTCTCTTTGTGTTGTGTGTTGTGTGTTTGTTACTGATTCTGATTAATATTAAATGATATAATAGTCACTGTTGATCAAATACATGGAATTAGGTTTTTATAAATAACATTTTTTAAATGATTTCATAATATTTAGTTGTTGCGGCAAAAACAAAAAAAACACTCCAAAAGAGCAATACACCGATGAATGGAAGCAAAGCATTGGAAAAAACAGTGAATCAGGAAAATAAGTGCTCTTTGTCAGATGGTGCTGCGCAACAACATGTCACTCCTTCCAAGCTTATGAAAGATCCTGGACTTCCAAGTGGTTTTCGATCCTCACAGCCTTTTAGAGCTGTTCATTTTGGTATAGATGTATCAGTTTTTATTGTGTCGAGTTGTAAAATCGGTTTTTACATATGTTTTAATCACATTATAGATTTAAACTATAGTAATCATGGTGAAAGGTTTTCATGGATTAAAATTTTGAGCTTATAGTAGGAAACCCATGTACAACCCTTTTCAGTATATAGTCGCATCCGAAAGCAAAACACGAAATTGATGGACTTAATATTGATTGTGAATTAATTAATAGGATAATTTTTACTAAAATTATCAGTAGAATGTTTCCCAATAGTTTTTATAAACTTGAGTGAATTAGTAATAATTTTATGCAGATCTAACAACAAAAGATGATGGAAATGAAGAAAGCTCATCAAAACAACCATCATTTTGTGAAATAGTAACACCAAATATACATCCTTCATTTCTGGAATTCGCGAGCAGGTCTCTCATTTTAGAAAATTATATAGAAGAAAATTCTTTTCCGCATTTATAAGATTGGAAAAGGAAATGTTAAAAAACAGTATATCATTAGTTTCTTTTGTATTTATTGCATAGTTTTCTAGAATTATTGGATATTGAGTGCAAAATATTAGGTAGAAAGATGTCAGACATACAGTAAGATATCAGCATTTCGGTCACAATTGATAACTTCGATTTATTTAATGATGAAAATTCCATTTTAATACACTTTTATATTTAGATGCGAAGCAAAACATATCGTTGGTGTTGATGCTGTTTGCATAGCATTTGTGCACACTATCAAGCAAGTAATTTTCACTGTGAAATTTACCTAGTTTCTTTTGTATTAATTTGGCAAAACATAACTTTCATGCATGAAAACTATATAGAAGTAACTGAAGTTCAGAAAAATTGCAGTAATGAAGGGAAAGAGATGAATCTTTTTTTATTTATAAGAAAGTCCCCACTGTTTCTTGTTTAGTTTTTCAATCTGTGATAGAAAATTCACTATTCTGATCTTGAAACACGGTACTTAGTCTCAATAATGGAAATATTTTTTGCATAATTTGTTTACGTTTTCCGTGGAAAAAATGAGAATAATAATTCTCAATGAAAAAAAAAACGAAATTTCATGATTCATTTTTTCAGTTCCTATCAGATTATATTATTTCACCGAATCAAGTCATGTCGCGTGATCTCGAGCAAGCTATTCGACAACAATTGAAGTGAATAATTTTTCTTAATTTTAATATTACTTAATTTCAATATTTTAATCTTAAACAATTGTTCTTAATTTTAATATTCCAAGAAACTGGAAATCTTTTCAATCGAACCAGAACTTTCATTTCATTTTCTTTATTGATACTTTACAGCTGTTTAACAGAAAACGGGAAGCATTCATTTCCGCTGGCCTTGGGTAATCTGATAAAACAACTGAAGAAAGAAATTAGTCAGCTACCGGATTCGGTTTCTGAACAAGAAGTAAAATTTCTTATTAACGCAACATAGAATTACAGGGAGTAAAACATGGTAGTTTTTTGTGTCTAATATTTCGATAAATAAAATATCCCTGGATTGATGGATAAAGGCTCTTTACTTATTTATAGCAATGATGCAATGTAAATATGTGTCAGTATAATTTTTACGGTGTCGTTTTCCCTATTTCATTAGTAAAGTATTCGATGTTAGAACATGCTTAAAATGCTCGTTGTCATTTAAATCTATGTGTTTCATCCGACTGTCATAAAGAATTGATCTGCTTAGAGTTTCTTAGTAAATTGATAACTTTAATAAATCAAAAAATTCCGTATTCACTGTAGGAAAGTTTTTAAAATTAAAAAGAATTGAGGAAAAAGAGAAGTTACATCTATTCGTAGTGAAATGAATGTATTTAGCGTACAGTATCATATTCACATCAAATTTGTTGTTGTTGTTCGAAATAATCTTTGATGATTCTCAATTAATGTTTTGGATTATCTTTATTTACATGTATTTTTCAGGGCAAAGAGCGTCTTTATTATTGGTTAGATGATTTTGTGCAGCAGAATTTCGAACTTGCATTACAAGCTATATCATCATTTTGCCTCAAAAAAATGAAAAACACAGTTTTTGTACTCACTTATTCATGGTTTGTATTCAGAAAATTTTAAATTCAAGGAAATAGCAAGTAAGTAATGCTGAAAAGACGATAACAATCTCAGAGATCTAGAAGAAAGGGCGATGAATCTTTCATCAAAACAACATCTCTGTTTTATATTTATAGACAGCGTGGGATTTAGTTCCAAGCCCATTTTCGAAATACCGAGACATATATTTATTAAGTTACAAATTTTGCAAGTATTTTGGATGTTGTCCTTGTTGTATATTGGTTTATATTGTATTAAAGAATATCTTTTTTATTGGCAAAAGTTTTTCAAATATTATCCTTGTTGGTATACAGTATTTAGACATAAAATATCAGGTGTCCAGTGGTAGAACGGATCATTTTGGACGCTCATAACAATAAACTGCTCTTCCATGTGCACGTTTTGGACTCGCCTATAGAGCAGAAAGGTTTGTTTCATGAAAATTTTAGTTCGAATCAATTTATTAATTACATTTATTGATTTAAGAGTAATATTTTTTTGCAGCTATGTTTGTTTTCAGGAAGACAATTAGTGAAGACATTATGTAAGCGGAAAATTAAATGTAGTTATGGCATGCTTTCTTCGGTTGGCTATTTGATGAAAGAGGTCAGTTATTTCTCAATAAATGTTTAAGCTTAAAATTAGATATGTTAATTGTGTTTAAAAGGAGAGTGTATAATACTGCACGTATAGTAAATCAAAGTTTTCTGTGGACTTGGAGTATTGTAATTGAATTTTTCATCTGGATAACTATCAGTCATTCATGGTTCGTATAGATTCATTTAAAATTTAAGACCAAGTTAGCATACTTATTTGTTGCAGTGTCATATGGTTTTACTGGGTTGCTCGGCGATTTTGTCGAACGGATTCGTAGTGGCAGAACGTGGCACTAGTCAAATAGCATTAGTAGCTTCGGCTTTGAATATTCCAGTTCTAATTGCTGCACAAACATGCAAATTTGTTGATCGGGCAAGTCCCATTTCTATTCTTCATTTTCTGTTTTTTTATGTAATTTAGGATTTTATCGAATATGATATGATTTTCTACAATTTTTTCCAGTTTCCGAGATTTGTACACGAATATTGCTTTCTTTCGTAAACGGGGCCGTAATATTTTTGCAGGTGCAATCATTTTCTCGTGGTATTCATGAAATAAATGCTTTGATGGACGAAAGAAAGGAAGTTGTAACCGCTGACTTGATAACTGCTTTGGTTACAGAATTACGCATTCTGCCTCCGAGCTCTGCTCCCGCTGTATTAAAAGCTAAACAATTAGCTGTTGATTCATGAATTGTGGTTGCTTAATATTATGTCTTTCGCATGGATTTTCTATTTCATTGTTTTTACAAATATCATTTTGAACGAGTATTAAATTTGACTATTTTCATGAAGCTACAGATTATGGATAAAATTCTATTTCTTTTGAGTTTTATTTAGAAAAGAAATCAAATGACATAACTTCTGCTTACTCAAATTTTCATTCTGTTATTAAGTAATTTTATTTATATACCATTCAGGTAGGTATTGTAATTTAGATTTATCTTGAAAATATTTTATTAGCATTGCATATTTTCGGCACTTCATAGAAGTGCCAAAAATGTGTATTGCTAACAAAATATCATAAAAGTCACAATATCTATCCATTTTCCGTTTAGCTTGCGTTCATTTTTTACTTTCAGCAGGACACTCCTGGCAATCTTTTATATATCTGAATTTCGATTATTTTAAAAAGTTTAAGAAAGTTCAAAACCTAACTTTTCCGAAAAGAATACAGAAGAGTATTTGCTTAATCATATTGTTTTCATAATTATGACTATTTTGTTTTGTGGTTTTATTGTTTTAATAAAAATCTGAAGTATTTTTTCATGTTACATTTTCATTGCTGTTAGGATAACAGTATGTTTATTTTCAAAGTGTAATTATCATTTTATAATTGAGAATCATTGTTGTTAATTAAGCTTATACGCAAAATTGAAATGAATCGGTTTCATGGAAACATAAGGCCATTCTGTTTCCATGAAAAATCGGATTTATCTTAAACAAAGTTATGGAATTAGTAACTAAATCTAAATACAAAACCATAGACTTTAACGTCAGTCGAAGAAGTCGAAGTATTCACTGATGTAAAAGAATGGGGTTTGTCGAGGTTTATTTTGGCCCTTGTTTTCAGGGTTTTAATAGCTATATTTAACAATCTTATTGGATATTTATGCTGCAGCAATTACAAAGCTAAATAATAAAGAACTTGTAACTGTGTTGGTCAGCTGCAAGTGAAAGGAAAATTGGAAATACTGCTGCGTTGTCCATGTTGTTCATTATGCAAATTGAAAAATACATTATTTATATTTAGGAATAAAGATATTCGAGATGACTCTCTATCTTTTGAATCAGTGGAAAAATCAACCAGGTGGAGCTCAGAACGCAAGTACGTTGTATCCACATTTTACATTTTTTTCTTGATTATTTGATTTAAGATAAATTGCTGCTTGGTTCAAGATCATGCGATGCTCCGATTTTATGAAATTGGAGAGTAAAAAGTTTAAGTTATAATCCTTGCACTATTTTAAATTTTATATTTATCTAAAAAAAGACGACATATTCAATATTTTGTGGTGGGAAATAGCTGCGTCTTAATCAGTAGTATGCGACAGTTAATTTGCACTTCATTTGTTATGGTTAGACAGTTACTAATAATTTGCGAAGTACTAAGTTTGCGAAGTTTGCGAAAGCATGAAAAAATTTTCAATATATTTAAATCGATGCGAATACGTGCTTTGATTATGAGAAAGCAAAATTCAAATTATTATAAGAATATTAAATAAGGTACTAATGACTAGCCATCTTAAAATTTTCTTTAAGAAAAATTTTCTAATTTAGGTGCATTTTTGCTTGCTTTGAAAAGTGAGCATTCATCGATGCGCGAAAAGGAACTTATCATTGAGGTATTAGATGATTGGGATGTTCTGACACCAACATGGTTTGAAGTGGCCGACTATCTGAGTGTCATCGAAGGACTTCATGAGAATGAAAATTTTAAACAGCGTCATCTTGCTGCTCTTCTAGCTTCCAAGGTCACGTTTTATTTTTATTTGTTCATCTTAAGCGAGACTCGCACTGTTCTTTTTTCGAATATCCATGACTCATTTCAGGTTGCTTTTTGTTTGGGTGACTATAACGGTGCTTTGCAACTTGCTTTAGCGGCTGAAGATAAATTCCAACTCACGCCGCGACCGCCTTCCATTCTCGTTGGCTCACAAGATGAACAAGTATGAAATTCATTTACTTTTTTTTAACAGGAGAATAAGCTTCTTTTTTTATGGATATAGTTCTTTACGAAATAAAGAAATTTAAGTAATATTTGGCCGAGAATTTTTTTAACTAACAGTTAATTGAAACTAAACTTGAACATCTAACATTAATTGGGTGTTGAAATATGATGGAAAATGCATGTTTATGGAGAACATGCACTATGTTAAAGTATATTCTCTTAGTGACGATCATCGTTTTCATTTCAGTATGTGAATAAAATAATCGAGCATGCGCTGGACACATATAAACAAGCTAAACGTAATGAAGAGGAAATAGATCCGCGGCTAGAAAAGCTCATTAATCGACTTTTCGAAAGAAACATGAAAAAACGAGAATTGAGATATGTCATTGGGTTGGCACTGGATACACGCAGAACGGATATGATTTTAGTTGCCATCAAGGTTGATCTGTGTTAAAAGGAATTAGTTTGCAGAAATTTCTTTTTTTTTTTCCATTTTTAACCTTACTGTTGCTTATGTCAGCAAATAAAAAAAATTAGAAATATAAGTCATTTTATAATTCTAAATTTTATATTAACATATGGTTTTAAAGCTAATTTATGCTTAAGCATTTCAGAATACGAGAGATATTTTTTTAGGTACTAGGTATGAATAGGATAAATGCAAAAGATATTTTTGTTTGAATTATTATGGCTTTATCATAGCTTTAAAATTCTTATGCTAAATCTACATGCTAATTCCATTATCATCAATGCACTTTAGAAACTAAGTGATTTCAATGTATTATTATTTTAATCAACTTCCAGGCTACTGATGATCAAGCAACTTTGCTAACTGAAACTGTAGCGAAAGTTTTGGAGTCACAAATGGACCGAGCTTTTAGAAGTATAGTGTTGGACTTACTACTTCGTTTATTCTCTGAATTGGAGGAGCCTGATTTTGTTTCTATGTGCCAATGTTTGATCAAACTTGAAAAACCAGATGACGTTGCGGATATCCTACAGCGATTAGTTTCTAATAAGGTCTGTGAAATCAATTTTTCTGCTGATCTTTTTATGCCAATCTTCTCCTGAAATCATCAGCTGCTTTAGGCGAGGTAAGCCTTCAAAATTCTAGTACATCTGCATAGTGTCGAGTTGAATCAAATGTTTATTATTGGAAAAGCTTAATAATTGGATATTAGTACTAGTGGTAAATGTAAAAAGGAAAGGACACTATTAGTTTTCCTAAATCGATTTTGTAAATTGATGGTTGTTATCTTTTTTTTGATAAAATTTTTTTTTCTCCATTCAGCTTTAGACATTACACCAATTTGTTGCTTAATAATATCGTTCTATTAATAATTTTGTTTCAACATTTTATTTTATGAAATCTTTT
Source organism: Onchocerca volvulus (assembly GCA_000499405.2). NCBI lineage: Eukaryota > Metazoa > Nematoda > Chromadorea > Rhabditida > Onchocercidae > Onchocerca > Onchocerca volvulus. Next base: position 22,020,460 of record HG738137.1, on the reverse strand, counting down.
TCGCTTCAGGGGGACAATGGCGTATTGTTAGCATATCAGATTGCTTTTGATTTGTATGAAAATGCTTCGCAACAGTTTATCAGTAAAATAGAACAGTCTCTCATAGATAATGCTCCGACAGAAATACCATCAACGAGCGGTGTTATGATACAGCCCATGGAAATTACGACTGAAGGAAAAACGTTAGTCACTAAAACAATTTCTCACTAATTACATGATAAGCATAATTTTCATTAAATTGTATGCAAAATCTTGCTTTTCCATTCACATTACTTCTCACTAATCTTTTTTAACAATTAACAGAGAGTCACAAATTTTGTCTGATGACATTGCTATTGCTAATGAGGAAGAGGAAGGACGGAAAAATGATCGACAGTCGAAGGATACATCCTCATCTGAATCATTGGAAGAAAGAGAGTAACTTTTTTTTTCCCTATCGTTTTTCAAATTTGAGCTTTTAATCTTTAGAAAATACAAATCTCGATTTTCTGGAAGATGATTTTAGGCAAATATTGGAACAGGTAGAAAAATAATATGTCTGATTATTGTTTAACTGGTGGAAATTGATCGCAGTAAAGCTAAAGATTAAATTTAGCTCAACAATGGCATCAAATTCGAGAAAGCAGAAGAGCAATAATTCTGAAATCACCAAATGTTCTGAAGATGCCGTTTGTGGAGTGTCGGAAACTTTCAGTTCTTCCGGGATAGCGATTGATGCGTCAAAAATGATGGCAACGGAAGCATCATTTGCTGAAAGATCGAAAATAAAGGTATTAATTTTGTGAATATATTGGATTTAGAACTGAATATTTCGAAAAAATAGAAATGTATACATCTAATTTTCGCTACCGAAATTAATACATTAAAAATGCTTCAGGAAATAATTTTTACCATTCACATCATTGTTCTTCATAGATCACTACAATTCTTTTTCTTTCATAGGACAGTCTTCCATATCTTTAAGATTTCTTTTGTTTGAATCATCATTTCAACATATATCTTATTTTTCTTAAATTTCTTTCAGGATAAGGTCGTCTGTGAGCGTTTGCGATCAATTTTGCGTGGAGAACAAACTATCAAACATCACATGCAATTTCTTATTAAAAATAATCACACTGATATGCTGATTTTGAAACAAATAAAAGAAAGCGTACGAACAGCTTCAGCACATAATGCTACTGTTATTGCAAATGGTTTGATGCATTTAGGAACAACAACCGATGATTTTTTGAGGTTTCATTTTCAATTTTTTTAATTTTGAAATTTCTCGGTTAACTTTATTCTTTTTCATTGTTTTAACTGATTGCTAGGTGTACTAAGTCATGTAACCATCAATAACTTAACTAGCGCGTAGATTAAATGAGATGATCCTACTGCTGCTATTGCGAATGTTTTTCAGAATGTTTATACAGATTCATAATATATATAGTTTAAAATCGGATTACTTCATTCTTATTTGAAATTAATATCATGTATAAAAGAAGTTGAATTTGATGTTGTTTGACATTGTAAGTACACTATATTTATAGAGATAACTTGGAATGGATAAGCAAAGCAACGAACTGGAATAAATTCAATGCTGTTGCTTCACTTGGACTTATTCACAAGGTCATATTTTTAATAAATAACCAGTAAAGGTTTCTCTACTTTATATTACCTTTTACTGTTTTTTATTAAGGGTCATGAAGCGAATGCGTTGAAGTTGTTAGATCCATATCTACCAAAGGGCGAAGCTGATCAGTTTGGATTTAAAGAGGGTGGTTCTTTGTATGCTTATGGTATGTTTTCAAAACAAATTTTTTTCTCAAATCTTTTGAAAAATATCTACATGAAATGCCTAGAAAATAGGATTATTTTCCTGAATGTTTGAAAAAAAAAAAAAAGAGATGGCTCGATGTGAAGAAATAATCTCTCCTCGATCAAAATATATACAGTGATTTTAGGACTGATTCATGCGAATCACGGTAACGCTGAAGTGATTTCCTATCTTCGGGATCAATTAATGAAAGCAACAACATCAGCAGCACGTCATGGCGCCTGTCTGGGCCTTGGTTTGGCTGCAATGGGAACTCATGATGAACAAGCTAGTTTATCGATTTTTTATTATTTATGTTTGCTCCGTAATCCTTTTGGTCTTTTAAAATCTGAGATATATTTTCACTCATAATCTGTAAAACTATACGGAAAATTTTTCTTTGTAAAAATTCTTACTTCCTTAAAAATCCTGAACTTCACTTTATCAGTAATTTTCAGGTATTCATACAATTGCGCGATTGTTTATATCAAGATGATGCAGTGACAGGTGAAGCTGCTGGCCTAGCGATGGGTCTTGTAATGGTTGGAGGAATTCAAATAGAAGCGTATCAAGAAATGGTACAATATGTGTGCGACACACAACATGATAAAATTCAACGTGGTCTGCGTACAGGCATCGCCTTGCTTGCTTATGGTAAATTTTTTAGTTTCGTTGATCTTTCCAATAATTTAAATCTAAAAATATATATTTCTATTTATTGCATCTGTTCAAAATTTGCCGTTATTGTTACATTACACTTTACATTCATTTATTATTATTTTTATTGTATCATAAATTGCAACCATCCTTTAATGGAGACGAATGATAAGGCTTTGGTACTTTCTTATTTTGTTCGGTGCACTTTTTTTTCCTTTTTTTTCTTTTACAGTTATAACAATAGATGGAGCGCTTAGGCATTATAAAAAAAAAAAAGAGAAAAAAAATGGGACCGTTTGCTAAGTTTATTCACTACTTGTTATATTTTCAGGACAACAAGAAGAAGCAGAAAAACTGATAGCTCCTTTATTGGAGCACAAATCAAATGCAGTATTGCGTTCAACTGCAGTTTGCATGCTTGCGATGGCATACGCAGGATCAGGTAAAGCAGATGTAGTTCGACGCCTTTTAGCCAAAGTTGCCGCTGATCCAAATCAAGATGTAAAACGTTTCGCTGTCATCGCCATTGGTTTCGTTCTGAGCAAGTTAGTTTTATTTTTGATAAAATAATTACAAGAGAAATGTTTCAAAATTTGAATTTTTAATAAAACAGAAAAACTGAAATTTAAAAAAAAGAAGATGAATACGAATCTTGTGTCGAATTTAAGTTATGTGAAACTCCTCTAATCACTTGTGTATTCTTTAAATTATATTTAGTTTAAGCGAACTTTTTTTTTTTTTCAAAACTGCAGTGTCTCATTCTCGCCTGTTATACATTTTTTCAAACTGCTGCCAATTTATTTTATTGAGGTCTTTAACTGATGTAAGTAGATAACCAGTTTGTTTTAAGCAGGAATTTATTTTACTTGAGTTGCTATTGGACATATCTTTCTCTCGCATTACAACAATTGAAAACACTTCTCTATGTTTTGATTTCGAGGAACTGAATATAATCACTTTACTTACAATAAAATCTAGCTTGAACACATACATAAATACAAAAAATTATATGCGGAATTTTGTGAAAGACTTAGAGAAGACAGAAGAAGAAACCAGGAAAAGAAATGATGAAAAGATCTTTATTTTGAAAAAAAATTTAATTTATGTTTCTCCTTTCTGAAAATCATCAGTTCATAACGATATTATTTACAATTTGGATTCTTTCTTTTTTTTTTACAATCAGTCACTCATCAATCTTTTTTTCTTCTTAATTTATGGGTTTTAGATTTATTCTAATTTAATTTTAGTTTGTTCAATGTCATCTAGGAGAGCGCACAGAACAAAACTTGCCAGTTCATTTTAATGAATATCTTCAAAATTAAAAAAAAAAAAAAGGATATAGAACCACAAGAAAACTAGTGTCCGTAAAGCTCATTCATCATTCAACAAGGTGAGACAGATTCACTAGAACACTTGGAGCGGATTTTTAAACAGGTCATCCAATAATTCGTCCATGCAGCGGTTGTTTTTTGCTGTATAAGTAGAAGGATTGCAATATCAAACTATTGAAAATAATTTTTCGGGAAAAACTGGAAAAAATTGTAACTTTGTTAGCAATTAATAGTTGCTATCGTTCTTTGAAATCCAAAATTAATAGTTGTAAAACTCTATAATTGGTAAATTATAGATCATGCCATCATGGTATAGATTCATAGTATCAAATTATAATTGCTAACTTTATGGAAGGAAAGCCGAAATTTTTTTATTTTTGATCCGTATATAATGTAATAGTGAAGAGTGTTTACTTATAAATTTCCAATTTATTTGTCTGGACAGGTAGTTCTCATTTTAAAAATTTCTTCGTAAAGACTTCATAAATATAAATAAGAAAATTCGAATTCAGCAAATCCTGATTCATCCATAACCAAACAGTAGCAAAACTGTTGTTCCCATGTCATTAAAGAATTGGGAAAAATAATCATTAGCTTTCAGATTTTATAAAAAATTTCCAAAAGTTATGGTTTTTTTTAGTAATTTTCTTAAGGATATCTTTTTTGCAATTCTATCTATTAAAAGTTACTCTTCCACGAACTTTTCCCGATTTCAGTTAGGAATTATTCAACCTAGACCTTACATTAATAATTTAGCAATAAAAGTCCAGTTTTCGTAAAACTTTAGTTAAGTGGTTCTTATTTATTAGCATTAATATTTGATTAACACCTTCAAATTACATCAGAAAATTTGCATAATGTTTCTCTTCCAAAAAATAATTTTTCTAATTTTTTGCATTTCTATGCTATAGTTTGGATCCCAAAATTCTTCGTGAAAATGTAACGTTTGTCTTTATTATTTCTAGATCATTCAAATCTTCATTACTTCTAGATCATTCAGAATCTTATTTCATTATTATTGCCACTTGAAAAACTTAAGTTTTCTGGATCTCCATTCTGTTTCTCCCATTACTTAACTAATGGCATGCAAGCATCAGATACTTCCTAACTTTTTCATGAGAGGCGCGTTAATTTGAACTTATTTTTTTGGTTGACAGCTTATTATAGTTTGTGCATTTTTTTTTTTTTTTTTTTTTTTTTTTTTTTTTTTTTTTTGGAGTCGATCAGCTTTGTTCTGTGTTGCCGATGATAAATCTTCCGGTCGTATTGACTGGATACAGTATTTCTGTCGTGAAGATTTCAGCTTATTTATATTTTTATTATAGCATAAAGCACTACAATGGTCTTGTTGCGAATCGAATCGATCAGTAGTCCTAAAATTTATGGAAGACACTATTCCTTTGTTTCAGCCGTAGCTTTTAGCTACAAAAAATGTCTTCTTATTTTCATTAATAAGCATCTGTTTCCTCAAAACAGAACTATAGCATAGCTTGAACGTAAGAAAAAAAAGAAAAGAAACTTAGTTTATAAGAATGACAGAATACTTGCGGTTTATAAATTTTTAAAATCTCAAACTAATTTTTCGAATAAGCAGTAATTATTTTATAATTTCTGCAAAATAATATTTTTCTCTTCAGTATCTGGCTATGAAACTTATTTTTCAAGAAAAGAAGCTCATTTATAATCAATCGTGAGTAAGAAAGCAAGAAAAAAAGGATAGATTTAGGAAAAATGAGATTTAATTTTAGTAGTTTGGGATAGAATAGATAACATTACTCGATTTTATAAAAAAAAATTGTATTTTCGGAATTATTTCTGTATGAACATGTAATATTCATAAGGAAAATATACAAGAAAATACAGAAATTATTATTTTAATTTTTGTGAAGTACACAGCTGGAAAATCATAATTTATAATGTTGGCACTAAAAAATTAATGTCAAAATGCATTTCTTGTTTTCTTCATGCACTTACTAGTTCATCTATGAGAAATCAAACAGCATTAGTAATGATGGAAGTAAAGATGACTATGCGTTCATATGCTAAGAGTAGTGACATTGATTTTGAAAAAATTTATGGTTGTATCTAGATGAAAATTGGAACTTCTTCGTTATTTTATTTAGTAAAACTTTATTTTGCTAAATAAAAAATTTTTACACTCAAATTATTGGTTCAGTAAATTGTTCCCGAAAAATATATTTTAAAATTTTAATTAAAGAAGAGAATTGGAGGTTTGAATTACCAAAATTTAAAAAAATAATTTGATGTAGTAATTAAGATATAAATGCAATGAATGGCATTATGACTGTAATGTTTCACGGATGATTTCTTGATTAACAGATTCAACTATTTGGATTAGTTGAAAAATCAGATAATTTATCAATAATGTAGGGCCAAATTATAGATCCACATGTAAGATCTAATCTAAGTATGTTCATAGCAGCTGCACAGCACTTACCACTTATCGCTGTGCATTCTTCTCGAATATTAATTGCTAACATAAGTATTTCGTATCGAATAGGTACATTGACAGCGGAAAATTCGAAGGAATGTTTGTCGGAATTGTCTAAAAAGTGGATACATTAGATCTGTCCATTTATATCGCTGATAGGAAATTTGCTCAGCATTTTCGATATCGTTATACGTGGTTATATTATCTTATAATTTAGATAAGATAGGATTTTCTAAGTAAAAGACACTCAGACTTATATACTCTTCATCTAATTCCCTGGACGAAGAATATCTGAATATACAGACCGAGAACTAGCTCCTTATCTTACAGTTAATAATTTCATTATAACTATGTATAATTCAACAAACCTATTAAAAATCGTGTAAATAAGAGGATTGATGGTGCTTGAGAAATACCCTAACCATAGGAAGAAAGATGCCATCGTTGGCGGAAAGGCACATCGTTCTTCGCAAAAGCCATGTGCAAGATTGGCACCGAAAAATGGTGTCCAACAAATAAAAAAACATGCAAATACAATGGCTAGCACGCGTGTTGCCTGAAATGAAATTGGAATGTGAAAATTTCTATCAGTCTGTCCATTCGAATACGTTTGCTTTTTAATACAATAGCATGTAGATTTTATTATAAACAAATTTTTCTTGAGACTAAAATCGGGAAATCTTGGAATTTCAAAAAGTTGAAAAACAATTCGATTCATAAAATTTGTCAACCTTATGCTCATTGGTGAATTCTGCATTGCGCTTTGAAACTGCTTCTTTTTTGGATAATTTAGCACTGAGAGCAAAGATTGTTATTGTTGCGCGTTTCCGGAAGTTACGTAAGCGATTTTTATCAAACTGAAATACAAACTGATGTGTAATAAGTGGAACATTTTCAGATTTAGACATGAATAGCATAAAGTAGTATAATTTAATGAGTAAATAGCACAATTTTGAGATTATTTTTCTCGAAACATTTTGTTGTAATGATATCCATAAATATTTTCCTGTTTATGTCATATTTATTTTTTATTATCATTTTTGAAAAGAGTGATATTACATCGCGTTCTATTGCTTCACCGATTAGTTCCATTCCTCTCTCCGAATATATCGGTAACAAAGTTGTTTTCAGCACACACTTGATCATCTTTTTATTTCTTCTACATGGAATTATATTTTGAAGGCTGCAAAAATAATTAAAATGAATGAGACAAATCATTTTTAATTTACTTTTATCGGTATTGGAAAAATAGTAAGCAAACGTTAGAGCCTGAAATTTTACGTTAGAAACTTCATTCTTCTTATAGCAATATTAGTAAGCTATTTTTTTTATTTATCTAAAAATTATTAAATGTTTTAACTATCTTTTAGACTTTATTCTTAAATCAGAACTTGCGGCGTTAAAGGCTGTCATGTGAACTTACATGTTTCTTATTCATGCCATCAGTTTTAATTTCAAGCAGAATTGCTAATTGTTAACAAACTCATCGGTATCACCTCAATATAAAGAGTTGGTTCATAAAATGAAAAGCATTTTGCATTAAAATTTTTCTAGCTGATTAAGTAGACAATTGAAATCTAATTTTTATCTTTATACAATGCTATTTAATGACGCTATATCGTACATATGGAATTTCACACTTCAACAATTGGAAAATTATTTTAGACTTTCCTATCAAAATTTTTTTATCCTTCTCTTCTATATACAGTAGATCTCTCTACCCCATTCTTTCCCATTTTAAATCAAGTTTTGAATCCAATAAAAAAGGGCGAAATTCTCTCATAAGAAATTAAAGTAAAATTACTGGATAGATTTTAGAAAAATGGTGATTTAAAGATTGAGAAATTATAATGTACCAGAAAATATTGATACATTACATCAGATTTATTGGAAAAAGTAGCAGTTATTTCCTGTTTAAATAGATAAGGGAAGCTTTTGATATTCGGAGCAAATGAATCTAAGATACCTTAAAATACGGTCAAAATCTGAATAATGATCAAAAATGCAATATGTTGCTCATTCTTATTTCCATGGAAAAAGTAGATTTACTTTTTTGGAACGTCGTTACGCTGAGTATAAGAACGCCTCAGGGTGAATGTTTCGGTATGATCATCGGCATCACCTTGATGGCTAATAAATGTTATTTGTTGTTTGAGAAGACTCGTAGTACGAACATAAGCAATTACCATAATAAGGAATGGTATCAGAAATGCAAATGTTGACCCATAAATCATGTAGTAACGATTAGTAATACGGCATTTATTATCGTTAATTATATTGCTTGAATCAGTGAGAGCCAAGATGGCAATTGGGCAGGAGATCAGCGTCGTTGCTATCCACACAAAGGCTAGCTTCATCGTGATCGATGTTTTTGATTTATTCCGAGCTTTTGAGGGTTTTGAAATTCCTAAAATTATAATTTGCATGTAAAACTACTTTCTAAGCTCCGAATTTTCAGTATCATCAGTCGAGATTTCTTAATTAAGATAAAGAATATATAGGTCACTATTCAGAGTCCAGTACAAAGGGACTATTATGATCTAAACAAATACTTGCCGAGGTATCGATCGAGATAATAGTCATATGTACAATACTGGCAGTACACAGAAACACGTCAGCATATACGTATAGTAAGCACATCAAAAAGTTCCATGTCCATATTCCTGTAAACAAATACCTTGTTATGACACGAAGAAAGAATGAACAAAAATTTAAATAAAGTTTCTAAAATATTAGTGAAAGATGAGGCGTGAAAAAAAGAAAAATAGAATTCTTCTTTTATGGAATATTCAGAATCCTTACATTGAAACTGCTTTCCTAACATTTATTTATTTTTTCTCTCTAGTGTCAAATTTTCATTCATTTTTCGGTTTATTTTTCATTTTATTTTCCAAATAGATCAGATTCTTTGTAATATCTTATTTATTCTCAAAATTTATCTCTCTTTTCATTCTTTTTTTGTTTCTCATTATTATTTCAGTTCTTATTGTAATAGAGATGCAGCAAATGTGCTGCTGAGGAAAAGTGAAATAAATACTCTCCTTTTCATTTCTACCTTTTTATTTTCGAAAAGTTTTTGAGCCGTCGAAAACTGATATTTTTTAAGAGCTCATAAATTGTGTACAAGTTTTAAATCAACACAGAACTATGGATATAAATAAATTCTTTTTTTGCACATTCTTATATTTTTTCATTTTTCTACAAAAAATATGTTTTTTCATGTATTTAATTTGTTTCTATATTTACACATTACATTTTGGAAACAAAGTTCGAACAAAATTCCACATCATTATTCATAGATCTCTGAATTCTTCTGAAAAGCGGACTTTTACAACTTTTTCATTTTCTGTATTTCCTCAGTTCTGAATTGTTTTAAATTGGTATGTTCTCACCTTGATGTACTTCCACGATAAGGCTAATTGGCATCACTAAACTGCATACCAACAAATCAGTTAATGCCAATGAAAACAGGAAATAATTGGTAATATTATGAAGTTTCCTGTCGAACTTAATCGCCATACATACAAGTAAATTGCCTAACAACCCAATAGCACACAACAATGATAGAAATAAAATAACAAGAATATTGAACGCTTCACGTATTTGTGAAGGTACGCGAAGTTCTTCTGCTACTTCTTGATCCCAAATGACGAACATGTAATAGTGATAATGATAATAAATACCAGGAAAAGTGTCAAATACATATTGTTCTATTTTTTCCGGTTTGGGATTAGCTGATGACAAAAGGGTGGCTAATGTTCGCGATAGTGATTGGAGATGATAATGATTGAAGAAGTTAATTTAAAGAGCAGCAGCAGGCAAAAAAACATTTTTCTGCACTTTCTTCATGAATTTTTGGTTTATGAAAAAAGAAAAGGGCTGCAGTCCAGCAGTCACGGAGGGGACAATGATGATAATGAAGCCGAGGCTTATATGATGTAAACTTGGCGGCCCTTTCTTTTCTCTTTTCCTTAATCTTGCAGCTGCAGTACCTCAGGATAGTTCTATGAGCTGATCTGAGGGCGGTGCTATCCAATGATGCCAACTGCCGCAATTTCATGTAAATTTCATTTCATCACAAAATTCATTCTTAGTGATGCAGTAGAACACTGGCAGACCATTTCCAAATCGTTTTTGTATAGGGAATTGATAGAGTTTAATAAAAGTTTAGGAAGCGCCGCTCGAAAACTGATCACAGCAAAAAAAAACTGCTCTGACCGATCAAAGCAAAGGATTGATTGAATGAGTGAATGAATCTCTTCAGAAACAGCTTTTATGATGAAGTTGTTTATCTCATATCATTATAGTAGTACCCATTTTACAACATGATTAATTATAGCGTAAAGCTCAAAAGTTTACATGCACCAAGATATTTCTATAATACAAAGATTTTTGATTATTTCTTCTTATCTATGTTGCAAAAAATATTTCGGTTTTTCCAGCAGATGAGATGATAGATAATTTCCTCACGATTTCATCTATGTTTAAGATTTATTTAAGGTTTCACCTACTTCAGCTCTTTCTTTTTGCAGTACTAACTTTATGAAAACATCATTATTACCAGATGCGGAAATAAATTCGAGGGTAATATTCTTATGATGACAAGTTGTTTTACAGTTCCTGTTGATGCTTCTCAATTTTTAAGAAGTGTACGTTACATTTTCAATCATAACGACAACAACATTAGTAGAATGACAGAATCATAAATTAAACATGAAAGTTTTATTCATACTGGTTGCATATTGCGATATTAGGTTACAGTTAATTTTAGTAAAAATATAATTACTGGTTTTTTATTACATTGATTTCCGGACAATCGTTCAAATTTTGACTTTTTTCTTGATAAAATATATATTTTTGATTTGGATGGACTGTTCTAAATGAAGCTTTTTTCTTCTGGGATGTCCTCGAATTGCAATTGCTTCCAATAAGAAAAGTTCATTGTCCTTATAGCTGTCTGTATTTTTAGATTAATATTTTTTTCTCTTATTCCTGCTGTACTACACTTACAGACTTGAAAAATCTAAATCTCGGCGACTTCAGACTTTGCTAAAAGGAGCCTTATTTTATTTAATCTACAAATCATTTTTTTCTTAGGAATAAAATCAGTGAACCCAGTATCCACACATTGTTAATACAGAAGTGGCAAGTTTTGATGCATCGAATTTTTTTTCAGGAAGTTTAGAAAAGTCTTTAGAACAGTGTTACATTTATGTATATTTTTCATTTAAGATGAATAAAGATTGGTTAAGGGACAGACGAAATGAATTAATAAATAAAGCTACGACAAATAAAGTAGTGATCATTTGATTATTTGCTGTCTCTCAATGAAAGAAAACAGGTGTAAAAAACTTATGAGAAGCATTAGGAATATATACAGGATCTACAAAACCAAGCATATGTTTATTCTATAGATATTTAAATAAGTGCCAACAAGTACATGATATTGATTTATTATTGAATAAAGATGCTTCGTTGATTGACTCTCTGATCAATCTACAATTTAAATGGAATCTTGCATATTATTTTGTGAATTTTTTGTTTTTTATAAATAGAAGAAGAAAACTATATTTATATACAAGACTTATTGATTTATTGATTTTATTGAGCGATTCAATATTTATTGAGCATTTCAGATATTATTTAATAGATTTTTTTCAATACACTTATCATATAATTCTAGTAATTCTTAAAGAAACGCAACTCTAAAGACAAAATAGGAGAGGAAAATGAAGATCAAATTATTTAAATAGGAAAGTTGAAGTAAAGATAAGAACTATTAATGGGTGAATGAGAGAAAAGAGAGTAGTGAATGATTTTGAGACATTGCTTTCAATTTCTTCACAGTTTAAATCGAAAGATTGAGTAAAGTGGTGATAAAATTACGCAACTATGTTTAGCAGATTCTGATGTTGATGGCTGCCACTGAATATTAGTATTATTACGAATGAAATTTTGCTTTATTTCTTTCCTTTTATTTCTATTATTTTTTCAAATAACTAAAAAAGTCACCAAATTATTTAATTTTAGTGATGCAGAACAGTGTCTTAGTTATACGGGCATGTTAGCGGAACATTTCAATCCACATGTACGATATGGCGCTGCTATGGCATTAGGGATTTCTTGTGCTGGATCTGGTTATAAGGTATGTTTTTGAATCAGTATTATATGCATCATCATTCTAGTAGCATTTTATTTCCGATAATAATGAAAGAGAACAAATAGTATTTATAGCATTTAAGAGAATATTTTTAACCATGATGAGAAGGCAATAAAAAGTGGAAAACTATTTGTTCGTATGATTTAATAAGATAGCAGATCATTTATACTTTGCTAATGGATTGCTCTAACTGAAAGTTTATACATAATGAAATCCGTCATTCAATTGATAGTCTATTTTATTGATTAGATTTGCTATATGAAAATCATGAATTACGACAAATAGAGATACAAACCATTATAAAATCTTTTGTTATGATGCTGTCGATAATAATACATAGAATTTGAAATGATGATACATAAAGTTTAGAGAACGCATTTTTATATTTGTTAAATCTTTGAATTCCTAATTTTTCAAAGTAGTATTTTTTTTTTTTTTTTTTTTTTTTTTTGAAGTAGTCATTATCTTAAGCAGTCCTTAACTCATTTGTCAATTTTTGTCGATTGATATCACCTTTTGTCATACTCCTTTTGTTCATCAACTTCAAAAGTAGTAAACATGACGCGAATAAAAAAAAAAAGGTGAAAAAAAAAATAGAGATTAAGGTAGCGAGTTTCGTGAACTCTTCAGAAAGCTCAACAAGAGTGAGTGAAGTCAAAAAAAGTTAATCTTATAATAAAAGTTCGTGAAAAACGGATTTTTTTTTTTGAATTTTTAAATAATTTGATAGTTTGAAACCATCGTAATGGACTCTATGTCTCAATTCATCTTTTTTAATTGTAAATTTCATCCGTAGCATATGAAGCTTTCTTGAACAGTTAGTAAATCTAGTTTTTAGAATTGACTCCCTTCTGCTTACGACTTCGGTATATACGACCTACAGAAATGTTTCAAACGTGTTACAGTTTTAGTTCTGACTTTTTCATTACAATTTCAGGAGGCTATCGCACTGCTTGATCCGCTGTTGAGCGCCAAGGAAAATTTTGTTCGGCAAGGTGCTGTCATTGCTTTATCGTTCATCCTAATCCAGCAGACGGACTCAATTTGTCCGAAAGTGAATGAATTTCGAAAAACGCTGACGAAGGTAAGGATCTTTTTTTTTTAGACGATCAAGTTTCAATGAAATTTAATGGGAATTCTCTGCATTTCTCATATATTAAGTTCATAATTATTGTAAGCAAATTGATTATTACTATCTGTTAAAGCAGAACATCAAATGATAATATAGTTTTGATTTTTTCATTAATGGTGGGTTTCTTATTGTTATAGTTGTTATTGTTATTTTTACCATTCTTATTGATTCATATGTTTTGCTGTTGCTCTCAGTTATTGTTGTTTTATTTTAGATGATAACCGAGAAAGGCGAAGATTCAATTACGAAACTGGGTGCAATTCTTGCTCAAGGTATTATCGATGCTGGTGGTCGTAACGTCACGATATCACTTCATAATCGTAACGGCCATCCTGACATGCCAAGTGTTGTTGGAACATTCGTATTTCTGCAGTACTGGTATTGGCATTCGTTGGCACATTTCTCATCGTTAGCATTCAAACCAACTTGCGTGATTGGTCTTAATCTAAATCTTGAAGTTGGTTTGACTCCGATGTCTTTTAATTTAAAAAATCATAAAGTTTCATCATAATTATTTTGGATTATTCCATAGAAGGAATCGAATGAAGTTAAGATCAGCTAATTGCATTGTGCAATAGCTCTGTCGCAATAGATAAACTTAAAGAAACAAAATAAATTTAATTTTCCTTTTCATTTTTTAAAACAACTGTTAGTTAAATTCGAAATTTTTCTCCCAGCAAACTCAATTTTAATTAGATTCATGGCTCTTCTTCATTTATCCCATTCAGATGCCAAAAACGGAATTCCGTTGCAATGCGAAACCTTCAACCTTTGCTTATCCACCTCCCTTGGAGGAAAAGAAAAAAGAAGAAAATGAAAAGGTATTTTAATAATTATATATGATTAAAAAAACTAAAACTTTTAACATATCTGTCTAAGATGTCAAATCAATAGAATGATGACAAAGTTATCTGAAGAATCACCACTAAAAAATAGAGCTTCGCAATTAGCTGGTCAGTAAATCAAGTATATAGTTCGAAGCGGTTATCTTAAATTTTTAATTTTATTCACTAAAAAGTGTTAATGTGAAAGTTTTATTTCGTATTATAAGGGAAAAACTCGTGTTTTGATTGTAAATTTTTCTCTAAATTAAATTTTAGCAAATTCAAATTTACAAAAATTAATCGATTTTTCATAGGTGGAAACAGCAGTTCTTTCCGTAACTCACAAGAAGAAATCTTCAGTTCTTGATCGGTCAAGCATTGCTGCAGTTAAAGAAGAAGCTAAAACTAGAGAAGAGAAAGATAAGGAGGAGGAAATGGAAGTTGACAGTACACCAGCAGCTGTAACGGCGATAGCTGACTCTGTTACTGCTGTGCCTCTTTCAGCTGTTGCAAATTTGGAACATAAATTGCCTGAGTCAAAGAGGTATTTTATGATATATAAGCTCAAGAAACATTCAAAAAACCATTATAAGTCTTGCGGTAAAGTATTTGCTATTTTATTACAGCCATTAAAGTGACTTCAGGTTGTTCGCAAGATTTTATCGTCATCTATATGCTTTTATCGGAGGATGACCGCATGAAATGATTATTTTTTGACTACATAGAAATTTTTTTTTGTCAATTCATTGAGCAAAAGGGATTATATGGATTTTTTGCATTCATTTTTGCTTCTTTTTTCTCTTTCTATAAGTATTTTTTCTTTCTAATTATTCTGGTAACTCGAAATAGTAAGCATGATGAGAAAAGATCCGGAGAGATCAGATTGTCTTTGTGATATCTCTTTTTCAGTGTTTTGTTATTGTTGTAATTATTTTTTATTTAAAATTGATAACATTTATGATTGCAGGTTACGCTTCATCAGAGTTATTTTCAGCAAAGAGCCAGAACCCACCAGTTATACTTTGCAAAATCCTGCTCGTATTGTTCGCTTACAGTTGAAAACTTTGCAAATGACTGAAAATAATCGCTACAAACCGTTGAAAGCACTTTCTCAGGGTGGAATAATTATGCTCCGTGATAGGAAGGCTGGACAAGAGAAGGTTTCTAGTTGAATAAAGAACAGTTTGTAATTGAAGAGAATTGCATTTTGTAATATTCGTTACTTATGTGCGGAACTGTTACATCCGCAAATATGAATTCATCAGAACCATCATCTACTTGAGCATTTTTCCAGTGATGTCAGGACGGGATGTCGGACATAAGCTCATTTGGAAAAATCATTTAATGTTAAGCTGCTCAAGTATGATTGCAGATTACGCTTCATCAGAGTTATTTTCAGCAAAGAGTCAGAACCCACCAGCTTAGAAATTGATACTGTCTCTTTCATACGATGAGATATTGAATCTAATCATATAGTTGAAGAGTGAAATATGTTCATTTACTGTTAAGCTGAAATATGTAGTATATAATTTTACCTTATGAAATATTGATTACATTGATACTATCTCTTTCATACGATGAGATATTGAATCTAGTCATATAGTTAAAAAGTTCAGTCTTACTATCAATTCAAGGATCAGTCTTGAGATTCACTGGGGATAAGTGATGCTGCATTGACGCTACATTTTCTCACGCTTTACTTTGCTCCTAAATTATTTCGGCTCTCCCTAAGAATAACACGAGACAACAGCTTTTTTCTATTGTTATTTAAATTACATAGTTTAGAAAATATTGGAAAATTACTGAAATTCAAATGAAGCAAGCAATGATTTAAATTGATATTGATTCTTCTTGAACTTGCATCTGACTATTTCTATATAAGTTGTTTGAAATGGCTGGATGATTATAATTTACTTTTCTTTTCTTTTTAATTTTGATAGTTTTCAGGAAGAAATTGTGGCATTAGCTGCAGCTGGAGGAACGCGTGTAGAAGGCAAAGATAGTTCAGAAGAGGCGAAACCACATACTCCTTTTGAAATTAATATCACTTCATATTGATTCATTTGTTAAAATTTTTTAGTTTTTGTTTATTTTTGTTCATGTTCAATTTGGTATATGAGAGAACAATGTATGGTTTATTTATAATGGTTTTTCTGACTGTTTCATTCATTTTTCAAATATTTGTTTCCGAATATATCTAAGGAACTACTTTGAAATGTTTCATGTGCTTCGAAATTATTTTTCTCTCCACATTGCATAAGCTCTTTCTAACTTCTCATCCGACATAACCATTTGTATCTTTCGACAGTTTTCAACTTTACTAGTTTTGGTGATAAAAATTTGCAACATAGTTCATTTTGCTGGCAGATTACTGAACCTAAATATTATCCAATCTTCGCTTCTGCTCATATTGAATGATCTTCCCTAAAGTATTTCCTTCAGTTGCTTTTCTCACTCCATCATCCCCGATGACTTCTTCCTTTTTTTCTTTATTTTACGAAGTAGTGGCGAACAGGAGATTCTAACAAGGGTGGGATTTCACTTTTCATAGCAACCAGGTCGTTTATGACTGGTAACGTTTGGCGCTGTGCTGGTTGAGAGGCAGTGGGAGGGCGATACAACTGATAGTATTTGTTTTGTAATTTCCGAATTCGGTGGGATGTCCTGCCCCGAAAAATACATTTTACCGCAATCATCCAGGAATAATGAAAAGAGAAGTGAATTGTTAAGAGATCTGAGATGTCAATGAATTCCTTGAAGTGATGGCGGGCGAAAATAACTTTTTTAACCTAATTGTTCTAACTATGAGATACTTTTCAGATTCGCTATTGTCACATATCAGGTTATTTTCTAGATATTTCATCAAATTCGCAATTATTTTTTTATATGTCTGATGCGACAGCTGGCTTAAAAGCGAGCAGGGAACGGTGCTACAAGTCACGAGACGAATATTTCAAATGCTGCGAGGAGTATAAAACTTATAGCGAGTCCAAGTGTAGAAAGTTGAAGGAAAAATTCGAGAAGGATTGTCCTCCATCATGGGTATACAAACTTGACAATATGATATAGACCTGATTAAAATGTGATAAGAATATATATATGTTGGCTAGTAATTCAGGTCTCATATTCTCAGTATGTAAATTTGGTCATATGTTTCAGTTAATTATAATTGTAGCTGCGGAGATCTTTGTTTTTTCCATTTCGATTCATTTTATTTCAATTCATCCCATTCTTATTATTTGGCTAAGCTGAAAAAACCAAATCCACGACATGTGTTCCTGTGGCGATTTTTTTCGTTGTTTTGAGTACAGTGTATTGCAAACGGTTCACATGAGTTAACTCTTCCTTGCATTCTCAAACTTGGGTGTAGTTTTGTATTCGAAAATTTGGTGAAGATGCAAGCAAATATAAAAGTGTCCAACAAGCAAATAAATGCAGTCACTGCAAAAAAAAAGAAAAAAAAAACGCAAATGCCAATATTACTTCGTTTAACAATAATCTGTTTGAAAACCTTATTGCACAGAAGAGTTTTAAGAAATGTTGGGAGTTATTTCATTTTATCATATTCTAAATTTCAAAAATGTTTGGAAGTATTTCGTTATTTTTTTTCAGGTCCCACATTTTATTCGCAAGCATAACTACGAAAAGTACAAACAAAAATTAGTGGACGAAGGAGTCTTACTTACAGAAGTGAATGATGCTGATAAGATGCAAAATTCTCCCTCATCTTTCTAGACTAGTGAGTTAAATTTTTCTTAGTTTTTGTTGAATACGGAAAAGTTTTAGAATTGGCTGTTGGCTTTTCAAACTTGAAATTTAATTTAGCGAGTCATCAATTTCTTTTATTTATGAGGTCTGTAGTCCAAAGATTTTAAGTATTTTTATTTGTCCTGATTGAATACTCCGAGAATTTCTCTGGTAATGAAGTAATGAAATGCACTGAGTGTATCGAGTACTATCCATAATGATTTCATATCTTTTATTGCAATTTTTTAGAATTTTCGCTTGGAATGTACGATAATAAATAAAAAGCTATCATTAATAATCATATTAACTCCAATATGTTGATATATATGATACTAAATCTCGAATAATTAATAATGATAAATTATTGCAGGCGAATATTAGTGGGAATCGTTTATTTCATATGGCATGTAATGTATTGGCTAGTTCTATTGTATCCGAAAGTACCAATGTTTG
The DNA here is from genome assembly GCA_000499405.2 of Onchocerca volvulus. Taxonomy (NCBI): domain Eukaryota; kingdom Metazoa; phylum Nematoda; class Chromadorea; order Rhabditida; family Onchocercidae; genus Onchocerca; species Onchocerca volvulus. Next base: position 22,001,909 of record HG738137.1, on the reverse strand, counting down.
TGGAAATCGGAATTCATCGCCAAAAGTTTTTCTTTTTTTTTTTTCCAACTAACTTTTCGATAAAATTTTTTAATAAAGAATTTTTGAAACGTTGAATGAAAATTCTAATCATTTTCTAGAAGTTTAAAGAAATATATGCGAAATGCACCAGAAAAATTGGCTACTTTTTTGTCGGAGAATCGCACTGTTTTTATGAAGCCTCATTTCACTTTTCGTATATGGTGTATATTTCTCAGAAGTTTTTTTGTATTTACATTGATGAGAGATATTCAGTGGGAAGTCCGCTATAAAAAAAAATGAAACCCCTCAAATTGAAAAGTAATTAACATATCATTGAGTGAATTTGATCTGTGCTTATCGTGATATTATATCGAATTGCAACTGCAAAGCAGTATATCAAATGCAACTTTTTTTTTTTTACAAAAAAAAAAATTGATTTAAGATAAACAAAAGAGATGTTTTACTTTCGTTACAGTTTCCGAGGACAAATATTGAAAAATTAACTCATTGTGGTTGTGTAAACGATGCGCTGCATGACGTTACCGTTGAGCAATTCTGTGAACGTATGAAAATGTTTGGTAGTATTAAATATCTAGAGGCATTACGGATTCTAAAAGATATTCGTTATCTAAAAACGGGTCGCTTACTTTTAAGACAGTAAATTTTTCGTTTTTGCGGCTTTTTCTCTGTTCTCTTACTAACATTGCATTTAATCCTCATTTACTTTTCATTAATAAATTTAATCACTGCAATGAATTATTTAGTTATTGCTAATTGTCACGAACTGGGAAAAGCATATCTCTTGGATTCTTAAAAACATCGTAGCTTATACCCTAACAAAATCATTAATCTTTATCAGAAAATAAGGTTTTGTTAATTTCTATCGCTATATGCTAATTCTTAAAGTTTTAACATTGTTCCAAAGTAAATTGTGATGAGTTTCCAGCTTATGCTCCTCATCATCATCATTACCAGCATACATAGTGCTTGAAATGGTTGAAATGCTTGTTTGTATTCATATGGAAGGTGCCAATGAAAAATGTGATGAAGAACTTTATCGAGAACTGTTACTCCTGACGAATAAAGTGCCATATTTTCTGAAACCGACTGTTTTGCTGCTTCTGAAATCTTGTTATCCTATGAATGTTATACCAAAATTGCCATCAAACTTAATGTTACGTTCTGTAGTTATCACTGCTCTGTTAGGTAATATTTTTTGTCAATATTTTTTTCAATGTTAGTTCATTTTCAGCAGTTCTAATCATTGTGATTCCTCACATTGCATACTAATTTTTATTAAATTGCATTTTCATCTAATATTATGTATTTTTAAGTCATCAATTCTTGCAGCTAATTATGTTCGTTTTGGAAAAATAAGCCTCTTCCAAGCATTACTTGCTAAAGAGACAGACTATGATTTGTTTAAAAACGACAAATTACTACGAGTTCTTGCTTTACATACTAATTCTGACTCAGCTGTATCCTCCACGTATTTGCAATATCTCTCGCGGTGCAGTGTTACCTTATTAGCTGACAATATATGGCACTTCAATTCTATCATCATGTAAGTGCGATTCAAACCATAATATGCAGAATTTTTATATTTTTACAGCAGTTCTTAGGATGATCGTGCACATGAATAATGCTATTAATGTTTGATTAAGAATTAAAAGACTCAGATGTTCAAATTCTCTTTCACTTTTGATAATAGTTTTTTTTTAGTAGAAAAATGCATTTCAAAAAATAAGGCACTGGAGAAGTTAGGAAGAGGATCATTAATACAAAATGGCTTCTTCTGCATAGAACGAGGTTGAGAAATCAGAATTTTTGCTGTGATACTGTAATGCAATTTAAGATAGCAAATTGTTTCATAAAAATGTTTTTTAGTACTAATTGGCATTCACTGATTCGATCGAATTGCTCTTTTGAGACTTTTGAACTGTGAAATATTGTTTTAGAACAGTTTTCTTTTTTTTTTTTGCAGCTAGTTCACTTCGGAATATAAATCTGTGTATTTTGAAAACTTAATAGATTCTCGTCTTTGTCTTGTTTTACTTTGCAGTCAGTCAAAATATTGGGATATCAGAAACACTACTGTATCGGATAATGGAGATTGTTGCATTTGTGGGGATAAATTTAAGAAAAATGAAGATTTATCAAAAATGGAATTTAGCTTACTTAGGAATGAAATAATGTAAGTGTTCTATTTCATGATCTGTTCTTTCACTTTAAAAGCTAAATTTCTTGGCCTGAATACATGTATTACTATGATGCAGTCATCCAGAGTATGTTACAATTTAAGTAATTCAATTGATATCATTTCAGAGTTTTTTCGTTAATCAAACTAATGAGTGGTAATATTAAAGCAGCTATGTTTCAGTTGAAATAATTTAAAATTATGTCAAAATAAATTTATTCCAGGAAATATTTGTTTGATGATATGCAATTATTCTCCAGTGCTACAGATCAAGAAATTTCAAATTTAAGGAAGCATATAAAGCGAGAAATAAGGCCTCTTGAAGTTTGCTTTTATTTCATATTTGAAATTGTTATTAAGGATTCTCTCTCAGGGCAACACTCTCAAGTCCTCATTTTTTTATCTCAATTTTTAGTTGTTTGTATTACTTGTTTCTCTTTTCATTAAAAGATCCTCAGCATTCATCATTTTACGCTTATTGTTCTTTAAAAAGGCAACTGCAGAAGTGAAAATATTAATAAATAAATTTATTAAAAATTCGCACTGAGAGTTTTTTTGCAAAACAGTAGGATTGTATGTGTCATATTAGAAAGAAATACAATTGACTCATTTAACGATTAAAACAAACTTTTGGTCACTCTTTTTCCTCATAACAAACTTTTTAGGATCGAAAATTACTAGTTGTCGATGCGCTTAATGTTTTATATACTGGTATCAATAGTGTGAGATCAGGGTATGGGATTGACGAAGTGTTACAAAAAGCATTGAATATGTTTGCTAATGTACTACTTATTGTACGAAAAGGTGGCGATACCAATCGTATATGGAATAAACATGATAAGTTCAGCAACACTCGCTTGTCAGCATTCTTCTGCCATAGGATGTATGATTTTTTTTCAAAAGAGAATCCAACTTTGATAGTCTTGTTTTCTGAGTGAGACTTCTTCGTTGTTTATCTTAAGCATACAGTTCCAACTTCTTCAGGAAGTGAAATTCTACTTCCAGAAAATGCATCAGCCATATTTTTTAAACATAGTTTTAATCATTCTTTTATTTTTACTTGATTAATAATACTAGTTTCAAAATTTTAGGCTGCCTAAATAGTCCTAGTTTGAGTTTATATATTGGAAACAGTAAATTTTCCACTTTGAGGCTCAGTCAACAGTTTCATTGGACACTTATCGTAAAAGTTTTTTTTTCTTTTTTTTTTTTTTAGGAGTAATGATGACTTATTTGTATTGCTAGCAGTTATGGAGCTTGGGATAAATGCTTACTTTTTGACAAACGATTCTTTTATAAATCATCGCAATATGTTAACTCAATCGAGTCAGTCGTTATTCGATAAATGGGTGGAAAAGAGAGCTGTGCGCTTGGATAATAGAAATATAATTGTGAGTTTGCAGTTATTTGAAAAGTTTTTCTCTTTTTTAAGATAATATTGTCATTCTCATTGAATGATATACCCCATTTCTTATTCATTAGATATACTTTACTGATAAGATTTTATTGTGAGATGAGGAGATAATTATTTATTTATATGGTAATACAAAACGTGAAATTTGAATCTTCATTTTTATATCTTAAATTTGAATTCAGCTCATTCCAGATGCCTTCAAAATTTGCTCCATACGCACATGAAACAGAGAATGGTTACCATATTCCCATTAAAACAGTTAACAAATCAGTTGCTTTATATTCGTTCCATTGTGTTCGAAAACATGTTCGATAGTGCATTACTGAATTGTTTGTGCGAGCCATCGTGATTTGTTATCATTGATGAACTATATGAAATTTTAGTATTGATTTTAATTTTATATCACTGTCATTGTTGATCAATTAAGATGATGTGACACATCATGATTATTTTCATGTTTTTCTGATCATTTAGAGCTGTGTTAGATGATTTCAGGAGTCGAATAAAGATTGCCTTTTATTTTTATAAGTTGTATGATTTATTTTTATGATATAACCTCGTCTAACAAAGTTATAAATACTCTTTTATTTGAATATAGGTAAAATTTTATTTGTCACATTCTCCTACATTATTTCGTATTCAAGCGTTATCTTATTCCAATATCATATAATTTAGAATGAACGATTGAAAAAATTCTTGCCGATCTGTTTGAGATTTGCATCAATTTATTCTATGTAATTTAATGTTAGTTTTATGAAGGATCTCTTCGTAAGATTTCTATGGAGTTTGTACTTTTTATATTTGGTGGCAAGTCTTTTCAGAAATGTTGCACAGAAATAAAGAAATTTGCGAGGACAGAAGATAATAGAGCAACGAAAATACAATGGATGTAGTTACAGCTGCTCAACAATACATATCAGAGATGATCAGGTTGGCTGGTCCCGGCATGAAAGTGATGATGATGGATAAGTTCACGGTAATGTACAGTTTTAATTATGAATTCTTTAAATCGGCCTTAAAATAATTCAGAATTTCAAATAAAAAGACAGACGTCGTTTTCTAAATCCATATAACATACTTTTGAAAAAAACAGTGCTCAATGGCTGATTTACTAGTAACTCAACATAAAATAGTCTTACAAGGAGTTCCAATGGAAAAGTGAGTAATATGTAGGTAATATGAAGTTGTTGAGAATTTTCTAGTTAATTTCTAGTGAATTGGTTGTAAAATATTAGCAAATTATTCGAAGAAAAGTAGTATCCGGGTTTGCGTCAAGAAAACTTGTGTACAACGTACTTACTCCTTCACTTTCCCATGTACGACATAGGAATGCGAAAAAGTACATTGTATATAAGCGTAATTAATGCGATGAGTTACGTGGATCATCTGTTGAAAGTAAATTCTTGATGACATTTTTTTATTTGGATTGTTATAAAACATCAATATTTAGACCAGCGTTGTCTCTTGTGTTTATACACAAAGCGATATGATGCAGAAAGAAGTATATTTATTCGAACGTATTGATTCCGTCGCTTCAAGGTATGTCAATCTTGGTTTACTTTTTTTTATTTCCTACTTAAAACTTTTTATAATATTAATTCAGATTCATGGCCGAAGATTTCAGAGAGCCAATCAAGCACCTTAAATGTATAACATTTTTACGACCTACGGACGAAAATGTTCATTTATTAACTGAAGAATTGCGATTTCCAAAATATGGCCAGTATTATATATGTAAGTTCATTTCTTTATAGAATTCTTTCCTCTTTAGATCGAATGATCATGATAATTCCTCTGACAGGTTAGTTGCTTTTTTTAAGCACCTTGATCAATAAGATCGTTTTTTAAGAAACTCTTTGATCATTTCGGTAAACGTTTCATTCCAGATTTTTGTAACATCATCAGCAAAACTAATGTCAAAGCACTAGCTGAGGCAGATGACCAGGAAACGGTGTGATATTTACAAATTTCGTGCATTTTCACATTTAGAACAAATTTTATGATATATTTTAAGTTTATTGACTTTTTAAAAAATATCTTTAACTGGCAACTTTTTTTGCAATACTAAAGGTGAAATATATGATAAGTTCGTAAGTTTTATTCGTTCTTTTCGTATCTGACATCAGTTTTATATGTTTTCTGAATTCTTGTTTCTAGGTCCGTGAGATGCACGAATTTTTTATGGATGGCGTCCCCTTGTGTTCTCATCTTTTGTCACTAAATATTTTTCATAGCTATAACTCTTCCTTCTCCGTTCTGACTCCAGTTTTCACACAGTCTCTAAATTCAATCATTGCCACTTTACTTGCACTGAAAAAGAAACCCCAAATACGGTATAAAATAGTTTTTTCCCTATTTTTATTTTAAAATATTTTTTCACCATAATAGGACAAGTATGCATACTAATGATATCGAATAATAATAACACAGATTAAGAAAGGGATATGAAATCAAAGCCAACTTAATTATTCAAAATATTGTGAATTAAAAAAAAAAATTATACTGTAAATGTAATAAAATTAATTTTCATTTGTATTTTGGTTTTATTAGATTCAGATAGATGTGATATAATTTATGATTTCATTTTGTATCGTAATAAAATTGAAATTCCGAAATTTTAAGATATGCCTATTCTAGATATCAAAAGTCAAATAAAGATAGCAAAATGCTGGCGGAAGAAGTTGCGAAAGCAATCGCTCGCGAAGAAAGTTTATTCGAGAATGCCAAAACCGATACAGTTTTGTTAATAATTGACCGAAGTGAAGACCCAGTAACTCCTTTATTGAACCAGTGGACCTATGAAGCTATGGTGCTACTGAACTCATTATATCTTTGTTTCATTTCGAATTTATGTTAAATTTTTGCGGCGTTCACAGCATTGTTTATATGCCAGACGAAGACATTTTGTTTCATATCAATATTTTAGGTTCATGAACTTGTGGGTATCAACAACCATCGCGTTAATATAAATACGAATCAGAATGCTGGTGCTTTAATACTCTCGCCTCTTCATGATCCGTTTTATTCGCAAGTATGCAAATTCAATGATAGGTCAAATTTATATTCTAGAAATCCTATGCTCGTAGTCCATTTTTAAAATTTTATTAGTCCGTTGTGTTCATCAATTAAATCAAAATCAAGCTTGGATGATGTTTTTGTTACAAAATGTATGAACATGACGCAGTTTTCATCTTAAAAATACAATAAAAAATTCCAGTTTAATGGGTACAACGTTTCATCAAGCCATGTTTATAGCTAAACTCCAAAAAAAATAATTAAAACCCATAATAAAACTAGTTTAGTGAATATAGCAATATGAATTAAGCTTTATTTATTGTAATGCAAAAAATATAACATGTTAATTTATCTCAGGAATTGAAGTTATTCCACTTTAAATGACTTATTTCTATAATGTTTTGTTTTTTCAGAACATGTATGCTAATTTTGGTGAAATCGGCCAGAATATCAAGGAGCTGATAACAGAATTTCAACGAAAATCACAAACCAGTCAAAAGCTTGAATCGGTTGCTGATATGAAAAACTTTGTTGAACAGTATCCGCAGTTCAAGAAGATTTCCGGTAAATGAGACGTGATTTAATGATATAATAAATTGCTTTATTTTTTCTTTTTCTACGTTTTCCTTCATAAAGCGAATACATCTATTTCATGTATTATTCTCAAATATTTAGCTTTAAAATTCATTATAAACTGTATGCAATGTCTTAATAAACAGTATGGTTTATATCCTAGACTGAAGAGATTTTTTATATGCTAATCATTAGGCCTTTCAATAAAGAACTTTTCCCAGAAAGGATGGAAGATACATAAATCAAATAAGTTTGATTACTGATTCATACTTAAAAGACTAAAAATATTTTTTTCAAAAAGCTAAAAAAAATTTTTTTTTAATATTGGAATAAGTTAATTTTTAGGTACGGTGGCGAAACATTTGACGGTACTTGGTGAGCTGTCAAGGTTAGTATCTACTCGGAATTTGCTTGAAATTTCTGAAATAGAACAGCAGCTCGTATGCGGTGGTGAACATTCACATTGCTTGGCTACTGTTCGACGCCTTTTGCAGCATGAACAAACGACAGATCTCGTAATCTTTTCCTCTTTAAAAAAATTGGCTTTATTTTCAACTTTCCAACATTTTTTGAATTTTTTTTGTCCAACTCCATCTTTATATATATATTTATTTATTTTAAAAAAAATTTTTTTCCTGTATAAAAAGCTAGGGAATGCATAATGGATAATGGAAAAAAGGAGGAAAGAAAGGAGGAAAACTAGTGGAAAGAATAATGAATTCAAATAATTGTTTTGTTTGTGTCCTTCAAAGTGTTTATACACTAACTATTCAGGATGCTACACGGCTAGTAATGTTATATGCTTTACGATTCGAGAATCATGCGAATAGCGATATTTATGGCTTAGTACAATTGTTAAGACGGAAAGGTGTGAGCAGTCAAAATATTAAGGTATATATTCATGAAAGAACTGTTCCCTAACTTATTCCTTCGCTTAATTTTTTCCCATTTTTCGATTAAAGACAAAATGAATTTAACAAAGCTAAAAATCAAATAGAGATAAATCATTCAGTGATATATAAGTATATAAATGCAGGTAGTAAGAGCCGTTCTCGATTTCGGCGGTTCAGTTCGCCGACAAAATGACCTCTTTGGTGGCACAGCAATAGCAATGACAAAACGTTTCATCAAAGGTTTGAAAGGAGTTGAAAATATTTATACACAGCATGAACCGTATATCACTGAATTAATCGATTCACTATCCAAGGGTCGTCTCTCCGATACAATTTACCCATATATATTAACACCATTGCCGTTAGTTTCTGTTTAGTATTCCCAGATTAGTTCATTAATGGTTTATCATCTTTACTGCTTTTATATTAAAAATTTAAGTAGTCATTCATCAAGTTCTTTTTAATCTTCTTTCTAGGCTTTTCAAATCGAATTCAAATAATTTGCTCTTCAATATTTGATTTTTTTTGCTGGACTAATTCGATGAGATAGATCTAAAACTTTATTCTCAAATTGAAAATATCTTTTAAATCAACAATTTAAGATATGATATCATGATTGAAATTGAAAATGAAATAATAGATTTGAAACATTGCAGGAATCGCACCGATAATATTATTCTATTTATTATCGGTGGTGCTACGTATGAAGAATCGCGGGCTGTCTATATGGGGAATCAACGTGGACGAACTTTGCCTGGTCCGCCGAACACCATTCTTCTTTCTACTGCAATGCTTAATTCTAGCAGGTGACCATTAATTTTTAAATTTTGTTTGAGAATGAGCTGATAGAAAGAAATTCAGATTTAAGAAATTATACAAAAATTTGAGTCATGGAGTTCAACTGCGTAACATTGCTTACATAGTGCGTTGAATTAAAAGTGAATTCAGCATAAAATGTTGTCGTAATTTATAATAATGTAAATTATAAAATTATTTGTTTCGCGTACTCTTATCTTATGATCTTAGATGTTATGATCATCACCTTGTCGATACTATTCTCTTAAATTTCGTAATTTCTAGGAAAATTTAAAAAAAAAACATCCATTTTCAATCTTCCATGTAATGCTTTCAGTTTTATTGAAGAACTTTTGGTGGCTGCAACAATCGGATGAGTGGTCTGTAATAATTTGTGATTAAAATGATACTTATTGAATGTAATAATACTTATTGAATATAAGAGATAAAGATAATCTATTTCACTCATCTTTATATTCACTTCAAATTCAGATAAGGAATATGATTTGCCGATTATCTGCAACTTAAAATCTGGAACAGCTATATCATTAGGAATGAATTATATATAATAAATGGCACTGAATTATCATCTAGCCACTAAGGTTAAATTTAAACAAGTGTTTCACCATCGAGATGGTGAGGCAACCACGTGAAATAAAGTAACTGTGAGACGAAAGAATCGTCCTAATCTAGTCAGAGTGACACAAGACGTATCATTGGCATTTAACGATATCGGTTCGCAATGAATGTGATTTTGGTTGTGTGCTTGAATCCATGTGAAGTTTTTTGTTCTTTGGGTATGTGGGATGTAAGAGGAGGTGCTGGTGAGTGCCTAAGTTATCAATTTTAGCAGGTATTTCATAATCCAAGTTGTTGAGATTATCCATACAGCGTACAGTAGCGAAGTATATCGCACGGACGCATTTGCACGTATTTCTTAGATCCTGTGGAATGAGAAATTTTGACTCTGGAACATTCAGTTATTTCTTGCTTGTATTCCTTTTATATTCGTTTCAAAAAAAAACGAAAACAAATTGATTTATTTCAAGATATTGACAATGGACTAATAATCTAATACTTGTAGTTATAGTTTAGTCACCATAAAATCAAGCAGGAATAGCTTGTCGCTCAGTGATTTAAAGATCTATCTTTCCCTTGGGAAGTTTAGAGAATCTAGAAATTCTTGGGAAACATTTGATGTCTAAAAAAAGTAGGGGAGATTAGAATTGAAATATTTTTCTATCGATCTGGATAAAATAACTAGAAGCAATGTTATAACAACACCGTATGATTTTTGTGAAGTTTCGCAATAGTTGTGGAAAATTGATTTTTGTTTTTAGAGTTGAAAACAAGCAAAACATGTTGTCCTCATTAAAAACCGTTTTTTTTTTTTTTCGATAGTAATCAAGTTGATATTTATACATATAAACAGGTGGTAAATGCAGTACTTCGTTAATTCAGAAATATTCTAAGTTGGCCGAAAATGTATGTTTTTTTCAGCCTATCCATTTATTTAATGAAAAGCTGTTTCTCGATAATGAAGCTTAATGGCGAAACTTTGCTTAATTGAACTAACTTCTCTGAAGTAGTGTATCGTCTGCATGCCGGCAAACTGATATCCTTTATTTTTTTTATTTCATCACCTTCAAAAAAATCATTTTCAAAGTTCATAGGATCTTCAAGATTGTTTTGTTTTGATGAATGGCACCAAAAAAATTTAAAGAAAAGAAGGAGATCTAGGACACTAGTCATAAAATTTGGAATACTTTATGCTAGTGGAATTGTTTGTTTATTGGCAACTTATACTTGATATTCGACTTGTTTCATTTTGAATTTATTGGCTGTCACTTCAGATAAATATAATGGAGATTTTTCAGGCTCTGGTAACAATCAATTTTTATAGAAAGGAATAACGAAATAATCATTGATAAAAAACGAATATATTTCAGTGCCAAATTCAGTTCATTATAAGGTTAATTCGATTTTACATTATTTCTCATACTGAAAAAGAAAATTAGCGTTAGTTTGTAGAATAATAAGTAAAAATAAAGTTAAAAAAAGCGGTAATTAGATGTGCGATATTCTCATAATGTTTCAACTTGATTTTTTTTTACATTCTGAACTGAAGTAAGTTTTGTGAAATACATGTGTTGGATATTAATGATAGCTGATTTATTCAGAGGAATGGTTTACATGTCTAAACTTTGATCTGGAGACCTACTTCTTACCGTATAATTTGTAAATCTATTTTTTATCACATGACTTGTAGTGACAACATCAATGAAAGACCTTGTACTGATGATGTAGTAATTCCAGGATGTGAAGAGGTATTTCGAAATGAAATAAATTATTTTGAAATCGATAGAGATAAACAACGCTTAGTTATATTTCTCGATAATAAATCATAACTCTGATCGAATTTGCAATTATAGCGATAAAAACATATAACGGATATTTTTAAAGTGCAATGCTTCTATATTATATGCTCACTTTTGACAGGAAGATTTTTCTGGGATATTGAAGATATTTAGATCGTATTTTTGAAATTGTTTTGGATAAGTAGTTTTGGGAAAGTAGTAGGCAAAAATAACAAAGACTGGATGAGAATCGCCTACGGATCTCTTTTGTATCTTATTCCTTTGGTATTTAATCGTTGTAGAGACGTGTTTCGTAGAATCAACACGTTTGCAGCAGATTCTGTTGCATTTGCCTTATCCCCAAGTTTGATATGATCAGTTTGAAAGAGCCTTAGTGATGTTTGGAATTGTGCTGATATGATGGTCGTCGTTTATATCGAATGGCAAACTGACTAGATAATTTGTATGTATATGTGTGTTTGTGTTTGTATATCTGGCATTAGGAAAAGGAGAAAGAGAAGGTAATCAGGGAGAGTGAGAATGGTGGAAAGTATACGATGTGTCGTAGTTATAAAGAAGGAAGGAAGGAGTATGCGACACAAAATATCAAGATGCAATCATTCCGCCTGACTTCATCTTCTATCATCTGGTAATCGCATATTCGTCTTCTATATGGTGCAACCTGTAACCTGTCCTACTCACCATTCTTTCTCTTGCATTCTGAGAAGGTGTACAAAAACAACAAGTAGAGAGAAGAGGAGGAATCGAAAGGTCGAGTATGGCAGCTGGTGTCCATAGACCAGGAGCAAGGGAGTTGAAAGGTCGAAAAGACAATAACGACTAATGTCCACGAAGGGAGAGGAAGGCATTGCCGTCTGTGGTTGCTTAGTGTCCGATATTAATTTCCCATCAGTTTGCGAAGGCATCGGCTGGTGGGTGTATGTGTATATGTATGTGTGTGTATGTGTATGTGTATGTGTATGTGTATATGTGTATGTGTATGCGTATGTGTGTGGCTTGGACGAGATGAGAGTCGAGAGCAACATCTGTTCGTGCTTCCTGCAGCACGCTCAAACTGCACACTGCGCACACTCTTTCCCCCTGCATTTCCCCGCTCATGTCAAATCCATTCCCCGTTCACAAAGTTCCATTCTTAAATCGATCTCTCTTGACTCATTTACCGCATGTATTAGGCGTTGAAATGGCTTATGTACATCCTTTGATTACTTTGCCATAAGTTTTGTTCGGATTCTTCTCTGATGAGATTATATTTCAGTAGGCATTTATGCATCTTCAATCCATTAATTAGAAACAAAGAATGTAAGAAAATTCAAATCTGAGCTCTTTTTTATATTGTCAGCAATCGAAGCAATAAATCTCTTTGTGATTATTATTCGTTCAACAATAAATCATTTTACTATACTTTTTGTTTCTTCCTTCTCACAATATAAAATTAGCTCAAGGGAAATATATTTGGAATACTGTTGGTTATGTTGATGATATAAATAGCTTTATTGGCTGGGACTTTGCAAAACTGAATTTATTCCATGTTTATTTTAAGCTGTTAATTTTGCAACATGCTGATAATATGGCTTCAGATCAGTTGCTTTGAAAATGTGAAAATGACAACTTTTTGTAGATCGTTCATTTAGTTCGAAAAAGAATATTAGCAATATTATCTGAAAACATATATGAGACTTGTAAAACCATTCAGCGAAATAATCTGACTAGTAAAACTATTCAAATTATTTCGCTTTCACCAATACATTTATTGAATGTATTTCGTATAAATCGATATAAATGTATTTAATAGAAAACAAGAAGTTAATAAGTGGACATATGTCAAGTGGGCGATGGTGAAATTACTGATTAGTTTTGGAAATCAAAAATGATTCGTTAAATCATATAATGGTAGATGAATTGATCTTTAACTAACTGCAAAAAATTTCAAATGTTTTCTGTCACTTGATTATATTTATCTACAAGCAGGCTTTATTTTGTTCAGCCATTGTCATCATTATTAACAAGTTCCACAATTTTGACTGGAATAAATATGAATTATGTTTCTTCCAAGAAAATTTTTTGTTCGAAGTTCAGTCCAGCGAAAGATTATAGAAAAGTTGTACTTGAATATCGTTATGCATTTTACGATGTCTGTTTGCTGTATAGTCAGAAATATTTTGCAAGTTCCACATAATTTTTCTTGCAGATTGAAGAAAAGGTTAAAATCCGGTGGTGGCGCTTCCTATTTGATTCCTGTTTCGTTATATTTGGTTTTAAAATTTGATATCATTACATAAATATCTAATAAATCCATACGTACTCTACGTACGTCATCATTGTTTTTTTTTTCTGGAGTGAGTTATTTACTTAAATTGATCCATAAAATTTTCAAAACAAATATAGTTTGTAGTATTAATATTATATAATAGAATTTTATAACTGTAAAAAAGACATATCATTATTAGTTTTTTATGAATTCGGTTTGTGCCAATAACATGTAACTCTAAAATAGTATTTGAAATATGCTGTAAGTCAATATTGGATTAGATTTTTTGCTTAAAATTAGCAGTTTACATTAAATTTTGGATCTAGATTTCTACTTTAAAGATTTTCGGACAAGATGTAGTTAGCAAATAAAATTCGACGATTCCGAGAACTCCTGCGTTAGTATTCTGCTTCCAAATCTCGGATTTTCGATGATTAATATATCTTAAGTTTTTCAGATAATGTAGTGCTTTTAGGTAACCTTCCTTTTTTTTTTTATTTTATGGCTAACGTATATTCTTGTTTCAGATTGTCAAGTTTCCCGCAATCACGATTCTTCCCTTTACGCATTCCGTTGTTTTTGATTGTATCTTGTTACGTTTATATAATTCTGGATGTCTTCCGCGCGGGGCGCTGCGGGCGCCGTTAAACCTAAACTCCACAACGTAAATAGTATCTACGCGGGCAAAAATCAAAACGCCGTCAAGGCGCCCGGTAGGTTTTTTTTTTTTTGGTATTTAATTTTCATAAAGACAACTTTTCGATTTTAAATATTAAATTAATTGGGGAAGCAGTTTAAATGATGAATGTCCTCTAATGTCTTTCCTCTGTGCATTTTAAGTGCAATATTTGTAAATTCTATATTTCGAAAATTTGGAAATATTATCTTGTAAAATATTTGAAATATTAACTGCTATTTATTATATAATTTGTAATGCTGCAGTGCATATTTGAGGTGTGGGCAAGCATGGCGGACTTCAAAGTCTTGGGAAAACAACAGCAGTGGTACGTCGTATGCCACCACCGGCTACATTACCTTCTCTAAGAGCGGAAAGTCAAGGACAAGATCCTAATATCGCACTTGTGCCACAAGGTGGCACTGGTTGGGCCAAAGGGGATATAAACGCAGCAAATGGCCAAACAGCAGATTTTCAATCGGTAAAGGAAATTGCCAAAGCAGATTTTGGGGAAAAAAATGAAAAACTATAAAATTTCGATCGTTTTATATTTTGATAGGGACTTTCCATCATTTGTAATTACTGCTTTAGTCATAAAAAAATGTAATATCACATTTGCAAAAATGGAATAATACGCAGTAATTGATTAGTCACTCAAAATTTCTGAGAATCAATTTGATAGAACATTAGAAAGTTTATAGGTAGTAAAATCGTCAGGCAGTTTAACGGGATCCACATCAACAACAACAGCGACATTAAGTACCTTAAGCGGGATAAACAGCGGCAGTGAACCGCATACAACCGATTTACGGCCAACATGGGCGAAACAACCAAATGTTGTAGAAGCGCAAGCAGCAGCACTGCAGAATACGAATACAGTAACGGCCTCATCGAGGGATTTCCCATCTCTTGCGGCAGCCACTGCAACTATTGCAAAACAATCCACCAATGCTTTAACCGAAAGTCTCAAACCACAGAGTTTGTTTCTTTTCTTCTTTTCTCTATAGATTAATTTTATTGATTACTTTAGGGACAGTGAAATGAATTTAAGAAAGAGAACAAAATGTGACAAATAGCCGTTTCTTGTATTTTATTTTTTGTGATCATTATATCTTAAAAGTCGTATAATCGCTCTCACTGTCGAATATGATTTGGAAAACTTTCTAAAGATTTTTTAAAAGCTAATTTTTTCAAAAATTGCTGAAATTAAAATTTTTTTTTTATATCGGATTTGTAATTAAAAAGATAAAATACGAAATTATCGAAACAGTTCGAGAAATTATGATGTTCAAATAAGCATGCTGTTTGAATGAGTGAATTAGAGATTTAACATTTATTTAATTCCAGAATCTGGAAGTTGGCGTGCTGGAGGCAGTTCGGCAATATCACGAAACGAAGGCGATGTACCGCAGGTGACGCTACATTCGCATTCAGGACCATCTTATTTATCTGCTACTATAAATGCACGTATTACAGAAAGACAGGTATTTTACATGCAATTGTTAGTGATGCAAGATTTTTGTCTTGGAAACATTTTTCATAGATGGTTAAAATAACTTAATTTTTTGTCGCTCTTTAGTTTTTAGTTGAATTTCAATTCTTATAAATAGAAAGTTTTGTTCGAGCTAAATGTCGCTCTTGCAGTTGCCTTCTCGATACTACGATACAACAGCAGTACCACTGCCACCACCTCCAAATGGTACATTCCAAGTGCCGAAATTGCAGCCAGTCATATCTGTTTCCAATTCAGGTCCTTTGGGAACTTTGAACAGTCAGTCATTATCAGCAGGTTAGTTATAGCAAACCAAGTTTTGTACTTAGAGAATGTTCGGTAACATGCAAAATGAAGTTAGTTATTAGTGTTGAATAATGGGAAATTTTTAGTTGTAAAATTAAATTAGATAGATACTTAATATTAAAATTTAACAGTCTTGATTTTATTTTCTCAATAATTAAAATATATAAATTTTATATGGTGGATGTCTTCGTTTCATCTGTTTTTTGTTGTAGAAGTTGTTAGAAGTTATTGTTAGAAACATTCATATTATAGAAAATGCACCAACACGAAAAACAAGTTGTTTAGGTACAACAAGTGTTCCTTCAGTAACGTCTCAGTATCCAGCAAATGTAGCAATCCCACCACCAAATTACTCTCGACCACCACCAAATTATGTTCTAGCGCAGGTGTGGTGCATATTTTCAATCTTTTTCATGAACAATTGTTTTATGTGATAAGGTGGAATCATTAAGATTAATTTTGAAATTCCGAAAAAATGAAAAATATTTCTGTTTAATCCTCCAATAAAATTTGTCAGTGCATCTCATCGCCAACACCATCAATGTTTGTTGTTCCCAATACGAATCATAGCTACATTACTGCTAGTTATTTGTGCTAAATTTTCTAGACGGATTCTGCGCGAAGCGGGTCAAATTATGGTGTACACTTGCAGCCATCCGAAGATGGAACAGATGGAAAGCAAGTGCAGCCGAAAAGTGGACTTGGCGACGAAGGTTGCAGCAACCGACGATATTTGGAAAAAGTGAAAGGTGTTCTGAGTAACTCTTCCAAAAATTAGAAAAAAAAAATTTCTTGTAATTGGATTAAAAATTATAAGAAATAGTGGGTCTATTGTTTCTCCGAGATATTTCGCAAATTTTTTGACTGAAAAAATAGCTTTTTTTTCGATAGATGAATTTAATTTAACCTTTTTTCATAGAAACTTCCACAGATGAGATATTTAAAATATATTTTGCTAAGATTTATTTTAAATTGAAATTTCCGTAAATTTGTTGAGAATTGTTTAGACGCTGTTATGCTCGAAACTGCGCAGATAACGGTATCAAATGATATCCAATCGAATTATACTCGCAGGATGATGTGTGATAATCGGTAAAGTTGTTCATTATTCCTTGTCATATTTGTTGCATAATCCTTCAGTACTAAATATTATTTAATAGACTTAAAATTTTAATTTTCGTTTCTAAATTGCCTTTTTTTTACACCCAAAAAATTTATTACACTAGTCAGGACAAACTTTGTCATGTATGCATGGATTTCATGTTGCTACTCGATTTATGGTAATGAAGAATTGAAACAAATTGTAGAGAAATTGATTTCGACGAATTCGCTTCGAGAGGCAAAAATGATTGGCAAAATGCTACATATGGTAATGGTGAAGAAACGCACAGATGGCTTAACACAGTTGGTTGCACTGGACAGGAACCACAGCAATGCGCCTCTGAATTCTCACAAGTACATTTTTAAAAATCGTTTATTTTAGGGTAGTAATAAGAGTATCAAGGTTTAATAAAACATTTCATATAAAAATACTTTTCTGAAATTCAACATATAAAAATTTATTTTAAGAACGGTTACACTCGGGATCGCGATGAGGAATTGGGTCGCAGACAAAATATTGAACGTGAAGCAGCTATCGAACGCTCACGTCAGAAAAGACGCATGGCTAGTCAAGTATGCCCATTCAGACATTATTAATCACGAAGCAATATTGATTTAAATAATTTTGATGTAAAAGTTCTTTTTTAACTAACCTCTGTCATTTTATAACTATTCTTTAATGATGTTTGCTGAAATCTAGAAAAAATTTGCGAGTTCCCATTGATCATCTTGGGTTCAAAAAAATTATTGGAGTTTCGACGTTAACTTGACCGATCAAAATATTGTTCATCATCAGACATTATTCGAGATCTAAGATGGAGAATATGATCCTGGAATTTATATGTTTGTGAGTAATTATGAGTTGTGAGAATGAAGTGTTTAGAGCTCAGCACTATCGGAGAGCGAAGGTGGTAGCGTACCATCAGGTTATGGATCTGTGAGAATGATGAACGCATATGAAAATGACTCATATCCTGATTGGGATCAACCTGTTCGTGGCAGTTTTGGATTGCAAAAGGTTAATATTGCTGTTATTTAATTCGAATTAAGATGATGCAATTATTGTATTCTACCCTGTGAATTTTAGAGCAGTGATGATTCAGTGGATCGAGTAGGGGAATGCTGGAGTGTTGTGAGTGAATATGATGTATCTACTCGGCGGGATGAACCGGAAACAGTACAGCGAATAGAATTTCGAATGTTAAAACGCCCGGAGAGTAAAGGAGATGTTGCACAGCAGTTATCTCAGATGGGTGTACAAGATAATGACATACATGATGAAGATGAAGGTAAATGCTGATATTGGTCTATGATTTTCGCAGAAAATGACGTATGTATAAATGTGAAGAACAGGATAAAAAACTATATATTTCCAAATTTTTAGTCTTTTAATTTTGGAAATTTCGAGTAGCCTTCATCTTGAGAAGTGATTGTATATTAAAAATTTGCAGTACATAATATCATCTTTTATATTTATGATTAATATTAATAATCATTACATTAATATTAATAATCATTACGTTTAGAATTACAATTGACAAAACTTTCACGGCCAGCAGCAAAAATCGTGAAAAGAATGGCTCCTGGAAATATTCCACCAATCGAAGAAGTAACCAATCAGTCCTCTGAAACAGTCAACTCACAAACACAGCGTAAACCGACACAGCAACAGAAAAATAGCGAAAAGAGGACTGGTGACTCACGTGTTCAAACTTCTTTACAGGGGCATCAGCAAAAGGTTATAAATCTAAATTCTGCCAAATTGGATGAAATGATATGAATTATGTTTATTAAGTGCATGAATGTTGTATCGACAGTAGAGAATCAAAAACTATGAGTAATACTTTTTGTATAATATGGTAAATATTTCCATTAAGATTTGATGTCAGAAGTAAAAATCACAATATTTTCAAAAATCCTTTTCGGAATGAAAAGAAATTGTTATAACCATTATCATCATTCTTCAGTTTAGGTAAAATAATTGATATGTTAGGAGGGAAAGACAACTTTTTCTGTTGTTGTCAAATTGTCTATTATGTTCTAGTCTCCATGTAATCAATGTAAATGAGAATTGTGTAATTCGCAGGTATTGTTTCAACGTGAGATTGATAGCAGTGCTTCGCATGAATGGGCAATTCAAAAACAAAAAATTTCGTAAGTTGATATGTAATAGTTACTTCATTAAGTGGCACATATCACTTTCTCTTATCATAATGTCGTATGATCTTGTTATATATTTGCTTGTTTTATTCATCAGGTTGGGCAGCACGTCACAGCAGTCACAGGCAGCAACGAAAACACAGGAAGATGGAATCGAGGGTACACATATTACAAATGCACCAACCGTATTAATGGCATCATCACCGACAGATAATATTTGGGAGAAACGAGCAGAAGAACGTGAAAGTGCGGAAAGAGAACGTGCGGCACAGCAAGATGCCCTAAATCAGATGCGTTTGCAGCAGCACTTTCCTACAGTAGATGAACAATCAGGTGAGTTCATCTGGATTAGGAGAAAGTTGTTGCTAGCTGCCGTAATTCTATTGCGATGGTAATTAAATTTATTATTGCTGAATGAGGGATTGTTAAAAAAACTTACCAATCATAACTTTTTTCAAGTTCAGGTAAAAATACGAATGAACAGCTCGATGAAAATTCATCAGTAGGTCGTTCCGAAAACTCTTATTCAAAAAATGAAAATGGTCGGAGAAATGGAAATAGAAATAGAAATCGAGATGCGCATAAATGGGCAGAAAAGAAATATAATTACGGTCAACAACGTGATGAAGTTTGCCTGCCGGATTATTATGTACCTGAGGAAGAAGAAGATGGAAATGGAGGGATAGATGGAAGTGGTGGACTTTTCCATGGTCAGCGTGAATTTGTGAATTCGAGAGTCCATCGTTCTGGACGTGGTTCATCGTCAGTGAATTCTCGTGGTAGCAGAAATTATGGTTGCGGCAGTTTCTTGGGAATACGTCGTGGTGGAAGTATGCCACATCAACATTTTGGCACTGGACAAACACACCGCACCCAGAATAAATGTGAACGAAATCAGCGTCGTGGGAAATGTCAGGAACCTCAGGTTGAATTCTTTTTTTTTTTCTTTTTCATTCTGTTCCGAGAATCGAGTGCCTAGTGGCGATTAAAATTCATGAATGTTAAACTCATCGTTTGAAAATCAGTAAAATCCAGTGTACTAACGCTTTATAGAATTGTAACCATTGGAGTATGGGAATCGTGATTTTTTTTAATGAATCATTGATATACCTCGAAACTATTATGGCATACTTTTTATTTTCCAGTTTTTATTACTTTTTTATTAAGTAAATTTCATGTTTTTCAGGAGGATAATTTTTCAAATATGGGCGAATTTCGTGTTGAGGATACTTATGTGAATATATCATCTCTTAAAGAACCATTGGTAGAAGAGAAAGTAGGGATAGATAAAGTTTCCGGTGCTATAGTAGTGCAGGATCAGGAGCGTCATATGCAGGGTAGAAATGTCACTCGTCAAAGCGTCTCCCATCGTAGTGCACAGCAATTATATGAACCAAAAAAGCGTCAAGAATATAGCCGGACAGGGAGAAGAGGTAAATTCGAATGTTTGGAATTCTTTCTGTGGATTCTCATCCTGATTTTCTTTTTAAATGTGGTTGATTTATTTGGATGTCGTATCATACGATATTATTTTGGGATCTTTTACAGATTTAGTTTCAGAAAAATATAAAAATAATTATGAAGAGCACTGAATAGATTTTGTTTCCTTTAAAAAAAAAGATTCTTTTAACCAGAAATCTAAATTAATCAGCTTCAATTTTCAGGTGCTCGCACTGGTCCAACAAAAATTAATCCGCAACGCACTAGTGATGTTCGAACAGCAGGTACTTATCAGAATCCACCCGAAAGGGGAAAACGGAAAAAGGCTAACGAAGAGCACAAGACAGTAGATAATGAAAGTTCACTTCGAACTGGTGGCGATGGATCGTATAGACGAGGTGGAATTCGAGGAGCACATAGCGTATGTCTGTTTGATTTTCATAAATTACTGAGATGAGTATTCTTTTTCAGATCTCTTTCTGTCAACTCCATATTACTATTATTTAATATATGCTTTTGATTTTTGTTTGGTTCTTGTTTGTGTTTTCACGACACTGAATTATATGATTTTCAGCTTTGCTTATGTCTGTACTTATTTTACGTTTCTTTACACATGAAAATGTTTCACTTTTGTTGCTCGAATTCCATCATTATAGATGGGAAAGTTATAGAGCATTTTGGATATGCTGAAGTTAATTTTTTCATAAGTTTAATATTCTGAATCCTTTTATATAAACTCTTTCTCATGGGAATATTTAGAAAAGATTCATTTTGGCCTATTTACAGATACGTCGACGTAAGCATTCTGTACGCCAAGGTAACGCTCATGGTACTAGTCAATCGTACTGCAGCGGTACTGAACGTACAGCTCAATTAAAGTCACCGGTTACTTCAGAAGGGCATGAGGAATGGGAAACAGCTTCCGAAAATAGTGATTTCGCAAACCGACAAATGTAAGAAATTTTTATATTTATTTGATAATAGTGACTAGTGTGTTAATGAGAATCGCATTTTGCGAAAGTTAATTGTGATTGTTGGGATTTGCTGCTCTAATTTCTTGATTTTTTTATTTTGTAGTTTCTCATAAAAACAAAAATTTGCTGTTGAGATTTGATCGAAATACTTCGAATTTTGATTTATTGCTATAAGATTACTGTATTCTTGACTTTTATGAAAATTGAGTTTGCAGGCAGATACGGCGTCAGAATGCGTCATCGAAGTATAGCAATTCACGCAGAACCATTCGCTCTAGCAATGGTAAGACATTTCTTTAAAAGTTTTACTTATAATTCAGCTTTAATTTTAATATTTTCTATTTTCTCCTTCTTTGTGATGTAGATATGAGAATGGTTAAACTGTAATTGTTCAAATGAGAAATTATAACTTTCTATATTTAAAACCTTCTTATACACTTGTATTGCTTATCTGGTAACTTTGTTGCAGGTCGTCGCGAAAGCGGCACTGGAGCTGTACCCAACCGTACTTCAAATAGTTCAAAAAACGTGAAACCCGCCAGCACTACGTCGCACGTGGCCACCCGCGGTGTCCAGTTATCAAAGGAGGTAATTTTTGTGCTATTTGTTTCAGTAATATCAAATATTTTGTGATGTTTTCAAGTTGTTATTACATAGGACTTTATATATAACCTAATTTAAATAAAACAGGAAACAGCGCCGATAACACAGGGTGAAGCAGCACGAAGACCTGATACCTGCAGAGACGGGCTGGCGGGAGTGGACATTAACAATGCAGGTGTAATCGTGATTGATGATCGTCCAGATGGACAAGTGGATGATGCCACAGAGAATAATGACGATTTCGAAGAAGTATTATCCAAGAAAAGTAGGAAACTTCGGCAGCAACAAATCAATGAACAATTAGAGGCAGTATGTTCTGTACATCTACTATAGTTTAATTTGGCAACTTGCATATGTTTCCCAAAGATATATCTGAATAATATAATAATATATCTCTTGTTCAGCGTGATCTTTTTAATTCATGCTATTTTCCTAGCTTTTCTAAAGCAGCTTTTTTGTTAAAAATTGCTACAATAGCAGGAATGAATAGATAGAGCAGTAATAAATGTTGCGATCATAATTCATATATTCATATAGGTTCAGTGCTAGGAATAAAAAATAAATGTGAAGAGAGAGATATCAGTTATTTATATGCCAGTTTTACATCGATTATTCATATGGGAATTCAATTTTAGGGATATTTTTTTGATGACTTTTTTGGTTTTGTAGGAAGAGCGTCGAAAAATTAAGGAAAAGGAAAAAATGGAACGACGTAAAGCACGAGTGCAAGCAAAACGAATAGGAAAGAAATCAGCAATAAAGAATGATCGTACTGGTCCAAATGCTTCAACTAATGAAGTTGCTACGAAAACGACTATTATGAATGCGAATAATCATGGAGTCAGAGATGCTAGTAATAGTGTGAGTCGTCCAGTTTTGACAAATGCACAGAATACCCTCAACACTACTGTTTGGAATAGTTCGATTGTTCGTGAACAAGCAACACACCCTTCTCCACCAGTTGAAAAGTATGAAATTCTTTTGAAGTATTTAATTTTTCAGCTTACTAAAGCGTGGCAATAAGCATTCTTGATTTATTGAAATTCAAATGATTAAAATGCATCGATTGTGTGAAACTATTATTTTTTAACACTCATGCATATATGATTCTTTTGTTTTAGTCGTCCAGTAATACCATCACCCATAGCTCGTCCTACACCAAAAGCGAGCATCTCTTCTGCTTCAATGGCGAATGCTGCGATAAAAAAGGAGGTTGATTTATGGACAGGATCGGAAGGCGAACAACGCCTTCATGCTATACGAAAGGTTTTTTGCTTTGGTTTTCAGTTGAAATTAGAACGATCTCCAAATATTTACGGTTGTTTTATTTTATAAATTACAAATTTGAAAAATCAACATTTTTTTTTTATCGATGCATTAAACAATATCTAAAATTTTTAGCTTTCCGATAGTACAGTGGAAAAGAGTACTACAGAATTTACGGCGAATTTTAATACAGCTACTGCAACTCGTGGAGAAAATGGACAATACCAATTTTCATTTGACCCTTCGTTGCAAGATAATACGCAGAGCTTGGTAATTCATTTGTTCTGAATGAAATGTCAAATTCCAGAAGCTCATGCAGCTGCAGTTTGGGCATGCATAAAATAATCTGTAATCAGTGGATTTCACAGAAGTTTCACGTTTTATTATAGATAACATTTCTGCAAATGGATGGTCACATATTGTAGAATTATTAAACAGTATTTCTCATTTTCATTCATTTTACATTTGTTTTCATCTAGCTTATAGTCTCTTATTAAATAAGTTCAAAAAACTGAAAGTGTAATATTTGAAGCAGTTCATGAGTACCTTTAGATCGTTATTTTTTATATTCACTGATTTGCAGAAAGGATCATCGAAAGAAACTTTAGTAACGAAAGGTGATGGTGTTTCACCTTTGGCAAACGTCGGCCTTGAAGCGAATGATGATGAATGTCTGAAACAGAGATTAGATAAAGTTCTCATTTATAAATTATACTTCTTTTCTAGTCAATGTCTATGATTTATCTGTAGTTCAGATCTCTTTTCAGAATTTATCCTTTTGCAGTCTTTCATTTGTTCTTTTTCAAACTTACCACACTTGTTCATATTTTGAGTTGTGTCATACCATTTCTGAAATTTTTCAGGTAAAAGACTTCTGGCCGGGTCAGCAACAATTTGCAAATAATTTGCTTGGAAATAGTAACGAAAGCTCGACAATTGCGCCATTGGTTACAGATAAAAGTGGATCTACTAGTGTTGGAGTTTCTTCAGTGCCACATGGTCCAAACGTTGCCAAGGTAATTATTTTATTCTATTTTAGAAAATTTAAATTAAAAGTGTTACAGGTGTTATTCACAACTAACATTATTAATATCCTTTTTATAAATTTGAAAATGAAGTGGTAATTATATATATTATGGAAAAATTGTTCTAATCTTCTAGGTAAGACCGCAGCCTCAAGCAAGTGAACAAATAGTAAACAATGCCACAGCAAACTTGAAAGAAGCAAGTTCGTCGACTCCATTTGTTCCATTGCTTCCACCACCTTCTCCTATTGCATGTTTGCCGCCAGGTAAATCAAATTTCAATTTTTTTTTTTTTTTTTTTTTTACAGTAACGTTTATCTCTAGAATGCAGAGTCGAGATAAATTCGTGGAACTGTGACTAATTTATCTGAAAAGGAAATAGGAAATATATGTGTCATACTGTGGCAGGGACATGCTTTAATGTAATCATTTTCTGGCTTTTCCTACATTTCAGTTCATCACAATAATAATTATAGGAGCTTATCTGCAATCTCTTACGCAAGTTCCACCACCGGCACCATTCCCACATTATTCGATGATGTTTAGCGAACCATATAATCCGAATTCATCGACTACTTCTCCTGCTCAAGTTAGTAATTTTTTCTAAAATTAAGAAAAAGTGTAAGACAATAAGGATACATTAACTTTTGTTTATTCAGTTAATGTCTTAGAATCGCCATCCCCAGCATTCATTGTTTTATTGCAGACGTTGATTGGTAATGCTGTTCCAATAAGTCAAGCTCAAACAACGCGTTCGCGACCTGGTTCATTTGTTGAGCAATCACAACTTTTCATTCATCCGCCTCCCAATGGTGCAACTGGAAACAATATGACCTGGTCGAATGCTAGTCCACAAATTGAATTACTGGCCGGAATCAACGCCACGCCTTCGCTTGCTTCACAATCTGTCAGTTCTGTGCAACATTTTCAAGTTAGCTCGGTAATCATTCCAATCTTTAATTCTATCAGTTTTTAGACCCTTAATACTATGTGCTTCATTTCAAATTTTATTTACGATATTTTGTAGGTTCTTTTCAATTTGGAATTAATTTAAATGATTCCTAGCTTTTTGCAAGATCTCTTTTAATTTCTTGTTTTCTTTACGTTGCCGTTTAAAAAAAAATGAAGCATAATGCTTTTAGCCTCGGCCAGCTTCTGCATTTGGCCCAATGACGTCAGTTTTGAGCACCAATGCTAAGATCCCACATATGGGACGACCTCCGCCTCATCCACACCAAGTCCCCCCACCATTACACTTGCCACATAATTTCATGGCTCCTCCTCCGGACTTTGTTTCTGTGCAAGGCAGTAGTTTGGGTGCTGTCGGTAGTCAACGCAGCAGCGAAACGCAAAGTACGGCTAATAATCCTATGTCCAGAAATACAAACGGTGCTGTGGGACAAATTCCGCACTTGCAGCAGGTAAAAATATCATGCACATTTTTTTAAGACGATACTTGAATCCTTTAACTATAAAAATAGGATTCCATACAAATAATATAAATCCTTATTTTCATTTCATTATTTCACTTATGGAAAAGTAATACTTTGAAATGAAAAAATTGAAAAATTTTAGAAAAAGTTATTGAAATATGTGTTTTTTGTATTCGATTTTTCTTTTTCCTGTGATAATCTTTAGTGCGTATTTGATGAATGTTTATTTTTCAGCCATTGAATTTTCCACAGCCGTCACAAACTGGATATTCCATGTCGGCAGCTGCTACCTTCAATCAGGCTCCACAACTTCATGCATTCACAGCTCCGCCACCACCAATACGTTATCCAGCAGTTGCGCAACTAGCCAATAACGATGCGAATGGCGTTGTAACTGCTGGCTGGACAAGAGCTTCTGCACTTTCTTTCAAATATACAAATAGTACGCTTTTATAAGATTTAATATTCTAGATCTTAAATAAGCAAATTTCATAGCAGTAAATTTTGTTGGAAAAGAGCTGTGATGTGTTTCAATTTTTGTGATAAAGTTTTTGTTTAGATACTGTTCTTCCAGCAAGTCGTCCTCCATTATCACGTTATCAGTCATCGGATCGTTGGACAGTTCCGGTGAGCCTTCCAGTGCAGTATCACGGCACACAAAATTACCAGGTTTTTCCTTTTTTTTTTATTACTAAATACCCAATTTGCTGCTAAATAGCTATACGTTATGATCATTAAATTTAGTGCTTTGATAAACTATTCAGCTGTCTATTTATATGATTTCTTTATCAAGTTTAGTTCATTTTTTGTTCTTATGGAAGGCAAAAAAAAGATTTCTTTTTGGATAAATTATTTTTAGCGTGACGACAAAGTATATTTTAATTTTAGAATCAGAATACTAATAAAGATGGGAGTGATGCAATGATTCATGGAAGTATTGATCGCTTCCAAGGAACACACGTGAACACACGTGGTCCAACACCCGAAGAAAATAGTATTCGTGCTAGTTCGGTGTCTAGTATTTCCGCTTCCGGCACTACGACTGAACCACTGGATAGTTCAAATCGACAAAAAAAAGCAGCTAAAGTTTAAGTGTTTCCTTCTCGGTAGAAATTGGGAACAATGGATTTTGAGTGTACTAGGTTACAGTTTCCAGTTCATATACTATTGTTAATACTTCTTTTTTTTTTTTTTTTTTAGAGTGCATTGCTTTTTTGAGCTCTTTCTTTTTTCCATTGTTATGAAAATAGGAGCTGGAAACTGAAGTTATATTTTTTTGCAAAATCTGTGAAAATCAGAGAATGATTTCTTATTTGATTATTTTTGCATTTACATGTCCATCCTTTTCTCCTTCCCATTAAAAATTTTGTCAGCTTATCTATGAAAATATGTTCTTTTGTTCTGTTCTTCCTATTATAAAATGTTAATGTAGATCCATTTGACTGCTGGGAAAAGAATTGCATTATTTTCACAATCTTTCTTGAGATAAAAACATTCTTGCTGGTATTTTTTGAATTTCAAGAAATTGTGCATTTGGAACAAAAAGAGTATCAGTAGACGATTATCATTGACGAGATAATGGAATCCGTCAGTGAAGTTATCAGTTGAAGAAGATTAAATAACTTTTTTAGTTTGCCACTTTATAGTAGTTTTTCATTCTTATCTTTTTTCATTTAGTATCAGTTGTGATGTATCGTTAACCGCGCTATTGCATTGCATGGTTATAATATTTTAATTTTCGTAATTCTGAGATATGTTTGCAAATCATCTACGATCATTTATTTGTTCATAATGCTTTCTTATCAAATTTTCTTTCGCGTAATACATTTTGCATCATCATTATAAATAACAGCACCAACAACGGCAGTAAGAAGCAGTTATATGATTTTTTTACTGTATTTTCTATTTATTTATTTTTTTACAGTATTTTGAAGTTTTCAAATTGGCATTTCATTATATAGAGAGATACATCTAAACGCTTTGAAGAACAAATAGGAATATGCGTCAATTAAGCGTTTGTATACATATAAAATAGTTTCAGAAAGTTATTATATTTTAAAAGTCTCTGACGCCCGAAAATATGCTTGGAAGTTATTGCTGTTTTGAAGATGTGCAGGATTAATTTGCTTAGTTTCCTTCGGAAAGATATGTTATGAAGCGAGATGTATTGCAAGTATTTTGCATAGTTTTACTTTATTTATCGGTCAATTGCGCATCTTGAAAAGGCATTGGAGACTAAATATTGTGCAGTTTGAGATATTTAACAGTTAATATAATTGGTAGTTGCTTCTTAAAATACAGAAAAAGCAATATTTTCAGTGGAGATGCTGTTATCATTGGAGATAAAAGTTGATCATAATTATTTCTAGTAGACCATTTTCCCGGCAAGATATATTGATTTGACTTGGACTTTTTTTTTTATTTTCCATCTGATTGTGTTTCTAATCTTCTCGTTTTTCTGTTTTTCCTGTCTAATGTTTATATGATTCCTTTTTCACTATTTTCCTTCTTCCAGTTTATTCTTATTTACGAATTGTATTTTTCTCTAGTAATTTTCAAAAAAAAAAAAAATTATTTTTTGCCAACAAGATGTTGCACGATGCTACCATTGCCATTTTTTGCTCGTAAATCGGTTCAGCCCGTCAAGTTATTCCTGGAATTTAATTGGATTAGAATGTTTTTGCCATTCTTGAATTTCGGTGATTCAGTTGAACAGCAAGAAACTAAAATTTATGTTTATACAATATTATGCAAGCTTTGTTTTCTTCCCTCGAAACGAAATACTACTTACTTACATTTGTTATCATTTCTGATAACAAATATATTATTGCTGTTCAGTCTATTAACAGACTGTTTCACTGATTCTTTAACTGCTTATGCCAGATTATTAATTAAAGTATATTAGGTCGATATTTGAGCTCGTAAAGAGTATCGTTTGTTAAGTACTTTACTCATTTTGAAATAAAATGTTTGCTGAGAAGAGTGTCAATAGGGAATGACTTAAAATAGGCATTTGATAATTTAAATGGTATATATAGTGTTCAGTAACTTTGTTGTTTGTCTTTTGTCCGTTGAAGTTTTCTGTTGGGATTCTGTAGTCGCTACGTTTCAAAATATTTTAGGTTAGAAATCAAAAAAAGTGCTCTGTTTGTGTGGACGGCAGTAATGTCGGGTATGGAAGCGACGTGTTCAAAGAAACTTTGGCAAATTGTTTCTGTGTTGAGATGTCGCAATTCAAGTATCACCCATCTTCATGTTTATGGTACGACTGCTGGTGCAAAAGATGAAGTGGTGCAAAAAGTTATTGAAGAAGTAAAAGAGAATGATGAAGTTTGTTTTTCGCTTGAAGTGATATAGCATAATGTTTTCCATGTAAAATGAAACTTTGAGGTTGTGGCGAAGGAAGATTCATTATTGTGCTGGATTTTTGCTGAACTTATGGTAAAATTGTAAATCGAATTTGCATGTGAGTAACAGATGTCTTAATTATTACTGTAGTACATTGGTAAAGCATGATGGAAAGAGAAAAAAAAAGTATAGTATTGGAAAATGAAAGAGTGATCTGTGTTTTCCTAATGAAGTGGTTTTGTTCATATAACATCTTGGCCGAATTTAGTGCGAGCTGAAATTGTTGGGAACCATTGTTGAGAAAACCTGTAATAATATGTTAACTTAAGTATGCATGAAATAATTCCTCAAACCTATGTTTTACTACCAAGTTAAATTAACTTTTTTTTCTAACTATGCGAATAAATCATTCAGGTTATGGTTCTGCGCGTGAATTGTTACGTAAATCACAGATCTCACAAGTTGTTTTGCCAAGGCCTATATAATTTGTTGCCACATTCAAAACCTGGAAAAAAAATCGAAAATCTGGAAAGTGTATTTGAGGAGTGCAAAACAGAATTGCATTGTGTGAAGTCGGTGATCATGGTTATCATTTTGAATAACGCTGAAATGCTGCTCAATTTTCCACCAAGGTTTTTGCAGGCACTCTTTTCCATTCCCAAAAAGGTATACTTCATGGTGATGAATCGAAAGAATATTCAAAATGCTTGCTCGGAAATAAAAATTGAAAAAAGCCAATTAACAGTTAGTAGGGCTCTCAAATTTCAATTTTATGGAAGATTTTCGATTCATTTAATTTTTTACCCATCTGCAATATATGTTAAATATTCAGTGTGATTTTTCCCTTTTTTTTTATTACTGAACAGATTTTGATTAAAGTCATGAAATATTTCCTTTACTGATAAGTACTTCACAGAATACTTGATTCATTTTGATTCATTTTCATTCCAGTATGGTGGCACGATCAAATTAGTATCGGTTGCTCGATTACCATGGACACGGTTTGAAATTACCGAACATATATCTTCACCCGTGCAGTTCGCTTTTGAAGCATTGTCGAAAGGTCTGCTGTGTAACTTGACTAACTTCTATGTATAAAGTTGTGTTGGTATAGTCGATTTATAATCCAGAAATTGTTTTGTTTCGAAAAAAAATGCCCTACATTTGCAAGTTATATTTTTACATAAGTTTAGTGAGAAGAGGAGCAGAATGTATTAGTTGAACATTAATATAAAGAAACTGTGAAATAAGTGTACTAAATTGAGTGAGATAAATTGGAGCAGATAAGAGAGAGAGAAAATTTGACAGTTTTTGTTTTGCATAATTAGAAATCATTTTTAGATAAGCATTTTAGTAATATTCAACTGATAAAATTTTATAGCTGATATGCATTCTTTGTTAAATTCTTCCATTAAAGGTGAGGTTCAGGAGGCGTTATCCACAAGGCTCAATTTTGACAACAATTTTATTCGATGTATGCTGGATATGGTGTATTCTGTGTGTCGTGACCTGAATCAATTATCTTACATTGTACTTACTGGTTTCTTAAATTATTTTTGATTCAAATATTTGTTACTTTCATGACATTATGGTATGTTAACGTAGCAAATCTAACATTCATCATAATCTATTATAGATTTTATTGACCTTCGCATATTTAGATTGAAAAATTGTGGGATACAGAAAGCAGTGACGGGAATTGGGCAAATAATGCAGCATCAAACAAACTGAAAACATGTTATGCAGTTAGGGGACAAAATAGAACCGAAGATTTGTTCTATCGCAGTGAAAAAAGATTTGTGGTATACTCATGTTTTATTTCATTTTACAGTAACAGATTTTAATGTCATGTGTGAAATGACAAGTAATTTTCTGTTAGCAATATTGCAGTTTGTAGAATCTATTGCACTTGAGGTATAATAAATCATGCAACAAAAAAAAGACATATAAAGACCAGGCGTGGTTAATTTCTTGTTGTAGGAAGATGGGCAAACATTTTGTTTATCGACAAGTGCGAAATATTTACTAATCGCAGCTTACTGTGCAAGTTATAATCCTCCTAGCAGTGATCGCCGCTTTTTTACTAAGGTCATTATCTGGCGAATTATCTTCTACTTTTATATTGTATATTGTCTTAATTTCTCTAACATGTGATATATCGAAAAAAGAGTATCATTCAGATATAGCGCAGTTTCGATAAGCAATTTTGGTGAGACTCGAACTACCATAACAATATAGATTAAAATTTGATAAGAATGTATTTAAAATACTAAGTTTCATCTCTCATAAATTGTTATGTACATCTCACTGAAGTTTTTTTTCATGCCTAGAACAGTAGATTTAATGAATAGCCGGCATTGTAAAAAGTGGATCATTTTACTTTCGATTATTCTGCTTAGTGCTAGAGTGTTACTAGTCATGATTATCCATAGTATTTTCAAAAGACTGCTGAATATTTACAAATATTACTTGATTGGTTCATATTTTGAAGAAAAAAAAAAGAAAAAAAAGCTCTTCCGTTTTAATTAGACTTTTGATAATTGATAGTCTAGTCTTCGATTATTAATATAATTAGTTGTGTTACAGTTTTGATGCATAATTCGAGTTACTATTTAATATTCGTTTTAAAAATATAAAATCAAGATTTCTCCTTTGGAAACTTCCCATTCAAAGAATGATAGACATCGTTTCCCTTAGCCTTCGATAGAGATCTTACTGAATATTCGCAAAAAAGAAAATGATCCAATTTGCTATGGATGATTTAAACAAAAAAGCTATTCAGAACCATGGGAAACAGCGCCGTCGTGCAGCAGCAACAAAGTTGCGAAACAATTTCGAATCAGCTCATGAGACTGGTCCGAAACCATTCCCGGTGCAAAGATTACTTTTCATCTATCTTGCAATGCTTGAGAAGCACGATATGAGAAACCAGTGCGCAGCTGATATCCATGCACAGGTTTGTTTTTAAATCATTAAAGATTTATTTTAAAACACTTTTATCGCAACCAACAAAGTAATATTTAAGAAGATGATTACTTTCGTAGTTACGTCAATAATATTTTGTATTTTAGTTCTGCACAATGTGCAAAACATCTGTAAAACAATATTTTTAGGTTGCGGAACTGTGTGCAATGGGTTTTTTGAATCGGGTTTCCGCTGATGGAAATCTTGATACACCGAAATACCGCTGCATCGCAACTTTCGAATTTTCGGAACAATTGGCCAAGTTAGTTTTTGGTTGAATTCAGTTTTCGATTGTGTTACGTTTATAAGTCGCTTTATTTGGTTTTTTTTTAAACATGAGTGTTAATATATCAAATTGAAATAATATAAAATATATGAAAAAAGAAAAAGGCACGATTACATGACTATAATATTTTGTATTTTAGTGTATCATTATTTTCAGTATTTTCTATTCATATCATTATTTTTTTTTCAGGACAATGGGTATCGAAATTCGTGATTTCCTCATTGATTTCTCGTCATAAAAATCGTATTATAAGTCTTCTTTTTCTTTCACTTTTTGTGATAGTTATATAATTAGTTTTTGTTTCTCTTCAAAAATCTTTTACTCATTTGAATATATGTATATATTTCAAATGAATTTTCAGGCCGCGTTGTGTCTTTACTTCATGCGACGATTTTATCAATCAATCCATTGCGATATTACTTCATATAGAAGCAAAACTTCATTTTAATTTAGAATTCAAAATAGTAAAACAGCTTTGCATAAACAAAAATCACTTTTATCCGTTGTTATTGTCTTTCACTTTGTGTGCTCTACAGTCAGTTACATTTTTTGTGATATAAACGAAACTAGCGATAAAAACTGAAATAGTTTAAAAAATGTTGAATTGAAGAAAAGCATTGACATCGACTTCATACACTGCAGGATATTAATGTACGTAAGTGAACTTTTTACAGAAGAGCAGTAAACGGCTAGACTTCTCTGACCAATTCTTATAATAAAGTACAATGTTTTATTAGATTTCAACTCTCGAAAGTTTTTTAAATCTACTACATTTTCTTCCCATTTATATTGAAAGAACTTCTTCCCGTCGATATTGAGCTAAAATGATCAGAAAAATTCTCTGTTTGTATGGCACGCATCAAACAATTAGTTTGCTTGTGATTTCACTGGTTAGGTTTTGTCAATGTAATGATAATTGGGAGAAGTGTTTTGAATGATGAAATGGGAAAATGATAACAAAGTAGGACACAAAAGCAAGGAAATAATTATAGAGTTACAGAACTTTGAAGTCCAAGTAATATTGTGTTCGAATGTGAATGAAATGATATGAAAGGCATGTGTCCGAACCAAACGTAAGTAAGAATAAGAGGATATGAATTTGTTCTTTGATTGGTGCGAAAATTGGGATTTCAACATTTGTTACTATGAGTTGAAGTTCAACAATATTCAGATATCATTATTTGATATATTGATCAGGAGAGAAGAGCGAAGATTTATACTAAATGCTTGATTTTTTTCTATTTTATGATCGAACATAATAGTTTCGAATTAAAATTCGAGAATATATTGAAATGGAATATTATTTGAAGGAAATTTATGTTTAACAAGCTTTAATTTGGTTTGTAAGTTTTGTTTTCGTATATCCAGTCCAGGTCTTCAATTTAATCCAATCACTTTGCCCTCAAATATTTAATTATTTCTGAAATGCAATACTTTATTTCAATGTAGGTTTCAAAACTTAGTTTAAAAATCATTCCATCGGCTTTGAAAATTTTGAGCTGAATCTGAAATGGTTTAGTTCTTCAATAAAGTATTCCTTTTCTAAATTTAAGTATTTGTCTAGAAAGGAAATTCTGAGCAAGAATGCCATTTTCAATATCATCAATATCTACCCACGACATAACATGGAAAATTGCAAATTGCAATTTCCTTTCCGGCAAATTGAAATTATTGATGAAATAGGCCAGTCTTTATGACAAATACTTAAATTTTGTGTCGGTGCAGGAACATCGTCCGCCTATTAGCAAAATGCAATCGATTGGCTGATCGCTCAATTTTTTTGTTCATTGACAGTCTTAGTGGATGTATCGATTAGGATTTAGCATCATCAACATTAAATTTGTTGGAATAACAAACTGATTGATTTGATGATGATGATTGATTGTTAGAATAACAAAGTGGAAATGTCTGATATTTTTCATAAGACCCAAGTTCATTTGTATTTACTAGTAGATATGTATAACAGAAAAAGTAATGCAAATTTCCCAATTATAATATCAATATGACGATAATGAACTGGTGAAAATTTCTTAATGTTTGTATCACAATAACAATAATTTTGATGATGGAAACTTACAATTCTGACGTTTTAATTACTGTAAATGTTCATTCGATCTATAAAATCCATAATAACAATTTTTTAGTTGGCATTTCTAATTTTAACTACCTCAAAATTAGACAAAAATTTCAAAAAATAACTGCTAAAAATCCAATTCAAACAAGATGAGAAAAGAAAATGAAGTCGAAATCATGAAAAAAGAGCAGAATATTTTATTAAATTGGCGTTAAAAAAGCAGATGACCGATTCTTCTTGCGACAATTCTTAATTCTCAAAAAGTACAGATCTAAACTTCGAAGCAATTTTTAAAAAAAAACGTTTTAGACAACTTTTTCTTATTTTCACTTCTTAACAAATAAACTTCAAAAACTGCTTGATATCTATAAAGGAACGAGACTGTAGAAAGATATCCGAAATTAGCACAGATAAAAACATCAGAGCATCTTATTAGGTTGGCATTGAATTCATAACTGGAATTAATTAACTCAAAGCGATTAGTTACAATGTATGCTATTAAAATTTGAGTAATTCTTCAAAATTACTTTATTCAATGAGCAAGGCATCTGCTTAATTTTTGTTGTATGTAATTTAACTTCTCTTAAAATTTAACATAACTTCTTTCCATTCTCATCTTAATTTACAAACTGCTAGGAGAAATTGCAAGTCATTTCTTTTTCATCCTTCATTTTGACGAGTAAATTTTCTATCAAATATTCATAAATCATTTTTTTATCCTTTTAAATTCATTATTTGAAATTTTATCTGATTTTTGTAATACTGAAATAACGCTGAAAGATAGCTTACCTGCTGTTCTAAGTAAGTTGAAATTGCAAGTTTAACAAGTTTATATTTTGTAAATTCCAATAATTTCGGTTGCTTTCAATTGTCATGGGATTTTCTCTCCTTTCATTCTTATGACAAATGTTTTTAACTTACTTTACGCCAAAAACCACAATAATCCTAAAAATATCATACGTTGATTGATTCTTTGAAAATCATTTAAATTTTTGCAGCAGAAATAAAAAACTGTCAAAAGCAAAACAGAAATATATTTTTTTAAGAAATTTTATTGACAGGTTTATTTTAATTGCTGGAAAATTTATGGTAGGAAAGAAATTCCTAAAAACTTTAAAATATTAGGAGATTAGATATAGGTATTTGAAGACTTTATCCATTGCTTTAAGATATTAGGAATAAATAATGGGAAAAGGCGAAAGTAATGATCCAAGATGAGGAGAATAATCTCCTACCGTTGTTGTCAGAGAGCAATTCAGAATTCCTTTACAGAATAATTTAAAATTACAGCAATAAGAAAATATCAAACTTTGATGTAATCTTGCTAAAAAGTCATAATTCGTATATTGAATCAAAGTACTGCTAGCGCAGCTTTTCGTCAACTTCATTTATAAATGTTATGCGTCGATGTTCCTTGTTTTTCGAAGTTTTTGTACAGCAGAGAAATAGTTCTACTAATTTGAATTAAGACTCGATTCAGTTAAGCTCATTTAATTAGACTCATTTAGATTGTATTCAAAGGGATCTAAAATCTAAAAAGGAAGTTGCAATAAGTGAATAAAACAATTAACGGAATGATATTCAGATATGCGTATCAAGAAATGTGGTTCGCAAGAATACAAGTTGGATTAAACTGCACATAAAATATGATTTCTATAGGTGTGTTGTTGTTGATTTTATTTGGAAAGAAGATGCATTGTCCGGCAGAGACTTTAACCTCACTCTTGAATATTTTCCTTTAGTTAAAAATTTTTGTTATTATAGTCGGCATGACCATTTAATTGAAATACAATTCAGCCTTACTTTTAGATATAGTTATATACCTATCGTAACATGCATTTTAAGCTGAGTTCAAACTCGAGATAAAAAAGGACTTCGATTAATTATTAGTTTTTTCTTTGATGTAAAACTTTCATTACTTATTAGTTTTGAATCTAAAAAATAGCCAATCAATGCTCGTGACATTACCAACATCAGTCGTTTGTCGTTCAATTCTCATGGAACAGACATGAATAACTGTTACTGCAGTGGAAGTGGAAATATTCAGTAACTTCTAAATCATTTTATTTTTTACTCATCGCTTTGCCGTCCAAAATTACTCAATCAGTTTATGTCCTCGATAATTCACAAAGTCCAAAATGTGGGCGATAAACGAAAGAATATAATGTGGCTATTTTGCAAAACATCACTCGCTGAACAATTAGAGGGTGACTTTTGCGTCATCAATAAGCATTTTCCTGATTCGAAAGCTTCGTTGATTGCAATCGAAAAAATGTGAGTCTCTCGAATGTTACATCAGTGATGACATCTGTCATTTGTTTCAATTTATTTCTTCCCAAGATTATTCAGTGTTCAGGCTCAATCGCCGCAAATAGATGTCTTGGCGATGACGTAGCTATGCATACGGAAAGCAGACGGTTCAAGCCTCTCGATATCAAAACAGCTGAGCTCGCCCTCCAGGTTGCAAATCATTGAGATAGCACTTTGTTGGACTTTGATAGTGCCAATTTTGAACACCTTGTTAACTTTGTCAGAAGATTTGCTTCTGCATGAGCTGATAGCTATCTGTATGAGAAGTTACAGTGTTGGAATATTCTGAAGGGATGGATTATTACTTTGGCATTGGGATTACTGAGTTAGTGAATACTTTGAGTGAGTCTATACTTTTTTCGCCTTCATTTGGAATATTCTTTGCAAAGATCGTCCACTCAAAATATTTTGATCCCACCGAGTGCTCTTAATATCCCGCGGGGTTCAAAAACCATGCGTGCATCGGCGAGAATCCTATTAGGCATATCTCATTTGGAGAATTTTTTTTTCTATTTCTTGTTGATAACGATTCTTTGTAGAACTCAAATAGATCACTGCTTGTCATGAAAATAATATTGAATTATTCAAGTGATTTTGAAATTTCTTGAATAGAAAGAAAATTTATTACAAGTTTTTATGAAGACGAAGCTCATTATTTCATTGCGGGACAAGAGGGAATGGAAACGGTAAACATTTATTCCATCTGCTCCTTAGATTCTTCTCATCAGCATAAGTTTGAATTTTTTGCAGTAATTTTTTTTTCGACTTTTAAATAATCAGAATAAAAGAATTCTTAATAAAAAGAATAAATCAGGTTTTGGTCAGGGTAGCAAGCACGGAAAAACTGGAGGTGACACTTTTGAAACATTTTTATCTTCCTCAATCATTAAAATATCATTTGTTTTCTACTTCAAGAGTATTAATAGAATGTTTAATTTAAAAGAATTTATTATACATGGATAATATATGCCAGTAGTCAATGTCAATGAAGTTTTGACGATGCAAAACAAACTTTTTTAAGGATTGCGCTTTCTCAAGTTTATTTTTACGAAAAGATTTTAAATATATGACGAATTCGATGAGTGGGATCATGGATAATAATTGGAAATCAGTGATCCAATGCTAATAAGATTTTCCTTAATGTGCTTCAGATATTTCTCGCCTCAATCATTTCATAACTTTGTTATAATGCATCCCGTCACCAGTCGTCTTATGCAAAGTTTTAAAATAGCCTGATTTGCTAACAATATAGTGTTAGCGACTACGCACTTCGGCATTTTTACTCTGACATGCGACAAGACATCAGAAAAATTGAATCCGTCGAGACTGAACTGCGATTTTGATCAGAATTATTTTTTTGCAAGAATAACTTTTATCGAAGTAATTATTAAAGATGGACTTTGAAAAATGGCTTCAAGAAAGTCCAATTTTTCTGTTATTTTTCATATCTTTTCTGGAAAAATTTACAATTGAGATTGAAATTCATCCATTTTATGTGTCAACAAGCAATCAACATGATGCAGAATTGGAAAATTTATGAATTATTTGTTAAATCGAAAGTTCAGCTTCTTTTTTCCCCTTCTCTTATTCCCCAACCATTTATCGGCAGTTGTATTGATAGAATATTGACAGAGCTGTAATTAACAAAAGTTTTGTAAAATTTAGTTAATGAAAAGAAATGAAAAGGATTCGTGATGCTTTAATCCGTCTCAATCTGCGGAATCAAATAAATTTAGTCTACACAGTATATATGACATTAATCAGTTTTTAAAGCTGTCTATTATCTTAAAGGTAGAAAATAAAGAGCACAACATAGGATTAATTAAGTTTCCCATTTTTTGTTCGTATAAGAAGCCGAAAAAATTTGAGTCTTTCCTTCCTTCATAATTGTACCAACCTTCTCTTCTCATCTGTGGACTATTTTATGTTTTTCTTTAAAAATTTTAAAATTCCCGCGTGGTCGAATTACAATTTGGGTCAACGAAGAAGCTTCGAGGATGAATATTGGCATCGCAATAGATCATCCAAATCATTGTTACCTGTTTACAAGTGGTAAAAAAATTTGAATTTTTGTTGTCCGAATCACTCGGAGCTATTGCATTTTCTGTAATTTTTGAAATAAAGTGATTATTTTCAATACTTTTTATGGTACAAGAAGCATAAATTTGACGGTCTAACATTTTATAAATGTTTCCTGTTCCCATAAGAATTTCTTCGTTTCAGTAGCAGGATCGAATGACTCTGTAGTATTGATCTTGATATCTCTTCAATTAAAAATCGATTTATTTCGATTTAAGACACTTTACTATCATAAATAAAGCCTCAGTGATAGTTGTTTTTGTAATAGTTATTTATAAGAAAATGGTTATTTATAAATAGCCAGACTCCGTTTCACAGTAGTCTATTAAGGCTTTAGGAAATAAATCTAATTACAAGCATAATGCTGCAATTTTATGTCCGTGGGTTATTCGAGAAATCTTCCACTCGTCTTTATTTGTATTACAACGATTTTTATGCTTAATTTTATTGGGCAACATTATGAACAAAATTCTAAAACATTATGAAAAATTTACACGAGAAACATAGAGATTTAGGCCATTTCCGTTTTTGAAAACTCAAACACGAATTACTATCACTTGAAATGCCGATACTTCCCGTTTTATCCCCACAAATCAACAGATTTTGAATTCCAAGATGAATGATAGGCCAGTTAGTGTTAGTTATCGAAAAGCCGAAATTGTTTATATTGCTAGCAGTTACTGAACTTGGAGCTTTTATCCAATTTAAGCAAAACTAATATTTAAAATGGTGGCTGAGCAAAAAGAGCATTTAAAATGGTGGTTCTCATTTAAAATAGTGGCTGACGAAGTTTTTTACTTGTCAGTATTTATTTGAAAGTTTGTTTATATATCATCATTCATTTACGCATTTCATAATATTATATATCCAATTTATGACCGCTGTTTAGCTTTTCGGCTATTTATTTCATTGTTATTTTGTGATTGCATACTAAAATGACATGCTAATTAAGAAGTGTTCTTTGACATTTCTTCTTCCGATTTCAAACACAATCGTAGAAATAATTCCCTAAGCCTTCTTATCATTAGTTCAAATGAAATAAATGCTTTTTTGAGTTCAGTCAAGAGGAGGTTGATGTATATATATATATTTTTTTTAAAATTATCAAATTTGACGTCATATTTCAAAGTCAGGGAAAAATATGAACCAGCACAGCGTGTGTTTCTTATTTACAGTTGTGTTCTCAGGTGATTCTGACAGATGCTTTGAACAAATGTTAGCCTGATGCGAGGGTTAGGTCAAAACAAATACTAGACCGATTGCATATGGATCAAATCAGGAGGAAAGTTTATCATATACTAAATGCTTTTAGTGGTTTTCCACTTCATGCTTTCAGAAAGCAATACTCAGTTATTGCGTACATTTGACTGCTTCCGGAAAATACGCTTCGCATAGTCACTTATTTCAGGTTATCAATATGTCAAGAGAAACAATGTGCGTATCGTATCATTTCACAAAATGCTTCACTTTGCTAATTCTTCTACAGTATTCCATTGCCATTCCAGTATCCTATTCCAGAAAATTAACACTTAATCGTAAATTTTATTTCTCTGAAGTTGAAAGTTATCGTGAAATTGACATAATTTTAAATGAAACTTACCTTAAAAATTATTTCGATAAACAACAATTTTATTCAGATAAAATTTTCCATTTTTTTTCTCCATCTTTTTAATTACGGTCGAGTCCAAGAGGCAATTTTTTTTTTTCAATCATAATTGTTTTTACTCTTTATAATTTATCACAGTTTCTGAACTACATTTGTTAAAATATGGAATCCAGATAGCATTGGTTGGATTGCTAGTAAGCAAATGATTGAAATTAGCCTACATTTTGAATTTTGTAATTTGACTTTATTTTTCAAGAAGGCACTGGCCACATTCTCTACCAATTTTTATTCTTATTGTTTTCAAAACAATTATGATATTCTGAAAGGAGTAGTAGAATTGAGAAATTTTTCATTTAGTATTAAGATTTGACTTTCAAGTAAATTTGTATGTCAACATTATGCGTATTGTTGGCTATTAACAATTTACTTTTTTCAGCGGACGAGTTTTTGTTAACTTATGTACCTTCGGAAAATTCGTTATCCCGAGGTGCATATGGTAATTAATTTTAAAAAATTTTTCTTATCAAAAACTATTTTTTTAAAACCTATTTGAACTTTAAGGAATTAAATTTCTTAAAAAATTCCCAAGTGAATTAATGAGCTATTGAGTGATCTGTAAAATGGTCTAGAAATAAATGCGATAAGGAATTTTATAGCATGAAATAGTAGTCTGAATCAAATTTGCTCGAAAATATTTAGACGCAAGATTGAATTGAAATATGCAAGTGCAAGAGGAAGTATGCGTAGAATGCAAAACGATCTCAATTAAACTTGCAGAGAGCTGGTCCGATGCTCTGGAAGATATCCGTAGTGATCGCATGCACTATTTACCATTTCGACGACCTACGCGGAATACCGGTGGAGCAGATGAAACACGCTATCACATCCGTCATGTGGGTGACTTACCGATGTTTCGATTCGGATAGTTCGCTCTCATCTTTCGTTTCTCCATGTCTTTGTCGTATATTTGGCTGATAACACATTAAAACTGGTTATATTAAAAACTGTTGAATTTTCTACGCTTAAACACTGGTTGCTACTCTGCAGCTCCTATCGTTTTCTTTGATTTCCGGATGTCATTCAGGAATTATGTATTGATCACGTTTAGTAGTCCGCTATTGGTCTTGTTGATACTCGGAAATTTTAAAGTGGAAACGGAAACGAAACAAAAAGGGAAAACGGAAATAAAGACGGAAACGGAAACAAAATAGAAATAAACAGAAATTTCCCTTCTCGAATTATATTTATAATCTTTCAAACATTAATTTTAATTGAACTGACAAGTTCGAAACATTCAACATTTTTTCCGTTTTTCGAAAATAACAGAAAGAAAATTGAAATTTTCTAGATCTTGTTTTCTGGAAAATAAAACCAGTAAACATTAGCAAAGAACTAGTAAACATCAAAACCAGTGAATATTTACAATTAATTTTAAAATGCCTTGTCTACAATATAAAATATGAAGAATCCATCGATCATGAATGTAATCCACTTCATTACATTCTTGAGTCTCTTAATTAATATGTGGAAGAACTTCATATATGAACAGCTGAAATTGGCAATTTCAAATTGCAATTCAATTTGGCTGAAAATTTCCTGAAGTACATTATGATTCATTAATTCGTTTCTTTCCAAATACGGCCTGTAAAATGACATCAATAGTTTGTACCCATTAAAATGTTGCTGAATAATAGAGCAGCTATAAACATTACTAATTCACAGTGTCAGTTTCGTAATAATGGTTTCTAATTTAGTCCAATTAATAAATTACTACAATACACTGCATAGCAGAGTGAACGACGTTTGGACAAATGGACACTCTACTTCCTCATAAGCTTTCCGTATAAAATGATTTAAGATCCTAACAAAAATTGAAATCTTTGTTCAAATATTGAAAAAGCAACGAATGTGGTCAGTTTTGATTTGCTAACCACACAATTCCGTTTAGATAATTAATTTATTGAACAAAAGCACTGAGAATGACAATTAGACAATGTTAATTGGCCAGATAGTCATATCATAAATCATAAGTGGTAACGTTGTCTGAAAGCTTTACTTGCAGTTCGTGCTGGAAGCAAAAGGAATAAAATGAAGGCTCTTTTTTTTCCTTCAATATATTTCAATATCAGACCACTTATAATATCATTCGTGCATTATTCATTCTGATATCTTTTATCAAAATTGATAATATCACTAATAAACTAAATGCACTCGATCTTATAGAAAAATTTTATTGCAAGATTGCTCCAGAAAGAAGCAAGAACATGGATAAATTAGAGCCTAAAGCAAACAAACTATCGTTAGCTAGAATTTTATAGGATATTTCAATAAATATGACATTGAATTTCTACTTTCGGCATATTAAATTGAGACTATTTCAGCTACTTTAAAACTGAAATTCAATGAGCAATCAATCAAGCATACAATACAAAATTGCATTTGAATGTCCGACTATTTCTGTCTATCTGTGAGCACAAAATATGGAAACGGTGCCATTAATTCATTCCTTTTAAACTTCAATATGATTGATAGGAAGTTCCATTGGGGACAACTGTCCATAGCCGCTCCTATGGATTGTCACACGTCGAATCCAATTCTTTCCATTGTCTATTTCCACCTCAAACTATCCAGTTTTTAAATGCCGATAAATTAATAGCCGAAATTTGAAATTAATTTATTCGCTTCTTCAACTCTATTCATGCACAAACGTATCTATGCATTGTGGTTAGCAATAATAATAAACTTGGATTTAACCTGTGTTCGTCTTATATTTATAACTTTTTATTTATATGTTCTTTTGTCAAAAAATTGAATTATGATTGTATTTTGAAGTCATTTTTATGCAATGCAGAATTGACGCATACTATGATGCTATTAAATTGCTATCGCTGCGGTATTTTTCGAACAAATAGTGCTAGAAAAAAAAAATGCTGCTCATAAAACTTGAAAAAAAAAAGAAGGAAAAACAGATGAAAAACAAATGCTTGTAGAATTTATACTTTTTGTCAAATAGAGAAATATATCTTATTTGGAACATATTATTGTGTGTTATCCATTCCAATTCGAATTATTTTATTGCAGAAAAATTGATATCATAAATAGTACAAGTAGTATAAAGTTTCTATCAGATTCCAATCTAATAAATTTTGATCACTTTTATTCTCTTCCTTGATATAATTTTCGCGCTTTTCAGAATGCAGTTTCATTTAAAACAATTCAACTAATCATCTATATGAAGCACATATTCAAAATATAGATAATATTTGACTGTTTCGCAATAGGAACATTAATAGCAAAAAAAAAAAAAAAAAAAAAAAAAAAAAAAAAAAAAAAAATGAATGAAATTCCATAAAAATGTCTGGCCTAGTTTTTTTATTCTTGTTTCTTCTTATTTACGACTTTTTTTTCTCGATATCTGATATATTTAAATATTTTTTCGATATTATGTAAAATGGACGATCATTTTATGATAAATAGGTGATAAAAATTTTCATGATTTAAAAGAAATAAACGAAATTTCTTTTGTCGTCATCAAATTCTGGTTAAAATCATTTTTTTCATTAAAAAATTGATGGCTTTTAAAATCTAC
This sequence comes from Onchocerca volvulus, assembly GCA_000499405.2. NCBI lineage: Eukaryota > Metazoa > Nematoda > Chromadorea > Rhabditida > Onchocercidae > Onchocerca > Onchocerca volvulus. Next base: position 21,957,664 of record HG738137.1, on the reverse strand, counting down.
ATTCTATGGAAATCTTGTAATCTTACTAAAATGTTCAAACAGTTTCAGAGCAATTCATGAAATATAACATAAACCTTTCAAATACATCGCCTCTAAAATCCAATTTTTTGAGAGCAGTTTATATGTCGGTTATACTACTAATTATTAAGAGAGTAAAAGCAGATAGATTTCTCAGCTATTCTATAAATGCGAATATTTACTTGATTTTGAATTTCTAAGCATGCAGCATTAATTCAATATATTGTCCGAATATGCTGAAAAATAGTGAGTCGATGCTGAATTGAACGCGATTGTTGAATTACTGAAGGAAATTGATTAATAGTATTGCAGTCTATATATGTATAAATGTTATGAATTTATTCATCCCAAATGTTTGTTGTTACATTATTCTTTTTTTTTTTTTAATACAAAACTGTAAATATGAATAATTCAAATTGAAATATTTATTATTATTCCGCAATAATTTAAATAATTAAAAAATTTAAGTATCAGTCAAACTGTTGAACTAAATACGCTCTTCTTGAATGAAAAGGGCGGATCGAAAGGATGCAACTTTCACTTTATTTCATTTTCCTCGAATTTGAATAACTCACTTAAAATTCAGCTCGTATGTTGTGTGAGATTTTAATGGTTTGATTTGTCTATTTCTTTTGTACCACAATTTAATTGCTCGTTAATCGAATTTTTTTCATAATTTCTAAAAATAGTGCTATTTTACAAGCGACTACTAAAATGTTCAATTTTTCACAAAACAAATGCTTTAGGACATTCAATTTCAGAGAAAGCAGTTTTCATAAGTTTTTTTTTTTTCTAAGTTGTAAAAATTCCTGTTTTCTTTCATTGCTGTTACCCTGATTATGATCAATTACAATTTTTAATTTTTCCGGTGTTCTGTTTATTTTTTAATTTTCTTTTATTTTTATTTTTTGAATTGCTTGCCAATAAATAGCGTGAAAAGTAGGACTAATTAAACAAAAAGATGACAATTCATCAATATTTTTAACTTGCTTATGCTCTGATGTATGTTGTATACTCTGAAAGAGAAACTTTACTAATCAACGACGGATATACAACTCTTATAGTTTACTAGAGAGACTATTTCCTGTCTAATACAGTCATTCTCAGCTACGAAGTTTATCGGACACTAGTTGATAAAGTTATCGAAAGCCATTAATTTCTTAAGATTTCAAAAAACTTTGCCGACTTTAAATGAAAATTTCCTCAACCGCTTGTGAAAGCATTGCAAACAGAGTTTCATTTTCATTTAAATTTGAAGACAAAATAAAGGACAGATAAGTGACCTCCAAATAAAACGCTATCCTTTGTATTCATTATTTTAGAAATTCAATCTCACGGTTATCCTAAAACATATCTTTTGCGAAAATTGATAGTAGTGATGTACGATTAATGACCATTAATACCATTATTTCATTAGCCTCTATGCCATATACTTTCATCTTTTAAAGCTATCTCTCATCCCATTATTTCTTTGATTATTTCCGACTTTTTTAATTACCATCTCGTTTTATTTTAATCCAATTCCTAACATAAAACACTAAATAAATCAGACGAAAAAATCTATTTTAACTTATGTATTTAACAGATGCGTATACTGTAATATATCATTATTGTGAATAAAGATGTTATTCAATTCTCCCATAATAATATTACTGAAGAATTATGTTCTGTTTATCCATCGAGATTAGTCATTCATTCAGAATGTTCAACAGAATATGTTGAAAGAAAATATCAAAAATGAATAGCTGAAAGAGTGAGACATGAAATATATCTGTGGTAAATAAAACGAATCAATGATATAGAAAACTATGATTACTTCTGCGAAATGACATGAAAATTAGAAGTGGAAAGTTATGATAAAGACCGGAGAATTCATGTTGTTGTATGATACTGCATTATTTAGTTTTTTTCAATAATACGGAATTTTACGCTGTTTCTTCTGCACATTTCGCTGTTTCATTTGTATTTTTTTTACCTAAATTAAAGTTCTCACTAAAATGAGCCTTTTTCCTTATATTTTTGAATTATAATAATAGTTTGCTTGTGAGTGAAAGGCTTTAATTAAGGAACCATTAATACTAATTTTTACAAAACTTTTCTACCAGAAAAAAATTTCTATCTTTCAAATGTAAGCGTATTCCATTATCGTATTTTTGGTGATGTTATAATTGTACCGGTATTATGGTAATAGCCAAAATTATAGTCATACGATGTATTTTTCAATGCTTTAGCAATCATTAAAGATAGCATTTTTCTGAAATTAATCAGAAATTTTAAGCTAAATTGTGATATTAAATTTCTGATCCTAAAAAAGGACACGGAAGTCAGTAAAGTATTCTTTCGTACATATCTGGGATATTCTATACTTGTACTTGTACTGTTACTTATTGTTTATAGTGGTCCTCTTTTTTCGGTGAAAACCGGAAGACGTAATTAGTTGTTTAAACGAGAATTAAAGATCAAATAGGCGTAATTATTGTAAAAAGGAATATTAAAAGTCAAGTGGCGCGACATAGTTTCAAACGGGCGATAAACATACTTACCGCCAAAACGCTCCGATTAACAGATACATGAAATGAGGTCGACCAGTCATAAGCGATTTCTTAGAGATCAATTAAGGCGGAAGAATTCTGAAAGGATTTAAAAGGTCAAGATTTTGGAGCAAAAGGAGTTCAAGTTCGACAAAGTTCGACAGTTCAGTAGCAGCATTTCGACGATAATTCAAGGGCGGCAGAAGCCATAGTTCAGATCGACAAAAGCGACAATTCAGCAGCAGCGAAGAAAGAACGACAGTTATAAAGAATAGATACGACAACGTAATAAACATTTAGACGATTAGACATACTCTTTGATTATGTGCCGCATATTATTCTTTTAATCAGACTCATTTTAGTAGGAATTTTAATTTAAATAATAAAAAATACAAATTAAATAGCGAAATGGTATCGAAGAAACATAAAGTTTCGAATTTGCTACTAGAAAAACGAAGCAATAGTATCACACAACAATACAAATTTTTCGATCTTTATTACAACTTTCCACTTTCCAATTTTCATTTCATTTCGCATTCGCATAATTTATTATAGTTTTGCATTATACCGATTCGTTTTAATTACCACAGATATATTTAATATTTCAGTCTTTCAGCTATTCATTTTTGGTAATTTCTTCCAACATATTCTATTGAATATCCTGAACGAACGACTAATCTCGATGCACAAATTAGAACAAAACACCTATGCAATATTATTGTATGGGAATTGAAAAACAACAACTTTATTCACAATAATGACATGGGGCAAGTGGAATCGGACACTAGCTAATTAATTGTAGAAAGTACATAGAGAGAGTATCAATCATAAAATCATCCGTTTGTTTTGATTTGTTGGCCTTCTACAGCAGACTATCTGTTCGGTATTAGAGTAACCGTTTGTTGGTGGATGGCCGCAAAAATTATTTATTGCTGATTTCGTCATTTGGTATTCTCTTTAAAGTGTCCTTGCACATTGTCAATTGTTCTTCCTGTAAAAAATCATTCTTTTTTCTTTTTGGTCCTTCTTCCTCCTTCTTTTTTTATAATAACCTATAAATAATTTACATTAAAAAAAGATATTCAGTTCTCATATCATATTAATCTGAATAATGTTAGTTGGAAGCATCTCGCAAGTGAAAATACCGGTAAAAAGAAATGGAATCTTTGGTCATGTATAATTGATCCCCAGTGCTCTGTTCATGCCCTATTCATAAATACTCTTAGTGAGAAACTTAGCAAGCTTATGTTTCCCTACATGTCCCTTTTTAGCTCATGATCCATCAGACTACTATTCAGAAATACATCATAACTTTTTGTATCTTTGGTCCAAATTTATGGTATTTGCGAGGATGTTTTTCAATGACCAGCGGTAAAATAAAATATTAAATCTGGAAATCACACGAGCTCATCACTTAGAAAGATGACGCAATTTAAATATTAATTTGTCAAGAAATGCATTAATGTTATTTACACATGTCACATATCCGTGAATATTTAACATATAGATTTTTAATAATGAGTCGCAGGATGAAGTAAATTCAGTCTATATAATCATGGAACTAAATAAACAAACAATTGGAACACACTGTTACATATCATTAGCGTTATCCTTCATTATAATCGGAATTATCTATCCCATTATCTTATCAATCTCACACTCAAGAATCGCTCAACGAACTCTGAAACAGTAGTTGTTTTAATCAAAGATAGGATGATGCCAGCTCTAGCTAAATTTTCCATCAAATAATTATTTTCCATATTCTTATTTCATCTAGTTGTATATTTAACTTAAGGTTTCTCAAATCATGCAAAATAAGAAGTTGCTGCAGTTTATAATTTTTTGTTCACTAAAAACAATTTCAACAAATCATGGATAAATTGTTAACATTTTTTCTCTTCTATGGAATTTTCAGTCGAAAAAATTACACGCTTTCTAATTGTCAATTTCAGGATCACATGAAGGAAAACATTTTGAACAGTTCCAAAACCACAACTAAAACGGCTAATATTACCAATATTACCGCCTACATCAATAAGGTTGGATTCTCTGCTCAGAATGCTGAATATGATTCCATACGTTGCGGAATTTGTTTTGAGCCATTTCACATCAAAAAACGATTACCAAAGTCACTTCCTTGTGAGCATAGTTTTTGTGAGCAATGCATTTTCTCTCTCTGCTGCCATCAGCAGGTAATTTTTTGAACGATATCGTAAATCGACTTATTTTTAATTTAGGAAGCAAAAGTAAATATATCGCTTTAAATTCCTGAATTGAAATCATTGTAATATCAACTCGAAGTATGCGATGTAAAATTTCAGTACTATTTATTGGATTCAATCAACTGTCCTACGTGCTGTACCGAATTTAGTACCACAACAGCTCTTGCTGCGACGACTAACTTTGGTTTATGCCGTAAGTAATCTGTTGCAAGTAAAATTATTATTTAATTATTTCTCTGTAGTGATTTGCTGAGCTATCTGGAGAAAAGTTTTCATGTTGCAGCATCAGTGAATTATTTTGCACTCATTGTGCATTCATTACATTATATTATTGCTTTTTTTTTTCTTCTATTTCGCATCTTTTATCCATTCATGTCCATTATCACATTGATTACTCTTCTCGTTATTCATCCCAACTTTAATTTTTCGAAATATTTCCGCTTCAATAACTTTGAATTCATCATAAATCAGAATTATTGGAGAAAGTACAATTGCAACAAATGGAAACTAGCAATGATGCTAATATAACTGTCATTCATGTTCCTGACAGTAATTGCATTACAAGAGACAGATTAGTAAGACTACACTCTTGGCATAAAAATTCGAGACCATCTTTCGGTTCCAAAAGGTGCCAATTGATGCAATGCACTGATTGTTCGCGGAAAATGAATGAGAAGAAGTGTCGGAAAGAAGCTCGATTCTGCGCAAAGTGTTTTAGCGTCAAAAAAGACGATGATGATTGCCTGGTAAATTATTACTGATCTTAGAAAACGCAAAATTAATTATAATTAATTTCTCCTGCTTCTGCTACATCTGATTAAAAGTCACAGCTATTGCTTGATTGCATTGCAACTTCTATGCTTTTTCACTTATTCACTTCAGGTAGCGCTGAATTTCTTCCCTTCTCCTATCACAAAATGCCTTATTTTTCAATTATCTATTTCAGATATCTGCACTTGAGAACTGCAGTATATCTCCAACAATTGCGCACTCTTTTTTTTTGCATTATTTATTCTGAAATGTTGAATATTTGCAGCGTTTGATATGTTTGGAATGCTGCGTGAATCGACACAATGGTCACAAATTGGTAACCTTGAGTGAGCTGGAATGTCAACACCAAAAACTAATTAAAGATTTGCGTAACTTGCAACAAAGCATTCAGGTGCAACTTCTTTTAAATTCTTTTTCGAAAATTTCAATGGAATAATCGAAAATTGGAATGACTTGAAATATGATGGTTTAGAATATAATGTACAATGCATCGCAAACATTATTTGGTGATAATGAGGAAAGAAGTGCTAATCAGTTGTGTTTAAACAAATTTTGGATTTCAGAAAATAAACAAATGGTTAGAAGCCAGTTTAAAAATGCTCAGTGAAGATTCTACGATACCTGCGACTGATTGTGTCGCACTACATAAGACGAAACAAGTATGATTTATGATTTAAGAGTTTAAAATTAAATTGATTAATGAGTAACTTTTTTTGTCGAAATTTCCGTTTGCAGTTCAATATACAGTAATATTCAGTCTCATATCGCGTTTAATTTGAATTTGAAAATGGAAATGGAAAAGAATTATATTTTCTCAACTACCACAAATAATCTCCTAATAAATATGCTGTCATAATTAGTTGTGCTTAAATTTTAATTTTGATAGTCCCTTGCCCCATATTTTGATTTCTTAGCTTAATATATTTAATCAGGATTATTTGCAGAATCTTCGGAATGAATGTGAAGCTGACATGAAATTTGCGCTTTCAGTTTTAGAAAATGGTGGAACAACTCCTTTACCGCCTGCAGCTTTGCAGCGGATGAGGCAGCACCAGTATCACAACAGCGCCAGACTGCATAAATTGTTACATTTCATTGAAGTTCGTGTTGAAATTTTGTAAGATAGAAATTTAGTCTTGATGTCAAGTAATCGATCTTGGACAAGCCATCATCTCCATTCACTCTGAAACAATTAGATAGCAACATGAAAAAGCAATCATTTTGTTGGAAAAAATTCGATAAAAATATAAATTTTTAGAAATGTAACGGATCAGCCAACGAACGCCATAATCGAAGCATTAAACTGGACACTTCGAGTTAGTTTAAATAACGATGCTTTCATTTTCAAGTTAGCCAGATACATTTGATGCTTAATTTATATTTGAATTTAATGAATTTCATTTAATTTCATAACAATGGCAAGAGAAATACTTGTTTTAATTTCCAAAAAGTAATAGCACTGGTTTTTAGCAGATTAGTTGGAAGAAATATTTCAATTTTCTTTAGATGAGAGAAGTCAAGTTGACAACTGTTTATTCATATTTCTTTATGCATAAATGACAGCAACGATTTATTGCCTTATATCGAACATTTGCTATATTTTATCTCAGATACTTATCTCCTCTAAGATTTTTATTTATAAATAGATGTGAATTGCTAACAGAAAAAAAAAAAAAAAAAGAAAAATTGCCAGTGAAATCTGTAACGGAGCGATAAAAGTCTCCAGATATCAAGAGGATGTACAGAGAAAGCATTCATGCGCAAAATTACTCGTGATAACGAGACATACGAAAATTGGTAAAGAATTTGTGTCACGCAAATCAAAATTCCGCAAATTAAGATCAACTAATCGATCGATCCACAAAGTTAGACATAAGCCAGTGAACGAAGCAAACATATTCAATATTTCTCACTCATCGTCAATTTCAATTTCAGTGTCCCATTCATCGCTATGTTCATTGAACCGTCAAACACGAATCGCTCTCTCCAATAGCGCTTCCAACGATCGTTCAGTAGCAGAAGCAATTGCGACGGTACTGGCGGTTACGCTCGATCACAGATCACGTTTTGAAAATGTCAACAGAGTGGCGGTAGTGGAAAAAGCAATGAAAGTGCTTAGTAAAAAAAACTCAACAAAAGCAGTACGGCGCGCAGCTTTGTTGTGTTGCGCGAAACAGTTGCGCGAATTCATCGATGAGTACTGTTTGCACTAAATTGATTTAGATCACATCTCGATGATCCCTGAGCTAATCGATATCGAATTATTAGATAATTTCATTCATTCATTATCAGTAAAATGTAAACAGAAATGTCGAGTCCATTTTATTGTACATTATAAAAACCGAGAAAGTTCAGAATCAATTTCCAAAAAGTTCTACCATAATCTTTAATTAATCTTACAGGAGCATCACTAGACAATTAGTACTTCTTTACATCGATGCATATTTGCATATATTTTATCAGCTAAATCTTCTGGTGACAAGATTTCCATCCGATGAAAATAACCAGGACGTAGCAGTAATAAGACGATCGGATATTTGGAAACTGATACAAGGGGTATATAGTGATTTGATGCGATGTGCAGCCAAGGTCAAGATATGCATTAGTTTTCCATTAATATTTAGTTGAATCAATAATTGGATTTTATCAATGCAGAATTTTTATCAGTCCAAAAATATGAAATTTTTGAAAATGTGATTCTGAAGAATTCATTCAATTTATTACTAAAATTAAGGAATTTAAACGAAGAAAAAAAACTCTAGTATCATCTAACCATTAGCAGTCAAGGTGGGAAGCGCTCTTTGTGTGATTTATCGGAAATTTTGGATTGACCTTTCAAAAGCCCATTGCTGGAATCAGGGCCTAAATTAGTAACAAAAGAGACAAGTGAGAGGAGTTAAGAGGAAAATGAATAAAAGAAAGGAAAATAATCCTTAATGAATGATATTTCAGTTGTGATACATATCAGCACATGCTTACGATAACTGAAAACCTTAGAAAGTTTAATTTTGATGTATCGTCGGTAAAGTGAGAGATTTGCAGCATTGGCGTAGCGAAGAAAGTGAACGAGTGGACTTGGTGGACGATCTGGCTTTCCTTTGCTTCCTATATTCAGATGTATGCGATGAAGCAACCATCACCATCTGCATGATCGAAGCTGCACGCTCTCGAGCTGCTGCAGCTGCAGCAGCGATCTCCACCAGTGAGGATGCCTGCAAGAAACTAAATAGAGTTGAAGATGATGGACGACTCATAATGAATATGAGACTTAATGTAAGTCCTATAACCCACTCCTTATCTTTCCATAAGCTTCTGTGATGATTTTGGATATTTGAATTTTTGGCCTTTCAGTAGATGGCAAACTTGCATTTTTATCAAATAATCAAGTTGGAATCTTTTCTATTGCAAGTATTATTCAATTATTTCAGTAATCTCTTCTCAATTTCAAATTTAATCTTCGTCTGTTTCTTTATATTCCGCTCATACTTCATAAACATTCCAATAACCTAATTCTTTTGTGAAATTGATGTCTTTGCTCCTCAATTTCAGCTAATTGATAAGCATCTATTGGAATGTCGCCGAGTACAAAAACTTCAACAGTTGCGTGCAACCACTGTTATAAGGCTTCGGAAGTGTATTCTTCAGCATTCGTTGAAATACATTTGGAAACTTCTTTTTGGCTGTTTCGATAAATCAATGCGACATCGATGAAGTAACGTGCACTTTTGCTGTTTTGTAAATGTTTTATTGTGAAAAAAGTTGGAAACGAATAGAAAGTGCGAAATTTTGAATATCCAAATAAAATTTTGCCTTTTTTGCGTAAAAAGTCATTTATCACGATAATACATTGAACAATTAATAACTCAAATGAAATATGATTGTATCATGATTGTTCACATATTCAGTACTGGGCCTCTGAAAACGGCGTCTCTATGTCGAACAGATCTTGAATGAATCTTTCAGGGAATATTCACAAGAAATCTTCAAAATATTCAGCTTAATTTATCCACAGATCAAGTGCTGTTGATAATTCGAATCACCTAGCTGACACAATAATATGGTGCGGTATCTTGTTGCGTTGTTTAAATTTCAAAAATCTATTTGTTCTGTTGTCTTCAGCATCACTTAACGACTACTGCTACAGTTCCTGGTTAAGTATTGAATTCAGATTTATGAAAAAACTGAAATAAAACGCTGAATAGAGAGGACAGCTGTTATTACGACCAAAGTTGTAAATTCAAGAAAAGAATCTTCATTGCACATTATAAATACATAAAATATGGTCGTGTGGATCATTGAAAGATCCATACTGATTCATACGTGAATGAATTTACATCCGAAATGGGACAAATGAAAGTTTATATCGCAATGAAACTTGGCTTATTGCTTCATTCTGCATTGTTGTCAACTGGTGTATTGTTGTTTCAAATCATTTGTTTTCTCGGACGGTGGCTGTTGCATATTGAAAATTTCAAATTTAGTAAGGGCATTTGCAGTTTATGTTGCATTGCTTCCATATTTTATTGCATACTTTTAAAATCGCCTAAGACAACAACAGGTATCAAAATTCAATCAAAGTGAACCATAATTTTTTAAAACTTAAGACTTTAGGGTCTAATTCTAAAAAATTTTATCAAATTGCGCACTATTCTTTATGTCACAGAATTTTCTAGCGTTTAAATCCTTTATTCTAGAACTGAATTTATTCTAAATTTCAATTCAAATATTTGAGTCGTAAATTGCAGAAAAAAAAAAAAATCCGAAAAGAGAGAGAAATAATGCCAGCTGTTGTCTCCAATGGTTTTTGTTTATTTGCACAGGAACTACTGGGACATAGGCATTACTATCGAGACGATTTAATTCCACCTTATTTGATCCGTATCGTAACGCCACTGTGGGAAAATCTTACAAGTGAAGAGAAGAAGGTTGATACATGACACATTCATGAGCTTGAATGATTTTTCAACCTTCAATTATATCCTTCACTTTTTTGAAATGTTCCAATCAATCTGAAATAAGAATGAAAAATCACTTGTGATGAAACTTTTCCCTCCTCAAGAATCTCTACAGTTGTAATGAACCTATTCAGAATAATAGGGATGGTTTCAGGAGCAAAAATAATCTTTTAATTTAGGATTGTGAATTTGTAAAGATCATGATTTCTTATCTGTTATCTGCAACATATGCAAAGCTTGTATTTAAAGGATATTGCAATTTCGATTCTTAAGTTTTATAACCGAATATACAAGCATGAAGACTAAATGCTATCATTCAATATTTTTAAATAGGTCTGGAAAGAACGGGCAAAAATAAAGAGTCATATCGAGAAATATTTAACTTCAATGCATCAGCCAAGAATATTGGTGAAACAAAAGAAACACGAAAATGGAGTGGTAAAGTAGGTTCTACATATTTTCGTATCATCCTTCCTAAAAAACAAGAAAAATATTTAGAAACCTAATGAAGAATATGCGAAAAAGAATTGAACAATTGAGTTCTTAATTTTACTACTAGCTTTTATTTCAGCAGTATTCAAAAGTATAATTAAATGAATTTTAGTGCAGAAATTTATGCAGCTGGGAATAGGCGAAAAAATGAGAAACTAGATGAATTTGATGAAAATGATTATCCAGAAGAATCAATGATTGGTATACCGTTAAATCAGAAAGATTACGATTCAGAAGGTATATCACATTAAGAAAAATCCACATCATAAAAATTGAAAATGGATAAAAGTGATGAGAAGAGAAAAGAGTGATTATTTTTCATGAATTAGATGGGAAAATATAAACAAGCTCATTTATACATCGAAATAATTATGATTTCGAATTCGAATTTGAAAAGTTACAGAAAATGATATTAGTCAGTGGACTTACAAAGAGAAATACGAAAAAGATAAGGAACGAGTGCTTGCATTTCTACACACTCTTGAAGGACTGGATGAAATTCGAGTTAGTATCAAAAGTTTTGAATTTTGGATTTCTGTTTCACATATGTTAAGGATAAACAACAGCTTGGAAATCTTGGAAGGATGGATTCTTGTTCCATCAACGGAATTCGGAACTTTTCGAAAGTTATTTACATTTTTTTCCAGAGAGCTCGATTTTTGTTTATCTCGGTGCAAACATACGGCAACGCTGACGGTATATGCATTCCCGCTGAAATTGCAATTTGCGAATTCAATCTGAAACACGGCATTATTGATAAGGTTCATTTCTTCTCAATCATCCTTTTTTCAAATTCAAGATAGCGATTGGCAATACAAGCATGATGATAATAACGAAAGAAAGAGATTAACAACAGTGGTGATGGTGTGTATTATAATTTAAATTAATAGTTATGAAGATCTTGGAAGTGATATTATTATTGATTATTCTTTACTGACATCAAAATTAGCCAAACTTTAAAACAGTGTCTCATTAATTCTTACATACGATGTAAAACCACACGCAAGCTAGATTCTGAAAACAGGATTCACAACATGTGGCAAGCGATGAAATTCATTTGCACATAAGAGATTGTTAATGAATGTGAAATATCCGAATACAAAGTTGTTAATGGATTCTGTACATGAGTGAAACTTTTACCAGTTAATAGGTGTTTACAGTATACATCAGTTATTGGACCATGGCATTTGGACAATGAAATCCAGCGGCGAAGAGCTGAATTTCACGCCAACGAAACGCATCAAATTCATTTAGATGTGCTCGGTGGAAGAGCGTTCAAAGCTCCAACTCAAAATTCGGTATTTTTGTTTGGATTTTCATATTGCTTTCCGAAGACATCAATTATGGTATGGGACTGTATCTGACGTTCATGCATTTTTCAAGCGTAATCAAAATATCTAGTGGATTTAATTGATACTATGAATTCATCGTCTTCAGAAATACCGTAGAGAATAAGAAAGAGTGAAGTTGAAACATTATGTAAATTATTTAATTTAATTTTTTATTTGTAAGCTTTAATTATGTAGATGATTTGCAAGTGTTGAACTGTTCTTCGAAATACTTTTGGGATTCAAAAATTAAGCATTACCTCATCACAATAAGCAATATCAATTATTTAACAATAGTTCAAGTCCATTCGTAGTGTTTGCGAGAAATTTTGGGTCGCTGCGAGCCAGCGATTGCGCAGCATCAAGGCGTTTTTGTCGGTCTATATCGTGATGGGATTGCTGAATTCGATAGTGATGTGGTAAGTGGGAATTTAAAATGTCACATTAATTAAATAATTAGTATAAGTGTTTAAGAATATTTTCTTCATAGGAGCAACAGGCTCTCGTAGCATCTGACCACTATAGCAGTTATGACAGCGATCGAAGACAACCTCAAGCTGGCGATGGTGATAATGATAACGCTTCCAGCAGTCGAACATGTGAGCTCTCTAAATCACATCATGCAATCACATAAATTTGAATATTAAATGAAATCCGCTCAATTTATAGCTTAATCATTCAAATGAATCAGAATTCGTAATATTAATATGTAATAAATCTTATCTCTCACAGATACGATAATTTATGCTTATTCTTTTAAAATCTAAAGAATCAATTTCTTTTTCCAGACACAACATATCACAACAAAGATAAACGAGGGAAATTCACCAAAGGTATGCAGAAATGTTTAAAAATTATTTCATTACTCGATTTCTTGCAACAGAAGAGATTCGTTCGATTCCTTCCAGAATTTCCATTTGATCTTTGCTACCAGGATAAACAGCACTATCTAAATCATCCAAAACGAAGATTTTAGATAGAACTTTATCTATGATATGCACTACTTTAATCAATCATTCATATTCTTTTAGCTTTGATTTCTATTGTCTAATGAAAAAATGTATTATGTGAGGGACATAAGCTTCATCTCAAATTTTAATGACATATTTCTTGTTTTTTTATTCTTTGTAAGAAAAATATATCGAATTGTGAGTGATCCCTAAAAGCGACAAGTCATCCACGAAGATCAGTCAGTAATATTACCTTGTTATTACCAACTAGTTAACTCATATTATAAGATCCTTATCATGAACAGGCAGCACGAACCGTCCGCAGCAAATACAACCAATTTTTGTGGGCGACGAAGAAGGACGTCGTTGGTTGGTTTGCTTGAATCACGAATACGAAAAAATACGAGCAAGTCTGGAATACCTTAAGGAAGCGCAGGGACTCTCCTATGATGGTGACAAGTTATTGATATCATACCCTTCAAATAGGCTAGTCAGCGTTAAAAGTTCTCGGTCACTCAAACTTATAATTTCATTTTCTTCTCGTAATTATTAAAAAAAAATTCAGTTCATCAAGATTTGTGTAATAAGAATGACTTTTTATTAGGTATGATTGATTAATCGGCATAATACTCACTATATTAATTTGTTAACCAATTCCAAAAAATTTGCTACTCAAAAAAATTTAGCGCTAATCCAGACATTTTTAATTTAGTATTTAGCTTCAAAAAGTTTTGCAATTTTTACTTTTTAAAACATTAGAAAATTCATTTTTTTAAACAGAAAGTATGTGGAAGCAAACTCCGTAACCAAATGCTTTCAGTGAGAATCAAAAACTTCTGTAAATCTTAATTCTATTTTACGTAATTTCCATAAAGTTTTTAATTTTCTAATCCTAGTCGTACCGAAAGTGATGAAAAATTAAGAAAATATTAATTTCAATGATGTTATGTTGCATGTGCTTCAAATTTTGAAATTTTTCGAATGAATAAGAAGAGAATTTTGATAACTGTTTAGTAGTATTATTTATCAAACTTATTTGGAATGAAATATTTGCAATTTTTTATGCTTCCAAAAATTTATTAAGCCAGAAAATAAAAGCGAAAAACCGGCTTTATTTTTAAGTTTAGGCTATAAACAACTTTATTTGCTCATTTTCTTCCACATTTTTTCACAGAATAAACTAGAATTTTGTTGAATATTTGTTTTTAATTTAAATACTGCACTTATAAATCTTTTATTTCTACAACTGAGCAAAAAATCACAGTGCTTCTTAGAAATTTCGGTTCCATCATCATCTAATCCTCTGCAACCAGACTCATCAATTAGTTGCCACATTTGATAGTCTTTTGGGTTTCTAAATGTGCACCAAGCAGTTTTCCCTCCTATTTGCTGGCTTCATTGCATGAGTTCTAGGCTTTCCTATAACGGAAGATCGCTTCTGGTACGCTGATGCTGTGGTTGATGCACTGGCCGAATATGCCGACGGTACACCCAATTTGGAATACAAGTTGTGGATGGATATTTTTGGAAAAAGACAGCCATTTGAGGTTGTTGTAGAAGTCTGCAGAGTCTGAATGATATCGTATATTGATAAGATGCTGGACCTGATTCAAAAAAGCACTGAAATACTTGGGTAATAGAGAGGGTTAAATAACAAGAACTTAATAAACTTCAAATTTAAATTAAATTGATGGTGGATCTTAAAATCTATCCTCAGAATGAAGAAAAAACTGCCTAGGAGTCATTAATGCTAGAATAAACATCTGAAGATAGGTGCTTTACAGTTCAACACTCCGTGGGAACGTCGGGTCAACGTATTTTGTCGGTTGCATGGTGTGACGCGAAATTGTTGTTGTGCCTCAGCGACTGCCATTCGTAGCTGCTTTGCGATGTTCTTTGCGCTTCGGGAACTTCTGAATTTAACCTTGACTGATTAATGCGATATGTAAATTTAAATTCAAATCGGTTAAATTATTCAAGTGTTTATCTTCCAGTTGACATTGCTTTATAAATTAAATAAAGATTCCTTAGCATCAATAAAATATTTATTTTTATTTGATTGCAAAAATGAATATTACATTGACAGTAAAAGATATGAAAACGATAATGAGGGAGATGATGTGACAAATTCTATATAGATCTTCTGCTGCTGCACCACACGTATGATAACAGTAGCTGCAAAATGTGTGAGCATTAGCTGAAAATTGTTATGAAAGTGACAGTACATGTAAACATTTTCAGTAAACAATCTATTGTAAGAATTGCGAAAAACGAGAATTCTACAAGTAATTACCTTTGATATCAATAGAATGCTCATTTCGTCATACAAATGGAGTCATATCATTGTGATGAGATCAAAGATCAAAGAATGCTTGTAGTACTATCCTATTTTAATGTTCAATATAGAATGTGCGTATATAATTAAAAATGCAATTAATGTGAATTAATCAGCTGCATGTGGCGATCTATATTGGAAAATGTGAAATGTATTAGAAAATGGCTGGCTCTTCTATGTTACATTAATATTCGGTCCGATTGAAATACACATATACTTTATAGATTTTTTGAAGTTTCATGAAAATTTACGGATAAGAGAAAAAAAAGTATATTTAATAATTGGCTTTCCGTGCTTGAGATGAGTACATAAAAGAAACCCGAATTTTCAGCAATATTCCCACCCAAAATTCAAAAAATTAACTGATCATTTTGAAAAGAAAATTAAGTCAACTGATAACTTGCGAAATTTGACTGCATCTTGAAACAATTTAAATACAAAGTTTGACAAAAACTTCCAAAAAAATTTAATAATGTGGGCAATCCAGAATTTTAGATTTTTAATAATTTTCTTACAGCACAGGGTCATAATAATAATGAGCGTTAATCTTTGATCGAAATGAGGAAGTATGATAGATTGAATGACAGTGAAAATTTGCGTTACCGATAATGGGAACTTCTAGTAATGGTACTTGTTAATCTGCCCATATCAAGCGTTACTTACTACTAATATTTAATAGTGTCCAAATCAAAAAAAAAATCCGGTTTTATCAGGAAATTTGTTCATTGCCTATGAAAGTTGTATAAACGTTAAGAGGTGAAGTTGACAAGGTCATATAATGATATTGATACTATTGTAAATATTCTTTATGATTTGTTGGGTATAGTTAGTTTTTCATATCGTTGTATATATCATAGGATCAATATTTTTTTTAATCATCTATCAAATTCGTAAAAAAGATCCACTTTTGTTAGGATAAACAACTCAAAATTCAGCAATTTCTATAGTAGAAAGAAGAAAATAGTGCAAGTATGATTGCTGAAAATAGAAAAGCAGTTTTTTGAGGTTAGGAGAAAATTGAAAAAGCAGCTTTTTGGAGAGGGAGAGAAAGAGAAGAAACTGAATTCTTTGCTTTTCATTCCATATCTCACCATTCTAAATGCAACATTACTTTTTTGAACTGAATATATAACAGTTATTATAAAATTTGACAGGTGGAAGAGCAAATAACATTTTCTTTGATCTCAAAACAGATGTTATGATAACACAAACAATCAGCTTTTAACAACGCCTCATTTGATACTATTCTTATTTTTATCAATTAGATTTCATCATTTTTAAATGTATAATTG
Organism: Onchocerca volvulus; assembly: GCA_000499405.2. Classification (NCBI taxonomy): domain Eukaryota; kingdom Metazoa; phylum Nematoda; class Chromadorea; order Rhabditida; family Onchocercidae; genus Onchocerca; species Onchocerca volvulus. The sequence continues at coordinate 21,940,770 of HG738137.1, read as the reverse complement.
ATGTCGCAAGATTGCAAGACGAAGCTTGCTTTGCTTGAAGTTTTAGAATTATATTAAATGCGGGTTTCAATTATTGAACAAAATACTTGCATATATCGTGATCAGACACATTTGAATCAATTCAATGATAACTGTACATAATTTTTATTATTTATAATAAGTGTGCTGTCTGATAATTAACTTGAATTTCATTCTCATGTTTTCGAACCAATAAATTTGCTTCTCCTAATAACTGTTTTTTGTTACGTTTCGCAGACTTGTTAACAATGATTATGATTTGATGTTACCATGACATTATTGATTGTGCGTTCTTAATTCGCAACTTAGCATGAAATTTATAAATGACATTTCGCGCGATTTTACCATTCTTAATATTATGAGCTTCAGGCAAATTATTCTATGTTCACCTCACTTCATTTATTTGTTTACTTTTCTCTATTTAATTATGGGTTCAGTAATGCAATCTCATTGAGAACAACTGATCTGCCATTAGAAGATCTCATTTATGTGCAAGCTATCTGGCGACACGGTGATCGCGCACCACATCAGTTACCTTATCCAACTGATCTGAATGATGAAAGCTCTTGGCCAAGAGGATGGTCTCAGCTAACAAATGTTTGATTTAAATTTTTGCGGAAGAATGAAACAATTAAATGTGTCTTCAACAAGTTTCGGTTTTAGGAATACTTAAAGATTAAAATCAAACAGCATAAATTACTTGTGTAATAATGAAACCACTCTTTTCAATTATTCATTGACTGTATGAATACAAATTTAAATTCGAAATATTCCTTAAAAATTATGGACTGTTCAAGAGATCAAATTTAGTTTCTATAAAGCTCAATCATTGATTAAATTTTATATATAAAATGCTATTCTCAATTTATGACTTCTCTAAAGACCGATCCTGATCACCGATATGTTAAATGAATCCGTCCTATTGATTCATTCTAATTTACACTGCATCTTATCAATTATCAATCTTATAAACATAACGAAGATTGAAATTTTTATAGAATTTTTAAATTCATGAAAAATTTAATTTACTATTGCTACCTTTTAAAGATTTGAATTAGAACAAATGAAGCTTTTTTCCTTTAATTTTACTGATTGATTTCTTGCTGCAGACAGGAATGAAGCAACTGTATGATTTGGGTCTTTTCTTCCGGAAACGATATAATGACTACGTTGGAGAGTTCACTCCGGCTAATGTAATTATTCTACTCTTATGATGTTTCATTTCACTAATTTTTTTTGATACTTTTTTTTTTTAATCTAATTAGTTTAATGTATGAAGCATGCAATTATGTTATGATAATTGCGATTTGAAATATTCCAGGAATTATGAGTGGGAAAAATGAAATTTCATTGCAGATAATTGCTATTTTTTTCCTTCATTATCATTAAATTTGAAATAATCACCGATGATGCTGGCAATTTCAGGTGCGAATCGTGACATCCAGATCGGATCGAGCGATCGTTAGTGCTCAAGCCATGTTGCGTGGACTTTTTCCAGCTGAAAATCCGCTTACGCAATGGCTGAAAGGCGAGCAATGGCAACCAATTCCTTTTCATACTGAAAGCATCGAAAGGAACGCACCTGTTGGTACTCGACGATCATTCGTCCTTCTATTTACTTATTATTCATACCAGTACCTCAAGTACCACATATTGCTCTTCATATCTTCTCTTACATGCAAATCGCAGGAACTATTGGACTTCTATCTTTCAGCTTCTTCATCCAACCCTTCACAACTGTTCACACTATGACAAACTTGTGAAAAATGAAACGGCAGTGATCGTTGATGCTATGATGCGTAAATATTCTGACGTTGTTCAGTTCCTTGCAAACGTCACTGGAATCGGTGAAAAATTGAACTTTGGCCGGATAGCAGCATTGATTGATATTCAACGAGAGGTCAAATGTCATTTCACTATCCATTGGATATTTTTGTTTTGCAGTGCAATCTCTTCATTAATTGTTAAAAATATTTTAAAATATGCACTTCGAAACACAGTTTGCTGCAATTCTAAAACTAGTTCTAGTCGTTGCTGTATAATTAGGAGAAGAAAATTGTTTGAGAGTAAGATTTTTCAAATTCTAACAGTTATTTGTTTTCAAATTTTTTTCTTAGCTCAAAGCGATGCCTCAAAAAGAAATGAAGAATTTTTAAGGGTTTTTTATCATGATATGATCGTACTTTTCATCTTTTTACGTGCTTAAAATAATTTATAAAATTTTATCAAGATTTTAGATTGCGCATCAACTTCCGCAGCCGGCATGGGTTTACCGAAAATGGCCAGAGTTGAACAATATGAGTACTATTGACATTATTACAGAATTTAAGCGTGTCAGCCAAATCTCAAAGTATGATACGCTTGAAAAAGCGCGATTTAAAGGTGGCTTACTGCTTGGAGAGATGTTGAATCGGTTTCAGAATGTTTCTGCTGGGGTCGGAGTAGAAGCACGTAAAATGTTTCTCTATTCTGCGGTAAATTCTTTCCGTTAACTTCAAATGTTTCCTTGCATCAGATTTTTTTAGGAAGATAAAATGTATATGAATGCAGTATTCAATTTGATTAGTATTCATTAATAAACGAAATGTTTATCGAATAAAGATAGTGAGGCTTCTCAGCAATTCATTTATTTCAGCCTTATTCCTCTTATAATTAATTATAAACTATGATAACTGCGAATTAATCGAATAATCACTGATTATTGAGATGATTGCAGCATGATGCGACAATATTATCATTACAACATGCATTGAATGTAGGCAATGGTTTACTGGTACCATATTCGGCATGCTTAATTATAGAATTATACCGAGCAGAAGAAAATAAAACAGTAGTAAAAGTTGGTTTTCACAATTGTTTTTTAATCACCTCAAGTTTTTCATCGAAAAAGTTTTGCCATAGTAACAGTTTTATTGTAGATCATCAAACCCTCTCAATAAAGAGCTTGACAAATTTTTTTCTAAGAATTGCAGAGTCCGATTTCCATCTGGATCCTCTCGTGTTACATTCGCTAGGATTTGCAGTATCAGACTTAAAGTAGCATTCTGTTTTCTCGTCTGATCAATGAAAATCCTTATGATCGATTTATTCCAAAAATCATTTGAACAAAATAAGTTGTAGAAAATGTTCATTATCCATGGCAGTTATCATTTCATGTTATCAAGATAACACATCGCATGAGGATGAGCTTTAGCGAACGATCTTATTCATCTTTCACTTAAAAAAAAGCTTAAGATGAAAGATAAAGATGAAGTACTATGCAACAATCAATGTAATTCAGGCCTTATGGGCCAGTACATCATAACCTTTCGAAACTAGAGGTCAGCGGAACAAAATAATGTTAAATACGAAGAGATTGAGATAATAAGATTAGGCCTAGATCAGATCTTGATTTAATTTGTTTCTGATAAACTAGACTGATTAGATTAATGGTTTGAAAAAAATGAGAGTGAAAACAAAGTAGAAACGCATATGCGATTTTTTTTTTATGATCAAATAATACGTCACAACTGTAGATTCTGTACAAGAACGAGACAGAAAATGCAGATGCTCATGAACTGTTCGTACCAGGTTGCTCGGCACCATGTACACTGCATCAGCTAATCAGACTAAGTGCCCCTGTGATCCTGAATAAACTGGATGATCTGAATGAGGTAATTCGGTTGTTCTGTTTTACTCGACCAGTTGATATCAACGGTCTTCGGCCTCAGTCTCTTGCCAAATACATTGTATTTTTATACGAAAAGAAGCGTGCTGATAAGAAAATACTTCTAAAACTTCTAAGAAAATTTCCAATTATCTCAACAAAAGCATTTTCAAGGAAAAACAATCTCTCAAAATATTATATGTAAGCTGCTCAGAGCATTGGATAGACTTAGTCCTCAAATATCCTATCACAGAATTGACATTTCCAACATTGAACATCTAATTTTTTTCAGATCTGCGAGAATTCAGAAGGCAGTGTCAGCGGCAACATCTTCAGTAATGATGCAAGTCAACATGTTACAGTGATTCACATTGTTTTCATGCTATTGCATGTATTGTCTATAAATTATTGATTGATGTTGGTAAACTACCTTCTAATTGTTTATTCTTGCTGTGAATCGATTTCGTATATTAGTCTAACATATATATTGCAATCATTCATGACTTCTTTTCAAATTTTTTAAGAAAATTTTCCTAAATTAATAAAATATATCCTGAAGTCGAGAATGAAATCGTTGTGAAATTAAATGTCTTTCAATTTATAGAAGATTACATTTGAATTTCGTTTTTGACTTACACCACATAAGCGAATCTTTACGACGATTCTCATTCAGGCGTTTAAGATTGATGATAATGTCATCGTTAATTGATTATAATATGAAATCTCTAAATAGTAATATCAATTCCATTATTTTCGAGTGATAAAAACAATTTGGAACATACGATCAGGAACGAATTCATTTAAAAGATCGATTGGTACTTCATTTTCAATAGTGTAAATGAGAAAGATGTTATTTGCACTTTTTTCCCAAAAAAAAAAGAAAAAATGTTGACAAAGATTGTAAATGATATTAGTACTGCTCAATAAGAAAATTATAGAATCAGTGAATGTAGAAAATTGTATCGAAAAATCGTTTTTTTTCATCATATTAGTATGATGATCTTATTATACACTATCATCTACTTCTGAAGTTATTTTGGAGTCGAAAAAGAAGGTTAGGAGATAGAAAAATGGAATCTAATCTATTTTTTTTTTTTTTTTAAATCTAATCCTTTTTGATTTTGAACTTTTCCTCAAGACAAAGATGAATATGAAATAAATGAATTTCCTGGTATTTTTAATAAAGTAATGTTACAGCTGTAAACCTTTCAAGATTTCATAAATAAGCTATTCGTGATTTATACCAGTGATAAGTGTAATATTTAAACCCCAAAAAAGAAATCCCATCAAAAAAATTATTCATTACTTGAAAATTGAAGTTCCATGTGTGAGCAGTTTCAAACCAATTCAAAAATTCAATCATTATATTTTGTTATTCTTTTCTCCACTTTTCTGATTCACTCCATATTGAACAGTCATTTGTTTATTAAAATTTTATAACCTTCAATTTACTACATTCGTGTTGCTTTACTTTTTAAAAATAAAATCGATTAATTCATCATTCTTTCGATTCATTTGGATATGAAGGTTTTTCCAAATGTATGCCTAATTGCCTCAAGAAATAATAGACATGTTTAATTCATCGATGATTTTTGGGATTCAGATTCGGAAATTAATAAAATTAAAACGATTGTGAAATTGGCGTTGAAATAAAAAATAATGCTTTTTTAAATAATGCTGAAAGTGGGACGGTAATCAAATGGCTTTTAACAGTATTATCATAGAGTTTGATGAATAATGGTGAAAATTGAAGAATTTATCGCACGAATAAGGAAAAGCACATTTTGATGCAGAAAACTCTTCCCTTCTCTCGCTGCTCGTTGAAATTCCTGCAGAAAACATCTTGGGATGGGCTGATAACATGGTTAAGGTTGGGTATGAATCAGGCCAAGAACCGGTTATGTTGCGTTGAAGAGTTGTTGCTCTAGTCATTTCATTATGTTGAGAATTTTTCAGTAATGTATACTGCTTCCGAATCTCTCCTCAAAATATGCACTGCTTATTCTTCTCTACACCGCTTTTTGCATAGACAGTATTTTGCCTAAATGAGAATTATGCTGCTTGTGTGATAATCTCACAAAGTTTCTCCTTGCTCACTTGTCCCTCACCCATTTTTCCCTCATCTTCTCATTGTCATAATCATCAGTTATTCTTTTCTTTCAACTTATTCCTCTAACTTTTATTAGATTTATTTCTTCATCACGACAATACCTGTCCGAATATGCCGCATAATTATCAACCTATCAGGAAAGCGTGTAAGAAATATGAGACTGTTGGAGCGACGTTCAGGAAGAGTGTGAATTTCTAAGCAGTTTATGCAGCGAATCACATTTTTGCTCAGCTAGTCTTTAGATGATTTGTCCAATCATTTACGTTATTTTTTTTTCCATCACTGATAGTTTGGCGGAATTTGCGCCTATACTTTGCGAAAATTTAATTTGCGACGCATACACTATCCGAATATTCCAAACCAATCAGTGATATCAGTCAAACTTTTTGGGAAAAAAAGGAAATGGAAGTAGTCATATATTGGGTAGACAAAAAATTATATGCTATTTATATTGCTTTCTTTTGAAGAACTATTGGAAATGTGCGCTTTACAATTTTGGCGTTAAAATTAATGCATGTTATACCATTTTTAAAATTGATTCTTTTGCATTCATTCTAACTTTCAAACTTTTCCTTATTTAAGAATTCTACAAACTTAAATATCTTGGAATTTTTAATGAATATAGATTTAAAAGTTGCAAATCATAGTCAACAAAAGTTTTAAATAGTCTTATTATGATCACATTCTTTCCTAATTATAAATTATTTCAATGAGAAACTAAAAAGTGAAAGATGGGGAAAAAAAGTCGCATGTTTTTCAATCATTTCAAAACTACTCACCTATCTAAATTGCTTAGGATCCATCGTTATCACTTTTAATTGAATGAGAAATTCATATTAGATTACATGGGTTGAATTACCGGCAGTATTTTTAATTCTATCATAACTATAGCGTTGATATTTTTAGTTTTATCATAATTATAGGACTGATTCACAAATTGCCATTAAACACTTTTTTTAACTCTTTCAATCGATGAACAAAGGAGACAGCTCTCTTACTATTCACATTTTTTAATTAAAATTTAATCTTAATTCCTTACGACATATCTTTTTTTACTTCAACATTATCTTCTGATCGATTTCGCGCATGCTTATTACTGAATTGTATTCATTTATTGAAATTAATTTTTACACATATTGCTCAATTCTCATCTGAAATTTCAAGATCACCTAACAAGTGTGCTTTCAAATGAATGATAAAACTCATTTCATACTATTTCATTTTAAATTCTAATTCCTCCAATAAACTAAATTTTGAAGTAACTTGTGTTCAGCGCCTTGCGTCAAATACAAAGAAATTTTTTTTGCCATTCCGTGGATCTATTAATAAAAAAAAAAAGAAAAAAAAAAACGAAATTATTCACAGTTTATTATGTACTAACTGATTGCAGTTTTTAATATAGTAATCAATAAATGTGTTGCAGTTAATTGAATGATGAACAAAAAAATCCGCGGTGTACCAATCAGAGAATATTTTACGGATCTGGTGTCCAAAAAAGTTGATGTCGAACCAAATAATCCAGCATTTCAATGCTTCAATAATAGATTTCATATTTATGTTCGTTTTACATGAATTTTGGATTCCATTCTTAGCACTAGGTTTGTACATAACAAATTTTCATATTATAAACAAATGCGAGCTATGCAAAAAAATTTGTACTTATTTCCTACTTCACCCACTATCGTAAACTAAACTGCAAAAAATTTTTTGCAAATGTGAGGGAATGAAATGGATGAAAAAAGAAAAACGAAAAGACTAAGGAAAAGTTTGCTTCTTTTATTCCAATTTATCAACTAAATCTGACTGAAATTACCTCAAATGTTCATCATTTTGCAGCCTGTTACAAAATTTATGTTCATGTTCAGTATGAGTTGCTGGGTGATCATAATTGGCATTCTATTTCCATGGAGCATTCTGATCATTTGGATAGCAGTATTTTATTTTTTGTTAACAATATATGCTCTTCGACAAAAACAAGCCATTTGTCTATGGCCAGCTATTATACATTCGGTAATTTGAAATCAAATAATTCCAACAACTTTCATATTCATATTTTTTAGATGAGATGAAATACATTTCAGAAGGAGAAATTAGATTTCAATTTTCGAAAGATTTTTTAATTTTTTTGCAGAAGGACAATGAATTCAAAAAAGAGAATAAGTTAGAAAATGCTTTAATTGCTTTTAGGCCTTGTTAATATTAATTTGGTTAACTGGAACAATCGTTATGTTTACGACAGCCCTGTTTAGTACACAGACATTTCTGGATACATTTGGACAAGGTAGGCTTTTGCATGATTAAAAGATAACCAGAATGAAATGTTGCCAAACATCTACATCGTCATATTTCAGTTTTATTTTTGAGAAATATATTTGCTATTGTTATTATGGAATTGAAACTTCTAATATATCTATTTTTATTATCCATTCTTGTTCGCTACCACTGTAACCTAACATGACTTTTTTAAGAATATTCCGTCTTTACCGCTATAATGAAAATTCATCGAAGAAATGAACTTTTTTGATCTTTTAGCTTCATGGAAAGCTAACCTCGTCGAATTTTTAATATTTCGAGGAAATTTGAAGTAATTATGATTCAAAATTGGCCGGTATATTAAAAATAAAATATCAGAATAGAATTTAAATCCCATTACAGCTTAATTCTTCATATTTTTGAAAAAATGCTTTTAGGTCATCAGAAACAATTTATCGTAAGATTTTTGATAGTTTTAATGATTAAAACTGCAATCATACTTCTTGGTCTTTATCTCATTTTCCAACTTTTCGTATTCAACAAATGCCGTAAATATTTCGACCATATACGGAATGCAGATTTGCCGCGAGCTCTTCAGGAAGAAGCAACCGAATTAGAAGTGATCCAGGACAAATCATGATTTCTGTACAAAAAATGATCACCAGTGCCACTATTAATTTATATGTCGAAATTCTGACAATGAATTTTTCATTAATTCAATATCGCAGTTTTATTTAAAATTTTGAAATGAATAATAAAAATTTCCTTCCTCTTCTTGAAAAGAATCATGAAAAAAACCATGAATATTAGTGCCGTATCAAGAAAGGTTTCATATTTCGAGAAGCCTTGATTTACTTTTGTTTGAGAAAACTTGAAATTAATTTAAAGTTAGCGAATTACAGATTTTACTCACATGCAACACTCTATAGTTGTGAATGGTGCTTCACTACTGATTATTCTCGTTCAAAAACATTTTATTTTCATTATATTTCCCTAAAGAAGAAAATGAATGAAAAGAGAATGAAAATGGCAAACAAAATTTGTTGTTACATAGTATTAACCATTAAACAACTACACCATATTTGCAGCAATATTTTGTGTAACATTCATATGATAAAAAAGCAGGTTAATGGCTTTAATAAAGATCTAAATTCATTCTTCAAAAAGACCAAAGTTTTCAATGAAGCTATAACAAGGATGCAACATAAAGGATATTCATACTGTATTCTGCATCAAATTTTGTTCCAAGATTTATCTAAAAATCGACGGTTTTGTTCCGAAAAATTCTCCCTATCTTCCAAGATCTTCAAAATAATATTTATAAATAAAAGATGCAGATAAAACAAAAATTTTATTTTAAAATTGGAAGTTTTTGGGAGCTGGAACAAAATATGTGTTACTTATTTCGATTTTGGAGATGCATATATGGATCAAAACCTAATTTATTAAATTTTTTGTCATTGAGAACTTATAATATTATATTCTAAAGAAATGTATTGAAAATCAAATTACAGACAGATTATAAATAAAAAAAAATGACACACATGGTTTATTTAAAAAAAAAAAAAAAAAAAAAAAAAGAATCGTAATACTTTAAATTTGGGATAAAGAATAAGGAAATTAAGAAACATATTTAATATACCGTCTTGTTATTTATTTGTTCCATTATTTACAATTACATTTGTTTGTTGAATTTCTGTCAAAGTTCATATTTAAGCTAATAATTTCTTCTACGTATGTCATTTTATAAAAGCAATTTTTTGAATAAAAGTTGAGTAAAAATTTTCTAGTGCCGTTAATTACAGTCATATTTGTTCGTTGAATTTTTGTCAAAGTACTAAAACTTTAGAAATTGATTCTTTCTGGTTCATATCAAATCTTAATTCATTTTCTCTTATGATCCCCAAACAGATATCAAAGAAAATAAATTATTCGTGATTTGTGGGAAAAGCAAAGTAAAAATATCGAATATCAAAACAGCATTGCAGTACCTAACATAATTTTATCGGAGAAAATAAATTAAATTCCAATCAAAATTTGTTCTAATCTTTATTGCTGAGAATAAGCTTTATAGTGAAATAGATAACGAAAAATCTCATAAACGCTTTCAAATCTGAAGAAAAAAAAAAAATATACGTACTGTCAGGAAAACCGAAATTAATTTCTAATTAAAATTAATTATTATAGAAAATTATTTAATCAAGTAGTTAAAAATTTGTAAAATTTTCGAATGAATCATTATCTGTAAAATTATTTCTGTGTGTGTTAATTTCCATGCTAATCTACAACATTATTCTAAACGTTCCAGACCTTAGCTAAAATAATTTTAATCTAATTCTAAATAATTCTAATTAATGATTAATCTAGTACTTACATATCCGTTCCCATCTTTTGTATCCAATTAAACTGTATCACAACATTTTTCCTTTTGCAAAAACTGTTCCTTTCTCATAATTATCTTGTCATCAATCGTATCTTATTCCAACACGCTCAATTTCTAACAGTTCAAATACTCCTACAAAATTCCAAAGAACCTCTCTTATGATTCGAGTTGGATTCATCTAACTGGACGGCCTTAGACTGCGTTACTTCTCTCCAAGTTTCCAATACACATTCCTCTCTAAATTTCTAAACCACATCACCAAATTTTCTTCACGATACTTGATTTTCTCCTGTGCTGCCAATTATTTGTTATTTGATTACTGCTCTTGTGAATAAAGGAATTAATACAAATCTATCCCATCCACAGCTCAACAAAACAGCAAGTCTTCCAAAACACGTAATTGCGAATTTCCAAGAATTTGAAATTGAAAATCAAACATGCATATATAATAAAAATTGCTCCAAACTTTGGAAAACTAGTCATATGAAACGAAAATAATTCTACCAAGCTCAACTATGGTACTGAAAAAATGAAAAAGCTTATCTTCGCAATTGCTTGCATATCAAATTAATCGGTGCATCCTCTCACTTGAATTTTGCGACCTGTTCCGAGCATAAGCAGTGGCAATGGCTTATATTTTGGCACTATATCACATCAGTCAAATGCGAAAAATTTGTTTCAACCGATTCTAGACTCCATACCGATCGAATTTGTACCTCAAATTGGTTATTTGTCACATGAAAACAAGTTAAAATTTGCATTTTGTAAGCATTCTTTGTGCCATGAACGAGTTGTAATGCAATATCGATGCGTAAAAATGTTCACATCTGAATTGATACTCGGGCACAAACCGGTAAACACGCGAACCATTTCGAATAATGTCTAAAACGAGTTTATTTCAAACTATTAAAACTAATATATATGCTGTTGTTTAGAAGTGCAAAGATTAACCATCAAAAATTACGATGTGTCATTTTAAACGTTTGAACAAACATTTTTTGCTTTGAAAAATATGATCCTTAACAAGTAATTATTATTAAATCTTTTCAATGTCCTCTGGAAATTGATCGTATATATTTGATTGTCTACCTAGCAATTTCTCCTTGATGATTGACAAATAATGAAGAAATTCGGCGAGATTATGAACATTCTTCCGCTGCAAATTTTTGAGAATATTTAAAGAAAATGTCATTAATCTTTCATTTTTTGATAAAGAGCATTTATTAGGAATCACCATCTTGTCCTTTTTACAAAAGTGGTATAAATTTGCCCATTTCAGACTGAGAAAATTGAAACTTGTTGACATATTGCATTATGACTATGAAATATCGAATACGTTTCTCATAATAAACTCAGTATGGCGAAGAAATATTATTAATCCTTGTCGGCAATGAAAACTTACCGGATTATAGCATATTAGTTGATTAAGTGGCATCTGGGAATTCTCTTCAGGGCACAATAATATTACATTTTCATAACACAGAGAGCAGAACGCCATAAATGAAACGGTGAAGCGAGTCAATATCAATGAGGAAGGAATTTTTATTTGCAGCTTTGAGTCCTACAAAATAACAATCATTTTCTTTTTAATTCAACATCTTAACTATAAGAAAATAATTTATGCCTCCTTTTAATAATTTCTCTACTTTCGGTGAGTTTTTAGAACAGCGTTCTTAATTTCAGAAGTTTATTTTGTTCCAAAAAAATTAAAAAATTTGGTTTTTAACTGATTCGTGTCACGGACAACAAAAAAATTAGTTACATATTACAATTCAGTCAAAAATATCTATCAGAAAATATCTATCATGAAACTCGAGAATTACAAAAAGAAGATTTCTTCAAACAAAATATTTTTCTTTCCTGCAATGCATAATCAACTAGCGTAACCTGATGATTTGATGCATGAAGAAACATTTCTTCAAGGACTAATATCCAGTCGAATTGAGATCTGAGTACAAATGAATTAATTTCAAGTGTTGAATTGCTTTGCACTCTTTCAAAGTTCGCATAAGACGTATCAATAGAACAGATATCTCGGATTTCCTAAAAGTCATTTATTTTTATTTTTTGATAGTAAAAAAGTCTCTAAATTACCTTTCATTAAACATTGAATCCAAAAAAGATGAAAAGCATCTAAAATGAGATAAAGAGATGCTGAAATTGAACAGTGAATTGCTTTATTAAACATTAGAAATTCAAATAATCAGAAATCAATAATATCTGAACTCTACCAGAGAGACACATTTCAACAATGCCAAAGTTTTCGGTTCTAAGAATAACGTATGTTTTATTCCCGTTCCTGATGGCGCATCTCCCATCTTCAGCATCTCTTCCAAATTGCGCTTGTTCACGCAGAAATCATCAATCCATTGACAGCAGTCGCAAATCCAACAAGGTGATATGTTAAATGTCTGCTCTGCTGCAGCATCAACTCCTTTCATAATATTGCAAATTATCTGGAAAAGCTTTTTTTTTTTTTTTGAAAGAGAATCATTCGAAAAAAGAAAAAAGCCTTAAGAAATAAGAGGCCCAAGATTATTTACATGGACTATGTCACTACCCAGGACAACTCGAAAATTCTACTTTTTTATCAGATTACTGTCTTCAACTTACCATATTTTCAATCAAAATCTGCGCCTCTTGAGTAGTGATATTTCGCAGTCCTTCGATAAAACCACCAAGCTTTGAAAACTTCCAGGGATTGGGTCTAGGAACATGAATCATGAGATTTTGACAACATTTTAAAATTTATCGTAGAACTCTTAAAATGGTTAAAGTGTGAAGAAATTCCTCTTATTTCGACTGTGTTTACTGTGGTAAATTACCTTTTAAGGAGGGTAAAAGAAGCTGAAAAAAGTTCGGCAGCAAATTTTTCAAAATTTGATATAGTCATCATCTGCTCATAAATTCCTGCTGCTTGTATTTTCTTCTGTTCAATAAAATCTTTCAAATCATTCTGAAATGAATAAAAAATAAAAATAAAAATAAAAACGAATAATGAAAAATGAGCCTGCTTAAACGTTGCGAAAAATAAATGAACCATTCTTCTAGTAAAATTTAATAAAATACACCTCAACTTTGCCGAAAGTAGAGATGTTGAACCAAATCATTTGCATTTGATGCTGCACAAAAAATTTCGAACATTCCAACAAAATCTGGAAGTAAAAAAGTTGGTATATAGATATTTTTAGTGGTTAAATAAAAAAGAACTTTCACAGCACAAGAACCTTTCGATAAGACGTAGATAATTCTGTTCCCTCTTTACATCGTTCGCAGGATGTGAAACTCGCGCATAACAAGTAAACCTGAAATAAGTAATGTCGTTCAGAGTTTCATATAATAATAAAAGATCGTATTTCTGTTTGATAAAACTGTGAAAGTTTAAACAGGTATAGCGAACAGAAAATCGAAAATTTGCAACATCAAATGAATTTGACACCAACCTCAGAATTGCCTGGTTTACTGCAAGAAGGTTTTATGACGTAAACCTCTTCGAAACACATTAAAAGACGACTCAACAATGTTACAGTTTCATTAAGAAATGATGTGTACATTTTTACGATAAATGTACCATTAGTTTGGAGTAATGATAGTGATATATCAATCTCTTTCTGTAACAATGGAAAGATGATGCGTTCCTGCTCTGCCGGATTATCCTGAAAAGATGAACATCCATAGTTGGCAAAAAAATTCAAAATTCGCAAATAATACTTAGGTGCATCTCTCAAATTTTTAACGAAATCCAAATTTAATAATGATTTTGAAGAATAAAGAACTCTGACCAACCAATTTACTCAATAAATTTCGGACTAAAAAAGCTATAAAAACAAACATGATTTAAAAAAAAAAAAAAGAGTAAGTAGCGTTAGCATATCCTTTCATATTTGCAAAACTCTGCAAAAATCTTGATGAAAAGCAAGAAAGATCACCTGGCAATAAACACTTCCATCTGCAGTTATCAAAGAGAATTTACCAACTTTTTCAGCAATACTGTTAATATATTCGTTGGTCCATTTTAATATATCACCGCTGTCATCAGGACCAAAAAACCAGTTCGGACATGTACTTGTGATCAACTCATCATCCAGGAACATGTCATATGGTGAATTCCATTCATAGTGAGGATTTAAACTTAAAATTTAAATTTCAGATTTCCACTATGTATTACAACTTGCTCAGCAATTTCAGTCACAGTCCTTCAACTTATTATTTTTCTCTTCCTCATTTTCTCATTTCCTTCTTCATATTCTTCTTTAACCTTAAAGGATTTATTTCAAATTTCTGGTACGGAATAAAAGTGTCAAATAAGCCAATAAAACTTTTCAAAATGTTTGCTTTGCTATGCTTTCTCACTTTTAAGAACTAGCTTTAACTTTGAAATACATGTCTGAATAAATATATATAAAGATTTAAAGCCGAAAAGCATACCTATTTGCGTACCATTGCCAAGAGAGCTTATTTTTTTGCAATATTAAATAAACGTTAAGAGCCGAAATGAAAGCACCAGGTGATTCGCATAAGTGAAAACTTCTGAAACATAATCATGTTACCATCTTAAAAATCAAATGTCTCCAAAGCTGTTTAAAACCACATTCCGACTATTTTTCTGACATCTTTCACTTCACTGTCCCGTTTAAAACAAATTTCTGATATATTATTTATCGAAAGAAAGGCACAACACCTGATGATGTGTTTCGTACAATTTGATGGAAAGCAAATATGAGAGAAACGGATTAAGATTTCGTAAAATTTAAAGAAAGCTTGAGTACTGTATTCCATATTATAAGCACATTTTGCGCGTTCACGAATAAAAGAACGTAATGGATGTGTAAATGAAGTATGTCTTCGCCAGTCGTCTAAATGATCATTCGGGATCATTTCCTAAATATAATAAGTAAGATATCTTTTCTTATAGGTAAAAATCTTAGAGGCTTTTCATAAGATCGAGATTCCAAATTTTTAAAATTTTTGAGAGAAAATTGAAAACAAGTTTCAATACTCAGAAAGATCTGATCGGTTTTAAATATCAAATTTCATGAAGGAATCATTACCCTCAACTCATTCAAACAGCTGGATAGATCGCATGACTGAGATGTCAGTTCCTCACCCGAAACAATCTTGGAGGATTCATCGACAGGTAAAGGTTTCAACTTCATATGCTTGGAAAATAATGAAGCCACCACCTGCTCATAAATTGATTTCAACAGTTCTATTCCAGCCATATAAATCGTGTTATTGTACCACCTTATAACTGTTCATGCATTCCTTAACGTCCACACGAATCCTCATTCATGCATCAATAATCTTTGGAGTGGAAACAAAAGTGGTGTCCAATGCAAACTTGCGCAAGAACTCAAAAATAAACTCGCAAAATCACATCCTAAAAATATCCAGGCACAACTTCATCATTATCTCAAATTCTATTTTTAAAAAGCATTTGAAAATAATTATAACTTCAAACCTAATGATCGTGATCTCATTTTTTCATAAACTTAAGAAATTGATGTTTTCTTTCCGCTTCGCTTGATCCATCAAGAACTACTTGAAATCATCACGAAATCTTTAATTTCTATAAGTTTTATCAACAAAATATTACATCTGATAGATTACATGCAAGGCTGCAAAAACAAACAAAATATTCGTTTTTATCAACAACAAAATTGTGAAACTGTGAAACAATGAAATGTCAACAATAGTGTGAAATTTAAGCAATAAAATAACACCAGATGAAAAAATATCTTTACGAAGTAGCTGAATCGTTGGAACTTAATAAGACATTTGAGTTCAGAAAAAAATCCATCACCAGTAATTTGGGAAGCAAATCAACAAAGAATATAAGAAATTTCTAAAAAATGATTATAAGAAAAATAATATTTAGAGAATAATTCATGCAAGCGAGTTTTTGAGCGCAATTATGGCTTCATTAAGATGTTTTGATTCTGCCAACAGCGACGCTATCTGAAAATTTTATTTCGAAAGTAGGTTGTAATATTCTGTAGTTTTAGAAAATTTTCATTAAAGGTTCCCAATCTACTTCATTTTGAAGAACAAATACGAAAAAACATTTAAACCAGAAAAATCTCAATGATCATATTACAAATGGACAACTTTTAATAAAAATTCTATAAACAGAAAAATAAAACAACTCATTAAACGCTGAATAATTTCGTCAAAATTTCATAATCTAAAATAAGCAAATTACCTTTTCCGCATTATTATTACGTATTCCGAGAGGTACTTTACTATAAGACGGACTAGACATTGTTTCTTCCAATTTTTTCAATTGAACCATCAGTTTCTCCTCTCTGTCCGTCAATTTCATAATTTCCTTAGGAACGTCAATTATATTCTAAAATGCTATAACAATCATCATATCGATTTGAACAATAACTATGAATTCTTTGAACTGTGGATACATTTCTATAGGATTAGTTGAGTAAGATAATTATTCAAAAAGTGAAGGAACTAAAACCTTCAGCAAAAGTGAGATCTTACAAGTTGCCGAAACAACAACTTGCACAGAGTCTGGTGGCATCTGCTGTATCTTATTCGCAGTTAGCAAGGAAACCTGGAAAGATGTGATGAATGACTAATTTTATGTGATCTTAATTTTTATTCATTTCCCAATTTTTTTTTTTTTTAAATTAAAATCTAGATTACTGTAATATGATCGCATCCAATAACTAGTAGAAAACTGGCAAAAAAGATATAAAAGAATGAGTGCGAATAAAAAAGCAAACCTTAGATGAAGAAGTCAAAGTAGTTATCAACGGTATAAGATCCTCCATTTCTATTACTTCTGAGCTATTTTCGAAAATGATATACACTGAAATAGTTAATTTGACAAATCAGTGATCTGCAAAAATATCAAATATAAAATAAGCTGAAAAATATGCAAAAAATCGCAAACAATGAATTGGATTTAGATTTTAAATGAATCTAAACATAAAAATATTCATTTATCCAAAGAAACTTACATTCAGTTTTAACTTTAGCTGTTAGTCCATAATCAGAACGAAGAGAGCGGACAGTTTTCACGATATCCATTGCGTGTGACACTCGATTTTCCAATTTTTCATCTCGGAATGCATACTGCAGACAATTATAATGTGGAAAGCTATTGCTTTATTCAAAAATGAAAAAGAATTCAGAGAAAACCGTTAAAGAGCAAACCTGTTCTGTTTCCGGATATGGCGCAACACAGAGGCTTTCTGGCTGCTCCTTCGATGCACATGGCGGTAATCTCTGCCAAAGCTCTTCAGTAATGAAAGGCATGAATGGTGATAATAGCCGTAGTCCTGTTTCAACACATTCAAAGAGCACTTTTCGTGCAACCTCTGCACCATTAGAATTCTCTATAAATTAATAATGAATTTAGTTGCAAAATAAAAAGGGTTAGTATAAAGGAAGTTGATGATCTTAACAAGAAAATAGTGCGACAAAAGGAAGACATGACATAAAAAATTTTTCAAAAAAAAAATTATGAAACAGTTTACATATTTGAAATGCTTATTTCTTGCAGGAAATATTGAAAGAACTGACCACCATCAGCAAACAACGGTTTGCATCCTTCGATATATATATCACAAAAATCATACTGCCAAAAATTATATAGGACAGTTGTGACGCGACTAAAATGATAACTAGACATTTCATTATTGGATGATTCAACAGCATAAGATAATCGTGACAAAATCCAACGATCCAAAATACTACTCTTTTCTGGCAACTGAAACGAACCAGAACTATCATACTATCCAAAAATATTAGCAACCATGCCAAATTATCTTTTAGATCCATATTTTTATCGAAAATAAGTTTGCAAGCTCCAATTTCCAATATAATATTTTCAATCTCTGTTCCCATGCATTAAAACTTCAGATATTGAGAAAAACTAACGTAAAATTTTTCCGTTGGTACGAAATTGTTGCGAAGCTGCATCAGTGTAAACCTTGATGCTTGCCAAATTTTATTGCAAAAGAACCTGTATCCTTGAATACGAAGCACATCAAGATTAATATCCCGACTTTGACTAGTATAATTAATTAGTGCAAATCGTAATGCATCAGTACCACACTCTGGAATGCCATTCGGATAATCACGTGCTTGTCCTTCTTTCGCTGTTTTCAGTTCTCTGTAATGGCACTAAAATATATTAACGTAAAAAAGGCATCTAACTGTTGTGTTATTCCTTCAAACTAAACAAGTTACTCCATTATTAACTAATCGACAACAAAATCGAGCATTGTGTTATATAAGGTTCTCACTTTCAAAATTTGATTATACATGATAAAATTCAGAACAACATGCATAATCATAATATAAAAATCGAGTGATAATCCTTTGATGCGCACAGAGCATTTTCTATGATTAGTCCTAATATATTTTTAATCTAAAATGTTTACTTTGGATCAAGATTTCCGGATTCCAATATTTTGTTGAGCTGCGTCAATGATACGCCATGTATCACATTCAGCGGATCGACTACATTACCTAACGATTTGCTCATTTTACGTCCATGAGCATCTCGAATCATGGCATGCAAATAAACCTAAAAAAAGAAAAAATTAATGTTACGAAAGGAATTCTTTACTTAAACATTCTAACCTCCAAAAATTTAGCCTCTAAGAAATCTCTAGGAAATTCGCTACTTTTTCGTTTTCTTTTAATCTTGTGCAAAAATACTTGCTTTGGTTATTCTCCGTTTTACTTAAAGCTTCTTCTTTGGTAATCGAAGTTAATAAACTAACTTCTTGAAATGGTAATTTTCCAGTAAGCTCTTGCGACATAAATACCATCCGTGCTACCCAGAAGAAAAGTATGTCATGTCCAGTTTCCAAAAGTGTACCCGGGAAAAATTTATCCAAATCAGCAGTTTTTTCAGGCCACCCGAAAATCTCAAACGGCCACATTCCAGAAGAAAACCAGGTATCCAGAACATCCTCATCTGTAAATTACCTTGTTACTCGCTTAAATAAAACAAGCATTAATCTACTGGACAACCAGACAAGGATAATGGACAAGAAATTCTTGAAAATGAAGTGCGATTTTGAAAAAATTAACAAGAAAATGCCATGGGAAATAAACTCATTCATTTATCAAGAAAAAAAGAAATGAAAACTACCTCTTTTCACAGAAATTTTCGCCTCCGAAATGTCAAACTTTCGAGCAGCTTTTTTCACTGCTTCAGCCACATTATGTGCACTCACCCAATAATCATTATTATCAGAAGTTCCAGCAGGAATTTTTGGGTCTTCAACGGTGATAAAGTAAGCGGGTATGCGATGACCCCACCACAGCTGTCGCGAGATGCACCAGTCTCTGAAACATTACAAAGTGACTATAAATTATAAGAAAGTCCAGATCGTAGATTTCGTTTTATATTATGACATTTTGTGTACTTTAAGGTACTGTTAAAAAATTTTTCACAATTACAGTAAAGTACAGAACAGAAAAATTTCTATTTGAATTTGAGACATATACATCCAAAGTAAATCTATGTCCTATATTTTTTTGATACTTTGTAGTGAAATCAAAAAAAATTATATATACCTGATATTCTCCAACCATTTTCGCCAAGTTGCAACATGAAAATCCGGTACAATTTTTAAATGGCCTTTTTCTACAGCTTCAATGGCTCGCTGTGCCATATGGTTACATTTTACATACCACTGTGATTTCAAAATCGGTTCAACAATATCTTTGGAACGACTAAAAATTTTTGAAATTCCAATGCGAAAAGTTTTGAAACTATTCAATTGACAAGCATGTTAAAAGTAATTCTTTTGATGCAAAATTATCATCTGTTAAAAGATAACCTGCACAAAGGAACAACCATTGGATTATCACATTTCCCTCTGAAAAGACCTTTCTTTTTGAGCGCTTCTAGAACAGCGTCTCTTGCTTCAAATCGTTTCATGTTCTAAAATACATAAATAAAGTGATAACAACATATATGTGAATTCCATGAATGTTGGTATATTTTCACAAATAAAGGATAGAAATGAAACCTTGAATTCGCCACACTGTTCATTCATATTGCCATCATCTGTGAAACAAGTAATGAATGCTAAATTGTGACGGATTCCTACTTCGTAATCGTTATGATCGTGAGCAGGAGTTATTTTTACTGCTCCTAAACATTTCAGTTTCAGTCATGATTCGCAACTCATCCTTACATCAAAATGGTAAAAATGAATCATTACATAGGATTTTAAAACAATTATTAGAAGCAAAGAGAAAAATTCTCCTTATCAAAAAAATATAGAAATAGTATAAATCTGGATTATGATAGACATATTTGAGGGTTCATTCAAATCGAAATATTTCCTGATACAAATTATAGTTAATGAATCAAGTAAATCAACTCAAAAGTATATAAAAATTAAAACCACCTGTTCCAAATTCCATATCAACGAACGAATCTGCTACAATTGGAAGTTTCCTTTGAAGAAATGGATGTATGCAATTCTAGAACAGATTAGGTAATCGAATCACAGAACTATGAGCGCGATTTTTTTTTTTCATTATTGAACTTCGAATTATTGTCAAACTCCTTCTTTGACTTTTGAAGTTTTTTAAATTTTAGTGCACCAATATAATGAATCAATGTAGTGCGAAAATGCGCAACGTTTTCAAAAGAAAAGAAAAATGCAATCTGCTTTCAGTGCTTAGTGAATTCATAAGTTTAATCGCTAATTCGTAATGTAAAAATCGAAAGAACCTTGCCAATAAGATGTTTGTATCGGTTATCTTCTGGATGTACAGCAACAGCGCTATCACCTAACATGGTTTCAATTCGAGTAGTTGCTACCACGAGTTCTTCATCTGAAAGAGTAATGTTTGAAAATTTTATTTATACATAGAATAGTGTGAATTAAGATCTTTGTAAAAAAAAAAAAAAAATATGTTTAAGCACGTTTTGCTGAAATTATATAGTACCTGAATTTTCAATTTGATAAGCAAAAGATATCAGCACACCAAATTCAATTTTTTTCAAATATCCAGGAACAGATAGTAATGTACGCCCGCTTAACTCCATTTTGTCTACCTGAAAGTTAAACATCCTAAAATATCATAGTGTGATGCAAAACAATATAACTTAAGAGAAATGCATCATATCACAGGCAAATGATAGTTTCAATAGCATGTAATGATTACATCATTATGTAATTATGGCATAAATTTCTACCAACTATTCATAAATTATTCTAATTTTTCTGTAACGATATAGTCATCGGAAAAATATGTCAAAGTTAATATAAATTTAATAACTTTTCATAAAAAAGTCTTACATTTTAATCAACAATTTATAATATAATTTAAAATATAAATTCCTGCACTTCTTGTGATGAGTGTTAAGAAGATAAGGACAAATGATGTGAAAAAATTGGAAATAATACCTCAATATCGGAAATAGCAGATCTCAGGACGCAGCACCAATTTACCAGTCGATTGCTTCGATATATGATACCTTTTTCATGCATTACTATAAAGGCATGTGTTACAGCACGTGTAATTTTTGGATCCATCATGAAACAAGCTCGATCCCAGTCAACTCCTGCACCGATTTTTCGTAACTGATCATAAATTAATTCTCCTTTTCTATAACGGTGCGAAGAAAAAAATAAAATCAACAAATTATGACTTTTCTAAAAAAAATTTAAAAAAATAAAAAATTATGACTTTTCTGAGAAAGACTTATAGTTTAATCAAAAATTCAAGATGCACTGTAAAACAATTAAACTGTAATTATGAATTACTGTGGAATATTTGTAGAAGATGAAGACTGATATGTGTCGAAGTAACTAAATTTACTACTTTATAAGCAATCGATAAAGATTTCACATGCAACTGCTAACCGTAACATTCTTTTAAGTGGAATCGAGAAGAAAAAACCTACTCATTCTTCCATTTCCATACTTCTTCTACAAATTTCTCACGACCCAGATCATGCCTTGTCAAACCTAGTTCACGTTTTAAACGTTTTTCCACTACGACCTGAGTAGCGATTCCAGCATGATCACAGCCCGGATTGAACAAAACTGTTTTACCCTTCATCCGATGCCTTAAAAAATAATGAAATAACATAGATTCAAATTAATTATACATATCCATGCAACAGAAAGTTAGATTTCACTTATTAAAAATGCAAAAACTACAAACAAATATTATCAACCAAAAAAAGAATGATATGATGATCAATCAATGTTAGTTAAAGAAAATCTAACAGGAATTTAAGTCTATTTCAGATCTATTTCATGAATATATAAATTATCATCAGCAAGTCCGGGAATTTTATCAAAAACAATGGATAAAACGTCTGTGTTTGCAATAAATTTTTTCTATGATTACCATCTACATACAGCATCCTCCACAGAAGTGGCCAAAGCATGTCCCAAGTGCAATGTCCCAGTGACGTTCGGTGGTGGAATAACCAGAGTGAAAATTCCCTTCGGATTCGGCTTGCTGCAATAAATCTCTTTATGACTTTAGATAAAAATCCCAGAGTTCTGAAAAATAAGTCGAGAAATAAGCATTCATTAGTATTTATTATACATGTTCGGAACCAATCATATTATGAAAGAATAAATAATTCAATGGAATGTTTAATGGATGACACTGTGAACCTCTTTCACGAGGTTATTTCTATATATTTGATGTGTCATTATAACAAAGGAATACAAAACGATTGGCAGTCTTGACTGAAATCTGTAATCTGTATAAGGGAATTTAACTGATATCCAGTTAGTTTTATTTCAATGGACATTTATCAAGGATATAGAATTCAAGAAAGCAAATAGGCTCTTTAACATCATTTTATCGGCGATTAGCAAACCTTAAATCACGTTTATACTCAGGCCGAAAAAAGCCTGATTGTTCCCACCACTCATACCAAGCTGCTTCTACGTATTTTGGACTATAAGCATTCGGCAGTTCAACAATAGTGTTCTTCTTTTCTCCGGGTTTTGTATTAGCAGTATATTCACAAATCTCTCTTTTTTTTGCTTCTGCTGTCTGAAAAAACTGGAAAGTTGGAAGACTTGTAACTAAAATAAATAGGAAGTCTCCAAATTAGATTGAAAGAACTGCAGAAATTACAATCTTATTAAATGAATCTTACCGGCTGTTTTGTTTGATTTGCTTTCACTTCTGCCTTCTTTACTTTTTCATAAAATTTTGCTAGTTTCGCTGCTTTCACTGCCTCTTTTTTCAGCTCTTTTGCTGCTTTTGACTTTCCTGATGCCAAAACATCATTTCCTTGAACAGCCCCAGTCTCAATAGCATTCGACATTACCTCAACTATAAATGAAATACTTTATATCACGAGAAATTTGAGTCATCCTACCGATATCAAATTCCGATACTCAAGAACGATATGAACATTCATCATGAAATAGCTTATTAAATGATCTAATATGCAATTAGTAATTATAACTAATGGTACCAACATTGTGAATTTTTATAGCTAATATTTACTGCACACATGTATCAAATGAAATAGCTGTAATCCATACTGGACTAGAACCTGCTATTAAAAAGAACGCATTAAAAAAACTTTGCATAACTCTAAAACTATCACATAAAACGTATTTCCACGATGCAGTGCAGCTGAATTTTCGGTTAAGACCAGATCTAATAATGCTATCAGAATGAAACTTGGATAGAAACGATCTGGCTATTTACTAAAAATCAATAGACACAACTAACAATAAAACCCACCAACTTTTATTGTACGAAGTGGATATGATGAAATAATAATACATCAACACGAAAAAAAAAAAAAAAAAATAACAGACACACATTCAAGAATAAACAGCAGCAGACTGGAATCATTTCCAGCTGCATTAAAACATTTATCAAATGCGCACTGTGAGTAATTATTAACATATATCTCCGAGTAATTGCAAGATAATTATTTTATATAGTGGAAAATTTAGTGTGTGAAACAGCTCTTCCTTTAACTTGAAACTTGGATAGATCATTCGCTTTTTATGTTAATTGAAATGATGAAAAGTATCATCCAGAAACAACATAAAATGTAAATAAATAATTTTCCGCGGAAAGGTGCTTCACATCGCTCATTATGAGACGAACTTTAATGATTTCTCATAATAATTCACCAGTTTCTGAAATTATATGAAATGACTGCGAGAACATTCGTAAGATAATTATGCAATTAAGGAATAATTATTCGGTATTAGCATCTCAGACTTGTCCTTTGATGTTTATTTAATTAATGGTTTAAAATAACAGAGTTTTTTGCACAGTTCATTTGACACATAACTTTATTGTGTCTCAAAAGTAATTAGCACTTTTTTTTTTTTTTTTAAACCATAAGTTTCGAATTAGGCAGCTATCGATTTCGCCGACACTGATGTTCAAAAATATATGAAAATTACCTTCGGACATTTGTTGACCAGGATCCGAGTTGATATAAGATCATGATGTCCGTCTTCAAAACGCACCACTGCCAGGATTTCATTATCCTCCTTTTTGACACCAAGAATGCAATCCACTTTAGTACGTTTTGATTTAACTTCTTCACCGTCATCACCGCCACTTTCTGAAACATATCGGAAAGTGAAATAAACAATTATATAGTAGAGAAGCGCTTAATATATTAACCTTCAGAATATAATTCCTTTTTGATTTCATTTGTCTTCCTTTTTAGTGATTTCGGTAGTTCCTCTTCATCACCACTTGGACCACTTTCCTGAAGATTCATTGTTAATGAGAAACAAAGAGAGAGAAGTGAAAAAAGAAACGAAATAAAGAAAGCTGCCAAAATCTCGTAGCTCAAGAAAAAATAAAAACATTTTTAAGAGAAAATAGGAGTAACCTCTGTTACTGGCCTACTTCGTAGCAGATATTTCTTCGCACCTTTTTTCAGACTTTCTTCATATTCACGAATTGCCTCAGGAGCAGATTTCTTAAATATCTTTATTGCATTGAAATTTTGCAAAAAAATTGTGTTTTAAATTTTAAAAGGTTTCTACCAATAATTCGCCTCATCGTATGAATGGCTTTTTCGATTCGTTTGTGATTGCGATTTAGACAAATGTCTTTCAGTAGAACAAAGAATCTTTCCAGTAGGTTGAAATATTATCAATAATTAGTGGAATGTAAATCAATTTAACATGAATTATGAATGAATTTATTTCTAATTGCAAATGGGCAAGTAAGGAAAGAAAGAGATGGATAAAAATTGAAGAACTTACACAGTTTTCCGCTGATTCCCATGTATTTTCGTTTTCATTGTCATATCCTGCCCATTTGATCAAATATTCGATCCTTTTTTTTCGTCGATTATATCGTTTATCAAGAATCTTTTCTACTACATATTCTTCATCTTCGTCTTCTTCGTCTTTGTCATCTTCTTTCTTATCATCACTGTCTTCATCAACAACATCACTACTATTTTCTGAATTTCCGTCTTCCTTATCATTATCTACTGCCATTTCCTCTTGATTTTCATCCTTGTTATCATTCTGCAATTTCTCTTAGAAACTAAACAGGCAAAGAAAATAAGTAAAATCACAAATGTAAAATAAACAATATGATTAACAAAAACGGATAGTCAACAATACATTTAAATTAAACAAAGTGCACGACTGAAGCAATACCCTAATATGAAGCAATCAGCACCTGAAAAATAAGCGAAATTTGCAACATTTCTTTAATTATTTTGATTTTTTACTTTCTTCTTTCGTTCTTACTTTTCATCATTATAAATCGAATATGGACTCCGCATTATGCACTTGCTAATTCAATTTATTTGAGCAAAAATCAAGATAATAATAAACGCACTTTCTTTCTTTCATTCGTTAAAATAGCTTCTGTCTCCTCAAAAACATCAGAAATTTTCAGTTCAAGCTGTTTCATCTCGTTATTATATTCTGCATTCTGAAAAATAATGAAGCAATTGTTCTCATTACTAATATTCTTAATTTCTAAACGACAATTTTTCAGTTGAATATGAGGAAAAAAATAGGCAAATATGAAATCAGCAGTGAATATGTCCAAATGTCGAAAACTTCAGGCCGGAAAAAGTTACGCAACACAATAAAAATGCAGTTTAAAAAATTTAATAATGAAGAAAAAGGAAACAATTCAGCATTTGAAAGCAATTTTCAACCTGTTATTTATATAGAGTTCTAAAATTTCATCAGTCGTGAGGATTTCTTCATTCTTGGAGTCTTGCAAAGATAAATTTTAAATCCTCACGGTTGATAAAATTTCAGTCTTCAAAGGATTTATATTACTTTATGAAGTACAACATTTTGAAAAAAAAATATAATAAGAACTTAACGTTTACCGATTTTCAAGTGTCAAGTGTGAACTTTTGAAAAAAAAATATAATAAGAACTTAACGTTTACCGATTTTCAAGTGTCAAGTGTGAACTAGAGTTTAAGTGCATGACGAAAAAAGAAAAAAAAAAGAAAGAAAAACCTCTTCATTATTATCAATCAATTCATGATTGTTGCCATCAACAACGTTTGCATTGTTAATAATCCTGGCTTCTAAAATTCAATTATTAATGCTACTAATCTTGATGGAAAAGATACTGCCTCATTTAAACATATACACAATTTTAACTCAACAAATCTGAAGTAAAAATGCGATAAAATATTCATGACAACAAGTCCTTTCATGAAATCATTATTTTTAAAATAGAAGAAATAGATTATATATGCATAAGAAGGAAGTAGACCATAATAAATGTTCAACAAGGCTAAAAGCGTATTGATTATGCTTGGCAAAGAGTAATTATTTTAATAGATGATACGGTTTGTTTCACAAAAAAGTAAATTGATATTATTAGTATAAATAACGATATTATTAAAAAAAAAAACAACTGCATAAGTCGTCTGCAATTTCTAACAAAATTATTTATCATTTAAACTCAGATGCACGAATTTGCATGATATCATATATGCAGAACTACAGTATAATGCATTATAAAAAGTTAAGAAGGTAAGTCAATCCTGAAGCGATGGTGGAAAAGAACAATACTATATATAGAGATGTGCATTATTTAAAATTTTTAATTTTAGTTGTCACAGAGAAACTTAGTTGAGTAATTACTACCGCAAAAATCCAACCTTCAGTCGAACAAGCTTCCAGAAAATACTCTGCTTGCACAACACGATCTGGCTCCAACAACTCGTCCAGCACATCGTCAAACGCAAAAGCAGATTGCTCTATTAGTAAATCATTAGCATTATCGTTTTCCTTGTTTCTCACTTCCGTCATCTTCCCAAAAAAAAAAAAAAAAAAAAAAAAAAAAATTGAATATGTCTCGTTAGATGCTAACTGTCAGCAATTCACGAAAATCAATGACTGCTTCCTAATGTTGAAGGATAAAACGTAATGCGAAATCATACGAAAGGAGTATTGTGTTATTAAATAGATGAAAAGAAGATTATTGCCTGAAAGTCTTATATTTTCTTAGCCAACACTAGAAAAATATTATCTGCATGAACATAATTCATCCCACATGTGCGAAAACAAATATTTTTATTTACAAAACATCACATCTTTCACTTTTGACGAAAAAAGAGCATAAAAGGGAAAACCATATAATGAGAAATATTCCTGATGATTATTAACTCGTTGATTGATAATTCCATGAACTACTGGAAGTCTATGTATAAAAATCAAATCTTCTTCCTTGTAAATATAAGACTGCACCAAATTCCTCAAAATACGATCTTTTAGTGAAGATTAAAAGCACCCATTTTTTTCATAATTTAAAACTGGCCAAAAATGCTCACAACGATATGATGCAATCATTGTCAGGCAGCATCAGAAAATGTGGAACAAATCAGAAGGGAAAGTACGAATCTACCTCAACAATCTCTCCGAGTTAAGCATCCACAGATTTTCTTAGCTTTCATACCACTGTTGCGAAATACTTTGACCTTCTGATACCATCACAAATTAACTCATTGTCAAATTTGTCTTTCTATATATTGCACTGAACTGGCCATCCTCTCATCCTAATCTTATCATCCCCTCATTTTAATCTTCTCACTCCCTCACCTAATCACATCAATTCCCCTTTCAACCGATATAAATCAGCATGGTTAGGATGGGATTTTCATTCTGTTGTGGCGTACTGTTGGTTTGCTGCTTGGTAGGAACATAGGAAGTTGGGGAAAATAGAGGGGAGATTCGGCAGGAGTTTTTTTTAAGGCAAAGGTTTGGTTTATTTTGTCGAATATTTGTTGTTTTATTAGGATTTCTGTTCAAGATCATTTACTTATCATTGTTTCTATTCGAAATCAATGATAAATAAATGGTATGTGCTGTAGCATAAATCCTAGGAACAAATTGATAGGTCATGTGTCACAAGAAAAAAGCAAAATGCATTTAGGCCATATCTTTTTAATCCTTCATAAATTGGCTTTGATCTCCTGTCATCGTTGCATGTATAATATTTCATGGTTTAATTTCGAAGTCAGAAATATTGGAGTATTGCTTTCAGCAAAAAGGAAGGATGACCAAAGTTAAGGCCCGCGACTTAAGAGGAAAAAAGAAGGAAGAGTTAACGAAACAGCTTGATGAACAGAAGACGGAACTTGCTTCACTTCAGGTTCATTTTTTGATTCCGGCCCTATCTTGAAAGCCCTAATCGAAACCATTTTCTGATTGTTCAAAGCAAGTGCCCATTACCATTTGATTTTATTTTGAAAATTAACATTTTGGATAGTCCAACATCCATTTTACATTCTTCTGTTTATTATAAGATATGGAAAATGCTCGATATTTATTTTAGGTATCAAAAGTAGTTGGCGGAGGTGCTTCGAAACTTTCGAAGATTCGTACTGTCCGAAAGAATATTGCTCGCATTTTGACAGTTATTAATCAAACACAGAAGCAGGAATTGAGGAAATTCTACAAGGTTGTTTTAGTAGTTTACATATTTTCTCTTGATTCTTTGAAAATCTTTCTTTTTTTGGGATATATATTGATGCATTTAGTTTTTATTACGAATCGTCAATAGATCGTTGTAAATGTAATTTATGTGACTGGATATCAATAAGAAAATCTGCCGGAACCTTGTTCCCCTTTATTATTACATTATTCATCGTCAGTAAGAATGGCACTATTTTTGAATTTTACATGTTCACGTTCTGCATCTAACCCCATTTTTCCCATTCGATAAATAATTTTTGTAATTATGATTTTTTTCGAAGTATGTAAAGTTTTCGGATCCATTATTTTCCTTTTTTGACAAGATTATGAAAAATTTGCAAATGTTTAAACAGTAACTGGTTTTAAATAACAATATGGCATGCAGTAGAATATTATATGCTTTAGGCTTTAACAGGATCAAATTTCCTAAAATACCCAGCTTGTATAAAACTAGGATATAATCTTAAGATGTATGTTTTCAAATTGAATGATTGAAATTTAAGGGAAAACATTTCAAACCGTTAGATATACGACCGAAGAAAACACGAGCGATGCGTCGAGCACTGACTAAGCACGAAATGAATTTGAAAACAAAGAAGCAACTTGCCAAACTTCGTAAGTATCCAATGAGAAAATATGCTGTAAAGGCGTAACTTTGTCTTGTTCAAAAAACGTAACTTTGTCTTGTTATTTTTAATTGTTTTAATAGTTTGTTGACTGAAAAGAATAAATATATTTGTATCATTTGACACATCCAATCATTCAAATCACATTAATTAGCATATAACTTATATACGCTTAAAGAGGTAGTTTTGTTGAGTTTCCACTTTTTAATGGATACATCAACCAAATGCGAGTTTTCGATATACGCTAAATGATCGCTTTGATTGCACTGAAGTTGATATCGATTTTAATATACATGTGAATCAAAATTGCTGTAATTTTTCGAGATACAAATTAGGACGTGAAATCTTTTTATAGTCATGCCATGGAAGCCGTGAATATTCTTCAAATTCGCAAAAGGATTATTCTTTATTATAAGATTAAGCATGGCAGCCGAGAGAGCTTTCAAAAATTTCGTGCTGGTTCATGGTTGAGTGAGTTCAACGTAAAACGTTTTTATGAGAGGATATGACTGCACGACTGTAGCAAAATTGTGGGTGTTCCTTTTTAAGACTTTTTGGAGAATCAGTTTCGTTTTTTGTTTTGATCATTGATGCATTCAGTTTATTCCAGGCTTATTTCAATTGATTTGCAACATTTTTGGTAATAATATTTTGAGTTGTCAGAATTCTCAAAAATATGCCTACGAAAATTATTCCTATCCTATATACCTTTATTCATTAATGAAAAAGTTCATATATCTAAAACTTCAAAATGAGATTTGATGACAGTTATCATCTGAGAGATGTTATAAGTAAGCAAAACAATCAGTTATGTTAAAGAATTGTTCTCTAGATAATGAAGTTTTTTTTTTAAGTGGATTGACTAGAATTAGATCGATTGCGTTGAGTTTCCGATCTGTAAATACCGAAGTTGATAAGTGCATCCGAAGACGTAAGGAGTTAATTGTTGGTGTCTTATTACATATGTTATAGTAATATTGTGTTTTGGAGTTTTCTGGATTCCATGTTTTTTGAAATATTTATGGCCCTGAATAAAATGTTTGGCTAATGATGAATATTAGTTTATTAACTAATTTTAAGTCGAATTTCTTAATTATTTCCCGATACATCGAAAAATAATTCGAAATTTGATGACGACATTTTACTGAATTTTTATTTATTTTATTTTAACAAATCAAACTTATCTACAAACAAAAAAAAGAAAAAAAAATACATTTAATCCTCCTGATAAAATTATTGGTAACAATATCCATAATCTGAAGCTGCTGCTTTAGTGATCCAGAAAGTTTTAGTGAGAATAATTACGTGATTTAAGGTAGATGTATTAAGCATAGCAGTTTAACTTCTAGAACTGATGGTACTGAAACCAGAAATGTGCAATTTGCTTATTGTATGAACGATATTATGTATCATATTAGCGACGAACAATATAGCATCAATTTTGGATTTTTGGAAGTCATTCAGGACATTTCTGAATATCTTATCCAGCATGAAATATAGAAGGAATTCTCAAAAGCAGATTATCTGAAAGATTCCTCAAATCTCGGATTATACTAACAAAATATAGAAGACGCATACTAGCGATGCCTTTTTCATCATCTCATTCCCTTTTTCCATTTTAGAGTATCTAAATGTGCAATAAATATCTTTAAGTTCGAAGTTTCTTTTCCCTGCCAATTAAACGCAATTAAGCTTTTTGATTTCTTCAACTGGTTATCATTGTACAGAGCTATGAATGGTGTTTCAGCCTGAAATTGTCTTGAAATTTTTCAAAATTTATTACTTGATCAACAAGATTGAACGAGACAAGACAATTCTGTTCGCGAAAGAAGTTGCCTAATTATTTCTCTATACAGAGATTCAGATTCTGGTAACTAGAAAATACATTCTATCAAACACTCGAAATCAAGAAATGAAAATGAAATAAGCTAAATATTATGAGCGTAGAATAACTGGGATATGACAAAAGCTCGGATATTATGATGAGTCATCTGTTGAGAGAATACTTCCAATACTGTTCTTTTCAATTTTTATCACAGGTATAAATGAGATGCTTCACCTGGACAATACAAGACGTATTAATGTGAATCATTCCTCTTCTTCTTCCTCCATTTCCTCTTCTTCATCTTCATCTTCTTCTACCTCTTCATCTTCCTCTTCCTCCTCTCCTTCTTCATCTTCTTCATTTTCTTCATTTTCATCTTCTTCCTCCTTTCCCATCTATAATTAAAATTGTTTGTTTCTGTCCAAATTCCACTGTTATTATAATGTTATAATTCATTATTCATTATTTTTAGGAAAACAAATTGTCCAAGGGTAACCTTTTCCTCTTTTAAACTGTCTTCTTTCTCTTCCATTTCTTTCTCTGTTTTGATTTCTTTCATCTGAAAACTTATGCTTGCCTTTAGGCATTTGAATTCGGCTATAAATATTTGGTTAGAAATTTCTGTAATGCGCCAGTCTTTTTATCACTTTCGTACTTATAAGTTGCTAATGAATAAAAAGCTGTAGTGAAAGAGGAAGCAGAATGATTATTCAAACTTTTTTACTTCTAAATATTGTCATTTGTGAAAATCTTTTTAATTTTTAGTAAGATTAAAAAATAGAACTTTGTTCTGTTGCCATCAATGACAGCACTACTTTTGTTATTGTCGCACACTCCTGCATTTGCCCTCTGAATTCATTTTATGTCCTATCAAATATTATGCTAGAGAATTTTTCTAAACAAATTTTTAAATATCTCAGGCTTCTAAAATTCCTCAAAATTAAGAACAAACTTCGCTATAAAATCCAAATTGATCTTTCAGTGGCGGGATTTTTCCTACTAATTAACAACCAAAATACTGCAATTTTTGTTAACAGTGCAATGTCGAACTTTTTAAAAAAATGCTCTTATTAATAATCAGTTTAAATTTCAAGGAATTAAAATGTCTTTCTGACTTCTCTCTTTTCCTCAGATTTATGCTTGTGATGTCCAGATGAATCAGCAGCAGATGCCGAGCCAGGCGATCGAGTTTCCTCAAATTCATGCAGCGCTTGTTCATACTCCTCAATCCTGATTTACATCAAATTTAGGGAAATGGAAAAAATTTGTTAGCTCAATTTTATCCAGAATGGATTAAAAGTCAGTCTGGATTTTTCAAAGTATTGTAAAAATTCGATGTCATAAGTCTGAATAAAAAAAAAAAAAAAAAAAGGAAATAATTGTTTTACTGTTTCAGTAAAAGCAAAAACGGCATTAACCATTCTTTTTTCCATTTTTGCTTTGTCAGCACGTTTCTTGGTGTCCCAAAGCCTGTCATGCCTTTCTGAGATGCAAGCTTGTTGGTACCAGCCTGAAGTGGTACAATGCCTTCCGATTTGATTTTCAACGCTTCATCAATTTCTTTACCGCCCTAGAACTTTACTTCAGTGATCATCATGGAATGAAATTAAAAAAGATTTATTGAAATAGTTTATAAACAACAAAGTATACTCTAATTTTGTTCACATGATAATCTCTGTCGCAAAATCTAAAATCAAAAATAAATAGTTCTCTACACAACCTTCTTGCCTTGTTCACCCCAAAGATTAATACTTCCAGCTATACAACTTGTTTTTGATTACTACATTTCCGCACTTTCCTAACAAGTCAATATTACCAAATGCATTTTTAAAATATAAATATATAATAGTCTTAAAATAGTTAAACTCATATCAAATCTAGTTTAAGATTTTTCAGCAATAATAATAAAAGAAAATACCTTTGAATTTGGTAGTATATCGCGAACTTTCAAAAAACCACCAGTACCTGATTGAGTAGCAAATTTGTTCTGTCCCGAATACCACGGTGTAAATGCAGTGCCTTTTCGTAAATTATCCTCCCTGTGAAGAAAAAAAACTCAGTTATCTGACTAACTTTGCAAAATTTAATTTGTCATTAAAAGAAATCCCTTTGATCTAATTTTGATTACAGTAAATTGAGATGCAAATAAAATACTTTTCTATAGAACTAACGTGAAACCAAGTCCTTCGATTTCCATGGTAGCTTGGCGAACTGCACCAACACCGGGTGGTGTATTCATACCTTGCTGAGAAGCGAATATGTTGGTACCATACTGATAACATAATACTCCATGTGTACGTCGATCTCGTGGTAAGCGTCCTCTAATAATCGGTACCTGATTTCGGTGAGAACCCATCGAACGCTAAAAAATTTTAGCAGCTTAATTTGAGAAAAGCTTATGTCAATTTGTTCGTATAAAATATTATAAAAGGACCTCTCCGGATTGTGTAGCCAACCCGTAATCACCAGACTGCTTAGGTATGAGTTTTTCACCCTTTTTATCAAATATTGTCTCCCAATCTTTTTTATATTCTACTTTTAGCACTTGGCTTCGTGATGCACCAATTGGTGTTAAGCCTGAAAATTGAATTATTGATTACAAAATTATTGGAAGAAATATGATGCAGGCTGAATTACGTAAACTTGCTTATTTTAGTTATAAATTATGATTAAATTTACCCAAACATGTACTACAACGAAGCAAACTCTTTCAAAATGATTTATGAATATTATCTTAAATAGATAAACAAGAAGCTTTATATTCAGTCAAGTCTCAAATTTATACCTTTTTGCGATGCATATTGATTACTACCGTATTGCGCTCTCAGCAATTCCTCACTTTTTCGATCAGGATTTATAAAACTGAAACAGTCAGTTACTTTTTCTTTTACTCAGAAATTATTTCCTTCAACGAATCACAAACATTATCTCTGGGAATTACCCAAGTAATCATTTTAATCGTGGTTTATATTTAACGATTCCTGAGTAATGAATTCTTTTTTGAACAATTTCATATTATTGGGATGCATAGCAAGTTTGTGTCTTTCAGATATTTTATCACTCAAAAAACAGCCGTTTTTCTTCATTGCAT
Source organism: Onchocerca volvulus (assembly GCA_000499405.2). Lineage (NCBI taxonomy): Eukaryota > Metazoa > Nematoda > Chromadorea > Rhabditida > Onchocercidae > Onchocerca > Onchocerca volvulus. The sequence goes on along the minus strand of HG738137.1, from coordinate 21,905,896 downwards.
TGATCTAAACTCAGCATATAAAATTGATAAGAATCAATAATTTTTCAAGTTTTTAAAAAATAAATTGAAACCCGAGGTGTTTGTCTTTGGTTACGTTCCATCGTGGCATGCCAGGCGCAGTCATACCTTTTTGCGAATCATATTTATTTGTAGCAGCTTGCATCGATAGAAAAGTATCACCGGCTCGAAGTTGTTCTAAATTCCACTTCCGCTTTGACGGCTTCTGCTCATTTTCTGCATCATCCTAAAATGAACATTTGGATCTTTGTTCGATCGCGAATTTCTATTTGCAGAAAATTTGAACTTGAATTTATAATTTTCAACTTTTTTAAACTTTTGTTTCATTTCTGAATTATATTATGCTCAATCATCAGTTTTATTTCTACCAACATTAATGTCTTGAATATTGGTTATGAATTTGCTCATTGAATCCAATTCTTCTAATCTGGTCCATATTTTAATACTCCACTATTGAAGTTCAAAAACATCCGAATGATCTACTCCATGCTCTCGTTGTTTAGTTTTTGTGCTCAAATGGCATATTTGGAAATCGAGTTATTCTTCAATTTCTGTTATTTAGTACTATACAAATTGTGAAAAGCAAGTAAAAATAAAAAATTATTGATAGGATTTCTCTATCAGAATTTCAAGAAGCAGGGCAAGAGTTTCGAATTGAATGGATGAAAGAAATTGATAATGTCGATCTTCGATCTTCGAAGTACGGCACGAAATTATTCTTTAAAAATTTCATTGGTTGAACAATATTGTAGCCAGAATGGAAACGCAATCTGATATGATTTTGATATCTTATCCTATCAGTTCAGTGAATCATCTACTCATGAATATGTACTCCGAAAAGATAGGTTTGATAATAGTTTGATAATGGCCCAAATCGAAAGGTACTGATAGAATGTTGTGGTTTCAAACATTCATTGCTAAACAGGTTATAAGATCTGTAACTTCTGCTGAACGGCCAAAGCAGAACTCAAGGCCAAACAATAGGACCAGTGAGCAAGCCTCAGCAAAGATATGAAAAAACAGTTTATTTGTTATTTATAGGTATGCTCTTCAAAGCAAATCTGTTATCATAAAGGAATTTCAGACTCAAATCTTTATTTCTAAAATAAAAAAAATATCGAAACAGACATAAATAAGTCCAACTACGGAAAAAGACCTTTGATAATAGAACTTGAAGTATTCAATAAAGGAACACTTAAAGGAAACATTACAGTAAAAGATGAATGCAAATGGCAAGAGAGACGGTCGAGAAATAAAAGTTCAAGAAGAATGAAGTTCATGTAGAAAAAGGAACTACAGAGGTTGGAAGTTTAGAGGTTTGCTAAAATTAAATTGCTATACAAAGAAGAAAAGAGACAAATATGGCAAATAAGGGAATCTGGTGGATTTGGACCCGAATGAGGAAAGGTCGGTAACTGAAAATGATGCTATGGAAAAAATTGAAACATATATTGCAAATGCAACCAAATGATAACAACTTCACTTCATTAGTGATATATTCACTGCATTTTCTTGATCAGAATAGAAAACTGAAATCAACTGAACTTAGCAATAGAAGAAGAAAAGGCAAAATGAAAAGAAAGATAGAGGCTGAATTCTTTAGATTTCAGAGGAATGTGAGTCATTTGAACTTCAACGCAGACAAGTGAAAAGTGGATGAGAAGTATTGGAAATGAAACAAACAGAGTTAGCCGAAGTCATGGATAAGATGAACTATCATGACGAATCAAGCAGATAAATAATTCAATCTCGAAATGACCAACAACAACTTCAGCAACGCTGAATGGTCAGCTCCACAAAATGGATTACAAAAACCTGTGCGGTAAACAAGAAGTGCACAAGAAATATTCAAATTGGGTTGGCTGAGAAAGCCGAGAAGCAAACCAACTACACCTTGACATGACCTTCCTCATAGATGACTGGAATGGCAGATGGCGGAAAAGCTTTTGTGACGAGGAATGAAATTAAAGACATAAAGTTGAACCTTTTTTACAGTATTTAATTATCGACGAAGATGATGGTTAATACAATAAAGACTAATTTGTTTCTAAAAAAATGGGACGAAAATTATCTTTGATTCAGAGAGCAGAATGATTTAATTACTAGTTGATAAGTTATAATAAAAGGCTGTGAAAAACGAAGAGAAATAATTGTCATTGTAAAGTAATAATAATAAAAGAAATGATAAAAATAGGCATCATATCAATATCATGATTAAGAGATAATAAAACCAGCCTCCATAATGATTGCTTGAAATGTAGATGTATCAGCAACTCCTGGACTGAAAACACAAATATGTAGCTGGAACCTCACCGGATTGAAGTTTGCTTTCACTGGTGACTGTCGGGGTGAAGAAATTGAACACTGTCAAGCTTGAGTTTGCTGCTTGTTTTCCACTTCACTTTATTTGATAATGACTGAGTAAGTTGGCTAGTTTGCTTTGAAGACTGTGGATAAGATAAATAGATGGGAAGGGATAGGAAGAGTTGGTGATTTTATGTTAATACAATCAGAACAGAAGTCTCGATTGTAGATTTGAAAAATTCTTGAGTTTGAAATGCTAACAGTAAAGAGTTTTAGCGAGCAGAAGGAGCCAAAGGATGAAGAAATGATGATTGTTGGAAAAACTAGTTCAGAGTAAAGTTGCAGCTATCTTTGATGATTACTTAGCATAAGTTTTCTTCTCCAGTTAACCTCACTGTCACCAGCAGTACCAACAGAGATGTCATCAGTATCAATAGAAACGATGTGAAGAGGATTCTGTCGCATCGAATTTTCCATTTTATTATTGTAACAGTTGGAACTGTTGTACTATAAGAAAAAAAGTAAAAAAAACAAAAATCTTTTGTTTTATTGCAATTTTTTTACATTAGTCGCCATGACATAAAAGTCAAAGCGGATAAACGCATCCGAAATTGCTCTTCGAAGAAAAATAGTGAAAAGGCCTAAAACAAGCCAAAAAACGCCAGATAGTAACAGGCTAATCAGTTCAGTTAAACAAAATGCTTTATGATTAATTTCGCGAAAATTTTTCAAGAACATAGGATCAGCTATAATACCGGATAATCCGATTATAAGAAAATTTGTACTGACAAATGAGTTTTATTGTTGTTTTATTTCCTCAGAAAGGTATTCAATGGTATAATTTTATGTATTCAATGGTATAACTAGGCTCAATTTATGAAAAAAATCTAAATAAAAAAATTTGCAACACAAAAAAAAAAATTCCGTTGATCCGCAGATGAAAGCATTTTGACCCATTTTCTCTGCGACAGTTTTTAAAATTTTCTTTGCTTTTTAAAAAAATCATGAATACGTCAGCAATGACACTTAAACTCACACCATGAGTTAGAAGTTATAAAATAGCTTTGAAAGACATTGTATAATCTTGTAGAGCATTCCATTAACTTTGCGATAAATAAATACTTGCAGGAAATTTTTTTTTGGAAAAGTTTGAAGAAATGAGAAATTAATTTAAGCAAAGAAAATTCGAACTTTTTGTTGTCAGTGGAATTGCAAAAAAAAAAGCCCATGACTTCTTAAGTACGTTCTGTGCTACAGCTAAGACTTTTCTAAAGTGGTTTATAAATTTTTCAAATAACTTTCACCTATCAAATAAATAATCTAAGTATACGTGTAGTTTAAATGTAATATTTAAGCTGCTTTAGTGGTTAATTAAAAGCTTAATAAATGCAGAGAAATATAATTATTTATATTGCGGAAATCAAATTAAAAAAAATCCCTTTATCGCGTTGAAAATTGGATACGGTCGGTATCTCTTTAATTGAATATACTTTGAATTAAGTTATTTCACCTTTCGCTTTTTTATTCGACTATAACGGTAATGACATGGAGAATTTTTCAAGTATTAAATCACACGCCTCGTTTAGAGATTTCAAAATTCGTTATTTCAGTGCAACTAGCCTCTCCGAAAGCGTCAGCTCTTTCCATACAAATGTCTACAGCTTATCGGATCTCATGTAAGGATTTGAATTTAAATCGAATATCTAAAAAGCTTTCTTGAATCATGGTTTTTTTTTTTTTTTTTAAAGAGTATTGATGTTGCTTGAACCAAAAAGTATTATGCGCTACTCTGACCAAGTTCATAATTAGGTCATAAGATGCTGCTAGAATATGATGCTTTTTGCTGAAATGTGATGTTTATTGACCTCTCGAAATTCTGATTCTGTCCCACCATTAATTAATTTCTTTCCAATTGTAAATTTGGCGACGTTATTTTAGTAATATCAATTAAATAATATTCAGGGGTGTTTGTTTGCTTGGCATTGTTTACTGAAACAAATGCTTTACGTGGGGCTTTGTTCAGAACAGGAAAAAGGCTCTGGCCATTTGGCGAATATGATTCAGATATGAATTTATTCAAACCGCATAGATCAACGCTTGAAATGGTGAGTTTAATACGAAATATGAGTTTTATTTAGAGTTTTTTACTGATGAAAATCTGATTTCCGATAGTTTCATAAATTTTCAGCAAAATTTCTGCAAACAAATGTCTTCATTTGACCAACATAAGTATTGATTTACATTGGTTCCGAACAAATACAAATTTTTGAGAACTCTTGAGATCGACCAGTTAGTTTAAAGTATAGATTATCCTAAGAATAGTGAGTTTAAAAAGCTTCCAGTTCAAGTTTTTCCTCAACTCCTTATTCATTGAAGAATTACGCATGGATGTATCTTTGTAGCAGTAGATTTTCTATTCCAACCTGGAAAGCTATTCATGATGTTTTAAATACACAATGTTCTATTAAATAATTTGAATTCTTCATACTGCTAGTCTTAGGACACGCTAAAATTCAAGAATCTCTTTAATTTCTATAAAATCTTACTAACTGATAATTTCAATTGTATAATTGTATTCAATTGAAATTATCAATATCCAGAAAGAGTTCAGTGTCATAAAGCTGTCAGAAAATTGTCCGAGCAGGTCAAAGTACATATTTTAGAGTGATGCAGTAGATTACAATAACGAAAATCGGGATGCTATGTCAAATATACGCGGTGTCAAGAAAGCATTTTACCTGAAGTAATCATTGCAGTGATTATATCACTATTTGTTAATTAAAATAAATGAATTTGTGAAAATCGTAATAGCTTAAAACTTTTGAGCTTGAGTATCCGTTTATTAGTTTTATGGATTGACATCCGCTTTAGCGTTCATTAACAATTACTACTATTTGAATATATTTAGCTAATTTTATCTTAAAATACTTTGATTTCACACGTTAGATTTGCTTATCAAATGCGAATACTGTTTGTTACTTATATCGACTGGTGTCAAGACTGATTAATGGTTCTACATTTCAAATTTTAAGAAAACTATCGAAAAAATCTGCAAATGATCCTATTTATCTCAAATCGAAGCATTGTATCGTTCACCAATGCATTATAAAAATGCTAATAGTTTGCAAATCATATAAGTTTTTCTTAAAGAAATTGCTTAGCTATACTAAGACTAGCCTTGGAAACAGAAAATTTGAGGAAAAATTTAATTAATTTAATTATTAAAAATTTAATTATTGAACATATTAATAACGACTTATACGCTCTCTGAATCCTTTTCAACGTGGTTACTCAGGACATCAGGACTCCTAAAGATCATTATTTGAAAGTTTTCCTAAAAGATGCCACATCATCAACAAAAAAACATTTTACTGCTAGTTAAGGCTGCCAGTGGTCAGGATCATCAAATGCCCTTAATGTCATTTCATGCCGCTAAAAATATCAAAATATGGAAATCAATTTTTTTTTATTGGAAATAATACACAATAGCAAATTAGTAAAATTTAGTTTTTTTGGCTGATAATTTAATAGAAAGATAAAAAAGGACTTCTCAGAAGAAATTTCCTACGACTTCAACAAATATTTAAAAATAAGAAAACAAATCGGTTTTTTTGAAAATACGATTCCATCAAAGAAGTCCTTTTCGATGTTTTGCAAAATGAAATACTTGCAAATTTCTAGGCCTCTACAGTGAATACAGAGAAACCGGATACGGACTAGAGGTACAGTAGCTAAAGAAAAATCAAATTAACATGAACACATTATCACTACTTTCTAATTCACAAAAGTACTACAATCAATGTCATACACTAATGGAAATAAGCAGAAGTCATGTCCAATGACTTATAAAAATTGCAAATAATGCAAAATCTTCAATTCGATTTGAAATATATGAAAATTTTGAACAACAAATTCTATAATTCTCACTTTCAAAAATATGGTCAAACACATTTCAAAATTCTCGAAAGAGTACATTCCTCAGAAATATGCAAATAGTGTTGCAGAAATTCTGCTTTTTATTTATAAAACAAAACAATGATGATATTATTAATTGGAAATTCAGGAATTCGAGAAAAATGATCGTCCATATTCCGTAGAATGGCAAAGATATTATCATCCTAACAATGTGAATTATAAAAAATCACAATTGTTTTTTTTTTTTTTGAAAAATATAGACTAGCACATAGTGATTCATGATTTGCAGCTTTAGGTTATCAAAAGCTTTTGCTTAACATTGGGTATTACAGTAATGGACTAAAAGAAAATTCCTCTTTTCTAACTCGTAATTTCTGCAGAAAGAAAAACTAATTTAATATTAAAACAAAGGATTTACATTATCAGCATCTTACTTCCGATTTCTTGTATTGCTTTAAAGGCAAACACCTTTATAGCATACAGGGCGAAGCATTTGAGAAAGACAATTCTAATCAATCAGAATTACTCGTGATAAATGACGGTTCTAGGCTCAGGCTGTTAATGAAAGACTTTTCGGGCATTCATTCAATAATAAAAATGACAATATAAACAAAAGTGTGAGGCAGTATTATTGCACTTCATACAACTGAGTGAATCAAAATTTAAAAAAGACAACGAACGAGTCTTCAAGATTATGTGAGTAATTAATAAAGTGAAAAAGTGCGATCAAATTAGGATGCGATAATTAAATAATTGACTTTAGAACCATAAATTTGATCTGCATTGTGAAAACATTGGGAGTTTCTCGACTTTCCGATTACAAGAGATTATTTTCCACATGCTGTATGATTCGCAAGGCTGTTCTGTGGAAAGCAAACTTCTAACAGCTGCTTGTCGCATTCAATTCTTCCTCGTAATCAGTGACAATGGCGGAAGGACGATATGATAACGGTGATAGTATTACTCGGACTTTTGCGCCACCATCGATTCGTTGTGGATTTTTGCAAATCAAGAAAGGGACGTAGAACATCTTGCTATGCAACAGTACCGATGATGCAGAATGTAGCATTGGTAACCTATAATGACCAAGTTTTAAATGTACATTCGAAAGTATTACTGTATATTACATTTTAAAAATCAATTAAAATGTACATTTTCTACACCGTGAAGTGACCATCACTGACCACATGAATTTTAAAGTTTTAAGACCTTCTAATAATATAAATAAAATAAACCATGTTAAGATATCAGTTAGCCGTGCGCCATTTTCATGCTGACTAAGATGTATTTGCAGCGCCTTCACGAACTGATCCTGTATTACGGATACTTTTCGGATGTAGACATTTCGCACCATCGATTCTTTCATATCGATAGCTGTTTCATCTAAAAGCCAAAGTAAATGATTGATATAACTCGAGATAATAAAACTAATGTATTAGCTCTGACTCAGTTACATTTTTACTCTCAATTTTTACTGTTATTATCTTGCAAAAAGAATTTAAAACAATATTTTACTTCAATTCTAGTGTCGTAAATAGGTCATAAATAAAAACTGACATATATGCATCAAGAGAATAAAGAAATGATTTTGCATTAGAAGATGGAAAAGAAATGAGTTCTTTTGCCCAAAATGAAGACAGGATCGATTCGGTCCAGAATGCCTTAATCAAATATGTGACTGATGGTGTTACGAATCTTAGAATTAGAAAGATACAATAGGATTCTCAGCCCTTTCCTGCAAGATCGTTTTATTACTACTATTATTTGAATACATTTTCCTACATCATTCATAAGTCAAGAACCAGATTTCTTTGAAAAAGATTTCCCATTTCACATTACTATCATCATGACAATCTGGTTTAACATATCTTTTTAGCCCCTCAAGTTTCGAATAAGTAGATAAGAATTGTTGTTTCTTACTGCATTCGGGGACAGAAAACGAGAACTCGTTCCTCTCTTTCTTCCGTTTTTAAAGAAAGAAGAATTTTCAAAAAATCGGAAATAACTCAAAATAATATATCAATACTCAAAAAATAATTTTATTTTGACTTATTCGTATAGTATGATAGAATCAGGAAAAGACATGAAATATTAGAATCATAATCATTCAAATATAACAAACCGCAACTGTGAGGTGTGTAGTGCAATAGAGTGATAGCTTTCAAGCAAACATACGCTTCCAAAGTAATTTTCAAACGGCTGAATGAGTGCAGTAAAGCCGTAAATTTTTCGACCAGAGGTGAGGCCTCCCTAAAACATAGTGGGAAGATGATAATAATTGTTAAAATGATAGCAATACTCTTCAGATATCGATATCGATAGTTATCCCTATTATTTCAAATACAGTATCAGCTTCTACTATTCAGCAATGCTGGATTGAATTAATATTTCCATAATGTATCATTCTTGTCAATTTAATCTAGACTTTCTTTTACAATCTCTTTGATTTCGTAAAGACCAACGAACTTGTTGACATGCTCCAGCGGTATATGCTTCCCCATGACGGCACACAACCGTTTCTGTAGTAGTTGTAGATTGACAGCTGAATCAAAAAAAGATACTTCTTCGCTATCGTCAGTAGTTGTTGAACTGACTGGCAAATTATCTTGATTGGAAGCTCGTGTTGAAGCAGCATAAAAGCAGGCCGACAGCAATACCTGGAATTTTTGATTTCAATTGAAAATGATTTGATGCTGCACAATTTTTTTTCTTTTTTTTTTTTGCTTAGCTAAGCAAAATTTCTTTTTTATGATTGCAAATCTTCAATGCATGAACACAAATTACAATTTCAATAAAAAGTAAAATAATCATAAATATATTATATATTTAATATCCAGACCAATTCAGCCCATCGTTGTGTCAGCAGATGAGTATGCACTTCTACAGGTAATTCGTGATAGAACGGCAGCATCTTGGTCCATTCCACCAGCTGTTCAACAATTTCATCACCGATTCTTGACAACCTCTGACATGCAGGGATCGTTGAATCGCTCATACGTGATCCCAATTGTTGCGCTATCCGCAAACCTTTCAGATTGATTAGTTTTTCGATATGATCTATTTCAATCAGTTCCTAGAAGAGACAAATCACTTTTTTGAATGTTTGAATAAAAGAATTGATCAAATCTGCAAAATTACCGCCGCCAATTATGGAATTCAATTAAAGTAAAACAGAATTACGTCTGCACTAATGTAGTCAGAAGCATCTATTGATCACTTCCGAAAAATTGACTTTTTTCTTTTTTTTTTTAAATTCATCTGCAAAAAAATGGGTGCAAACAATAGAAAACAATCCATGGCTCGTAATATCTGAACTAATTATTTCATTTCAGAAGCTATATCGCCTCAGACGGATTATTAATTTCATTGTTTGGTATAATTATATAAATTTATTTAAATCTATATAAATAAAAATGTAAATGTTCGTTGTGGCTTTTGACAATGTTACAAATTCTTCACCGATCGCTTTGAAAATTTGATACAACTTTACATTCGAATAGGCGCATGTTTTTATCTAGATATACCTACTTTTTTATCTGTCATAAGGATAAACATGCATACCGCCAAAACGCTGTAAAGATAAACGTATTGCCCGCCAAAGTGCCCCATTAAAAGATAAACAAAGTGAGGTCAACTAATCTATGATTCACTGCTACACAGCAATCGACAATTTATCTTTATTTATATATTCTAAACAGATAAAAAATGTAAGTGTTCGTTGTGGCTTTTTACACGACATTTCAAATTCTTCACCGATTGATTTGAAATTTTGAAACAACAATCATTCGGATAGGCGTGTTTTTATATAAATATAACAACTTTTTTTAAAACTGTCAAACCTGTGATAGGTAGGAGTAAATGAGCAGACATTTTTATTTATATAGACTAGCTGGATGGCCATGCGGAGTATGGCAGGGTATTGCTGGTGAAAATATACAATATTTTTAGAAGTAATGAATGAATTACTGAAAAGTGAAAATTTCTTCTTGGGCATTAAATGAAAAAGATTACATCACTTTAAAGTCTGAAGACTAGTCAAACAGTGACAGAATTAAGAAAAAAAACTATCTAATATGTCCAAGAAACTTAAGAAATAATATCATAAATATAGAGGTGGTAATTAGGATACCAGCTTATTATCGACGGTTGCTCAAAGTATTTTACTAGAAAAAAAAGACCAGAAAAATCGCTACTACAACTAGTGATGTGTACGCAAATTCAATTCGGATTATGCTGTCTATTATCTTATTTCCTTTTTCTTATGAAACCAGTCAAATCCATATATTTCTCATTTGTCTTAACTAATGCTGAAAACCAAGAATTTTATAAAATGAAAAAATGAATTTTTTTTAAAATGAATTTTTTTATAAAATTGCAATCAAAATTAAAGCAATAAAATGGTGGAAGTGGATTGAAAGACAACAGTATCTCAATTTTCAACGATTCAATCAATGCTGGGTAAAAATGATCGTTATGCGTCAAAGTTACTACTAGAATTCAAGAGATGGATAGCTTTGTTATGGCCTTCTCGTTAATTACATTAACAAATCTTAATGACCCATAAGCAATGCCAGCCTTTTATTAATGAAATGAATTAGAAATGTTTATAGAGCAAAGAACATCTAAAGACAAACTTAAGCATCGAATCATATAAAAATTTTTTTGCTTAACTGGACACGTAAGGAGCGCCTTTGAACAAAATTAATATTTTAATTAAAATAAATATTTATAAGGTTCAAGACCGAAGATCTTATCTGACCAGTATAATTATAATACTGAGAAAGTGATCGTGTTAGAAGGCATATTGTACCAAAGAGATTTATTGTGATCAATTCGATCAAAACAAATCTTACTATTAAAATTTTTTGAAAAAAAGATGCTCATGTAAATGGTCTCTTTGAAAATGGAAATTAAAATCCAAACATTCGGTCCTAGAAAATCAAAAGTTCAGATATATCAACTTTTATAATCATTTTTCAAAATCTTTTGAAAAAAAACAGAATATTTTGACAAAAGAATAGAAGATGTCCGATGATCAACTAACTATCACGAAAATATGTTTATCTAAAAAATTTGAAACAAAACAACTCGCTTAGGAAAGATATAAAACAAAAATGAAATCGGTAGTATGCAAAATCTATTCAGTGTAAAGGATTACAACTCCTTGATTCACACTAGTTTGACGCTCTAGGAATTAAATTAAATGCAATAGAAGTGTTGACAAAGACATTTTGACATAACTGGGTCATCTCATACTTAAGCAAGCAATTCCAGTCATATATATATATATATAATATAATTTATATATATATAAATTAAATTGTCTTCTAAAATAAACTCGTGAAATCAAAGACTATTATTCGACTTCTTTATGATTAGCATTTTATTTTTCTCTGCTGTTTAGATAAAAAAGAAGCACAAGTATGATGCAGTTCCCAAAATAAGATAATATCAGAATTTAATGAAAAATTAAAAATTCAACTGCTACCTGTATGAGATTTTTGTTACGAGTAGGAAGAGGAGATCTGCTTAAGGCATATTGAACGGCTATCCTACTACTACACCCAGTCGTTGGCGGTATTTCTTCACTTTTGATAACACTTTCTTTGGCCGATAAATTAAGAGGTTCGGTGCTCAGTTGTATGTCAGGTGTTGATGTACCCAAAGGTGGACTTTGCGGCGGTGTACGTCCCATTGTTCGTTGTTCCGGTGGTGTATCTCTTGAAGTGGCACCGGAAACACCTAGTAGTGTGCCGCAACGTGGGGCGTTTTCTCGTAAGATACTTTCACACAGTGCTTGTAAACGCCTTGTTTTCTTGTATTTCAATTTGTAAAGGTTGTAAATTGCGCTTCCGTTTCGACCACCTGGCATTCGATCTTCCCGTACCGCTTCAATTAAGTTCTAATTAATTTATTTTAAATAACGCAGCAGTGTGTTTAAGGATTGATTTCTTTTTTATCGCTTTAATATGAAACATTGAAACGCTACCCAGCAATCTTATTATTTGAATAAATGATCAAATACTAGAAATCCTAACCTTCAAGGACCATACCCTGTTGCAAGCATTTTTGAAATCGACAAAATTGGCATCGATTCCTTTGTTCTTTGGTCATCGGGCAGTTTCCCGTACCACTGACGCAGGTATAAACGCGTTTGTTCTGCACTGTTCTCTTGAAGAAACCCTTGCACCTGGAAAATAAACTGATTACACATACTGAAGATTTATTTTCGCAAGCATAGCGTCAAAACAGGCAGAAATTGGATCCAATCTGTCTTGAAAATGGAAGTGGCGAGAAGAAGATTCATTTATGAAAACATTTTCATAGATAACTAACTGGGTAAATTAAAAGGCAGATATATATTAATTTACCTTTAGTCATACTGAAGCGAATAATTTAAATCCTTGGAATTTTTCTAAATCACTTTCTAAATTGAAATGAAGTTTTACTGGACGCTAACACCATGCAATAACTGCAAATGTTTCGAAAATTCACGAAATATTAGCAAACAGAGTAGTGAATTTAAATGTGAATGTCTTGAATGTAGATACAAGTACAAAATTAAGCAATCGTAAGAAGTAAATCACATTAGAATGAGGATCATAGTGATTGGTTTTATAGGGCAGTTGGAGAGGAAATTATTCCGATGAAATAGGTCAACACAAATGCATTTTAGGTCGTTATGTGCAACTTAAGGTATTTATTCTGAATGAAATATGTTTAAGTGAATTTCTGCATGAAATGGGCTAATGATACTGAAGCAATCACTTCATCGTCTTGAAGTTTTGCTTTTGAATGCATTCAGCACGCTCACATCATTTCATACATTTCATTTCTTTTGCTTTTTCTCAATCCCCGTTATGTATTCTAAAAAAAAAAAAAAAAGTCCGGAATCTGTATTTATAAAAATATGAAATATAGCATGCAACTCTAAACTGAACAATTGTAGGAAATTTTTTTAGTGTATATTTTCTGATAAATGCGTAAATAGCAAAAAATTATTTTATTCTAAAAACGTAGAAAAATAAAGTGTTCATGTCTACTCAATGATTATTTTCTGAGACATGCCGTGAAACTTACAAGTGAAATATGCAAGAAAAATTGAGTATTTAAAAAAATAAGTCAAAAACACCATGGATTGAACATTAAACTTTATGAGAAGAACCAATTTTTTTTTTATTTTGAAAAAAAATCTTTTGTAGAAATGGTAAAGTAAATATGAATTTTCTATTAGTTGTTCCTTGATTCATTTTATTTATTTTCTTGTGTTATATGCGTAACTAATTCTTTATATTCGAAGCGTTTCAAAGTTATAAATAAAGACCATTTTTTCAGTAGCACATCGGTCTAGTGTTAAATACTAATTTGTCATTCCATTGATATTTTTCGTTCATTATCTCAGAATATTGATTTTTTTCACTACTTATTACTAAATGAATTCTCAATTGTTTCTATTTAATACCTAAAATACCATGTCCTGTCACTCTTCTGATTGCCACTTATCGAAAACGGCCAGTCATAAGAATTGTCAAATCATTTTTCTCTATTTATTTGCAGAATGTACCTGTCTGCTTGCACTGAACTTTAATAATACAAAACATTTCGTGTAAAATGAAATTTCGCGTGAGTTCCCGTCATGTTCCTTATCGGTTTTAGGTATGTGTGTGTTAAGCATGACAGATACAATAAATAGTAACAGGTGGTTTGGAGTGGGCAGGAGGAAAGTACTAATTGAATTATAACCTTATGAACAGAAGAATAATTAATGAGGCATTAATAAATGTAAGCAAAGTAGTTTGCTTGAACATTGATCAAATATCATTCTTTTTTATCAAAAAATTGCTAATTGCTCAGCAGTGTAACATAGAACAAGCGCTAAACCCATGTAAAAAGTCTTTTACGGATACTTCATCACTGAATTTTCTAAATTTGAAACTGAAATCCTCAATTCGACTTAATAAAAAATGCTGAAGTACTCAGGAAGTTTATGAATTGAGAATTACATCTGAATATACTAAAAAAACAGGGTCACTTATATTTTAAAATTCCAGTTTATTTTATAAGTTTTACAAGCATCGCACATGTAGCGACTGATACAATATCCAAGCATAACATAACCCATTACCGGTGTTAATTAATTTCATCAAATAAATGAGTATACGTTTAAGAAATTAGAAAAACAATTTGAGACAGCACTAATAAATAATATTTTCTCGTACCTTTGCAGGGTTTATTTTAGAAAATCGACTCATTTCATCTATTAATGTAATACGAACTATTTTTTAAAACCTTGGAAACATTACTAAGCAAGAAGAAAAATAGAATAGAATGCAAAAAGTTTAAAAAATCTTGCTGGATGAAAGATAAGAAAAGCGGCAATGAAGGATAAGTGACGATTATGTAATTAAACAGGTTTTGGGGATGTATTAAAACAAAAAGTAAATTCTCTATGAGATTTTAAAAATTTCTCTTCATTGCAAATATGTAGCTTCTGGACAAATAAAAAGCGTTAAAAAAAAACAAATAATAAGAGCAAATCAGTTCATTTCTGTGAAATCAGTTCTCGCGTAATAATACTGAATGACGACGACCACTTTCAATAGTAAATGGAATTCAACAAATATATGTCTATTTTTGTTGACCTTAATTCAAATCATACCTTGAAAGAAGAACAAATGCCCGGTTTTATCGCACCATGAACTGCCATGCTGTCAATCTCCAGCATAAAAAAGACAGACGAAAAAACAATTTATTTGTAGTTGATGGCCCCAAAAAAGTGAAGGAAGATGGATAACATGAACAAGAAACGGAAAAAGAGATGGTAGATGTCTTTACCCCGGGAACTGATAACCCATTTCATACAAATCAATTCATGTATCAGATTGCGCTTTTCTGTATCAGCAATGCAGTAATTCCTACACTTACTATTACTATCAATTGCGACTATATTACTACTATTATCACTATTATTACACACTGAGAAGCTTGAAATTGACATTCTATAATCAAACAGCCTTGATGTTGTTGTGCCACCAACAATTATTCTTTCCCACCATGTATCATTTTCCTAGCAGATAAAACAGAACTGGACATAACTTTTGAATAATTATTGCTTATAGTGACCTTATCAAGACATTTTTACTTCGGACATTTGTCATCATTACAGGAAAAATCATTGAAAAGATCAATTCTTTCATGTCTAAATTGTTTATATGAACTACAGACATATTTCGAAGTTTACTGAACTCTCCTTCTGAAACTGTAAAAAAAGTTCATATTTGCGGGAACTGTGTGACTAATTATTTATATGACTCGATGGTTCATCATGAATAGATTTTAAATATTTTTGTGTTTTATGTGCTCATTATTTTCGCATCGAAATGGTTAAGCTGGAAATGACAAATGCAGCAAAAATTATTCACTGAATGCTTGTTTGAAATACGAACAATAAATTCTTTAAAAGCATAATGAGCAAAAATACATGAGCGAGAAATCATTGGCAGGGTTGACTAATACCTTAGATAAGATCTCCTTTCTCTTCATATCACTATATCTACCATTTATTAATTAACTCACTAATTTTCCTTCCTGAAGCTCGCAATTGCAATAATTTTCGAAAACTTATTAATGTGATTTTGTATCCCGAATAGTTTCTGAAAGATAAGAAATGCTTACCCTTCGCATGTGTAAATACCATAATGCAATCCTGATGATTTGTCGGAACAGATAGCGCATAATAATGGATCATCGTCTAAGTAATCGGTCATAAGCGCTGCAGTAAATTCGCCTGGATGGTGTCCATCTGCTCGTCCATTCCACGTATACGTCGTTTCTGAGCCATTTGACTGGACTAAAGAGTTAATAATGAAACAAAAAGTTTAATGAACTTTGAATCACAACTTACTGGTCAGTGATCGTTTACGCAAAAAAAAAAAAATAAATAAATAAATAAATAAAGGAAAATATGATCATATAATGAAGAAAATCATTTATTTGTATCATCTATACTCTACACATAAAATTTTAAAATAAAACTCAATCAAAAATTTTAATACATTACTAAATTTTCTTCAGAAATGATAACATGTCAATGTATCAAAAAAGCATAGTAGCATAATACTGGGAATAAAACACTTCGTGCTAATTATCTGCTTCCGAAGACTACCACAAATAAAATTGGTTTCAAAAAAGTATCACAGAAATGAATGAAAATTTGTAATTATTCATAATATCCCATTTTTGAAATATAAATGACAAAAGCCCATTACACATCCATTACACATGCGATAGAACAGAAATTTTAGTTGTACGTTATAAACCTGATGTTAACGAAGGACTGCTCATGTTGGAGCTGACAACTGCTAAATTTGGTTCCACGCTGTAATGATTCAACCAGGAGAATTTATCAGAACTGCGATCGGATCCAGTTGTTGTCGTAATACGATCCTTCTGTGACGTACTGGATTGTGACGCTCTTGAACATGACGTCTCCACACTTTGGGGTGAATCAGGGCTTAAAATTTTTTCAAATTTTACTTTCCAAAGTTTTTAACATGCTCGTTGTAATTCTCTAATACACGAGAAACTTTGGCCTAGATAGTTGATAACAGTAATTTCGAAAATAAGTTAAAAATTGGGAATATAATTCAGGCATTGTCGTGGTTATCGATGTACAGAATGAAGTTACATATAGGAATTAAACAATCCTTGATTTGGTTTTATGGTTTGTAACTACAGATTTAATTTGTAATTACAAAACTACTAAATAATCAAGGATGAATAAAAATATGCTTAAAATATATGTCAAAATTGCATTGTTCCCTCTTTTCCTTACATGCTTAATGTTTGATAAATAGCATTATAATTGATTTATTTATTTCAAAATTTAGAATTTGAAAATTCTATTGACATTTTTAGTAGACAAATATCAAAGTATATGGTGAAATATCGAACTTATTCGACAAATTGTCAAAATATGAATTTTTGGAATGATAAGAAACAATTCTTATAATACCAGATAATATCCAGAAATTTGCAATTACAAAATGCCGTTCCAGATCAAGATAGACAGTGCTTAGTTTCCAGTATACTCTTCTCTTTCAGTACTTTTGTCCTTGCTGCCCTTTGAAAACAAGTTTTCGGCATATTTAAAAACAGATTGAGTTGGGTGATCTAGAGACCCAAGGTGTTGTCGCGACAGTACAAGGACATATAAGACCCTCTGGCTTTGCCAAGGTCATCATCTTCCTCATTTCTTCCTCGAGAATAAATTATCTAATTCTGCCTTTTTCAAACTATCACAGCTATTATTTGTGACATTTACTACAAACTTTTTCTGACGAGTGATATTTTTTGAATAAATTGATCCTAATCATTCTAATTTCATTTAGCTCATACTTATAGAGAAAAGATGTCAAGAGCTGTTTAGAATTCTTCTATTAAACAGATAAAACACGAACTAAAAAAAAAAAAAAAAATGGCAATTATCAGTTAAATTACCCAATGCAATGAAAACCATAGCTGGATCAACTGCCAGCTGATCAAATGGGAAAACTCAGTGGATTTGATTGCTAGCTAAGGTTTTACTCATTTTTCGTGATTTCAATTCATGATGCTTTGAAAAATAATGAAAAGTAGTGTATGCCAAAAAAGGATAAAGAGATCGGATTACCTTTGTAAAACAGTCAATCATTTTTTCTTGTAAAATTTCCAATAAAGATACTTTTTTTTTTAGCAAGAATGCTAAAAATTGACTTTGTGAATAAGACTGAAAGGAAAGTGAAGATGACGATGCTTCGCTTCCAGTCATATAAACTTGAAATAGTTTCGTATAATTTAGAAAAATTTAGAATTCAAGTCAAATACCTGCATTGTTCATTCCGAATTGTTCTACTCATTTCTGGATCCCAACTGATCCGATTACTTCCAGCAGTAGGGGCAATCGAATTACTGATTAAAGCTGTACTCGGAGACAGTGAATGTGAACCAGAAAGAATGGGTGGTCGAGTGATCTGCGATAATTGATGTAGATCAAAGCCATGACCCATCTGTGTTAAGTAGTAACTATACAAAGTGAACGGGTCGGTAGCTGTTGTGTGCGGATAAGGTCTGGAATATCATAAAATAATCATGAATGAAAGCAAAATAATTAGACAAACTGCAAGTGTTCGAAAATTTAACTAATTTTCTACAGCTTCCAAAAGACGTTGGCATCTATCATAATCCATCAAAGTAAAAATAGCACATTTACATGTTGAAATTTCAAACCTACTTGATAGGTTGAGGATGAACAATGATGGGATGAGTTACTCGGGCGGATGTGGACGACGTAATGACAGGAGATCGAAAAGCTGATGTTGGCTCTGTACTCATGACTTGACCAACGACCTGTCCTCACTTTTTCCCTCCTCTACACCTGGCCACTTTCCCTTGACCTGTAATTTGAGCATGTCAACTCTAAAATCATTCAGTAATAATTTATATTAAAACTTGGGTTTTTTTTATTTATCATAACAAGGGGAGGGAATATTAAAAGGACACGTTCAACAGAAAAACTGCTATCGCTCATTTTCACTCTAACGATTGACTTGTCAAACCGAAAAGTATTCCTTGTTTTGCCACCTGGATCATTTGTCGCCAAATTTCCATTGAAAAATACAATATTCGAATATTCAGAATACCAAATTTTGATAAACAATATTTCAAAATTTTGTTGACATTTGTAATCAAGGGGATAACGCATTATCACTCGATTCAATTTAGTATGACTATCTCATAAATCTAATTTTCATTTTTAAATTTAATAACTCAAAATATGATAAGACTTGCAAACATAGAATTAACAGCAGAAAGCTATTTTTATTACTAACAATAATCATAAAAATGGAAGTTTGACAATGCAGGAAGATAAAGGAAACTGAACTTGGAAAAACCTATATTTTGAGGTATCTTTTTTTGGGTTATCAAGAATTCGCACAATTAATCATTTTTTTACTAAAAAATTAGAATTTTCCAATGAAAGTTTTTTGAGGTAGATTTTGATTCAAATTTACAAAACCACTAATTCATTTCAGTCATAAATTCAATATTAATCAATTTTAATATCAATTCTTAAACGGTTTTGTTATCATCACCAATAATTCATTATAAAAGGACTATGTAAGCTGATCATATTCAATATTTTTCCTGCAGAAAAGAGAAGCATTGCGAGATTAACATCCAAAACTTTATAGAATTTTGAATTCTACGTGAACAGAAAATTTATTGTTTCAATGACAGTAATGGCTTTCTAATATATTTATTATTTTAAAAATTTTAACTTTAAAACCAGGATTCAGCCAATCCGAAAATTTTTGGTCTTTTTTTTCTTACTTCAACCCGTGGCAGTTATTGTCTATCAATTCAGAATATATCTACCAATTTAGAACTTTAAAAGGTAAAAATTTAAAACCTACTGAAGTCAGAAGAAGTTAAGTTTCAACAAAATTAATTGGATTTTAAATCCAAAGGTGAACGGATATAATAAGTTTAAACATGAAAGAAAGGTTTGGGGGTCATATTTACAAAGAGGAACGCTCTGGACGAATTTTCCACGGAAAAAAAAAGAAATTTTGTCAGTGATGGTAGTAGGCATGTAATTTTGTGGTCTGACACAATCTGGAGGCGGTCGTTTGTATCGGCCGGAGAGGAAAAGGAAGGCATCTGGAGCAGTATCATGACGAGGCAGGTGAAATTGTCGTCCACTGTTGTCACCATCATCGTCAGGAAGGGCCGGTCGGTAGCTGGCTGGACCTTCCGAGGGAAGATATATAGGCCGACGATGATATGGCGCAATCGGGCTCAAATGATGGGAGGAGTAGGGTACGGGGAGGTCACAAGGGTGTGGAGTTCGTAACATCGATTTAGGGAAGGGGTGGAGGTATGCGTGAAGGCCTGCTACGATCGTGGAAATTGGGTGACCCAACAGATATCCATCCCGAGACCCTTCCATCTTGTTCTTACTGTATTTTTCGAATTTCTAATCAATCATCTGTTCTAAAACAGATCAAAAGATCTCCTGCAATAAAAAAGTGCGCTATTGGATGGACTGGTGGTATGTAGAGACAGAAGTAACATCTCTCATCCGTCCACCACATATATATTTCGATTTTCATTTTTCCAGGTGTTGGACCTTGAAGGGATTGATTCCAAGGAAAGGAGTAAGTAGTAGAGTGAGGAAAAAGGCATTATAACCCTCTGTATCGGCAGGTTAACACAGTTGGCAAAGGTGCTATCTTCAGAGAAGATGGATCCAGTATCTCAGCTAGGGACGATCAAGCGATCAAACCAGGTCGAATTATCGACTCATCCAAAACTCACTTGGCTGCGATGACAAAATGAAGATAATGGAATGAAATGTTGCGAATGTCTGAGAGTGTGAATAAAAATTCAATTGGATGTGCGAAAAAATTGAGGTCGTACACGCATGTATTTATTTGATTATATAATCGGTAGAAGAGAACAACTGTCGACCTCGAGCAGTCCCGATCGACCTATTATCTTTTCTCAATTTGCTGCTGACCAACGGCCATCCTTCATTTGACAATAAATGGATGTCTTCGAAAATATGCATATATTGAAGGGTTTGTTCATAAAATTTGATGTGCAACCCATTTCGAAAAATAGATACCCTGCAATTGTTGCGTCGTCCCTAAAGAGATATAGGGCAATAATGTAATGCTGGAAAGTGGGTCGGGTCAGGTGGTGTCGTGCCCCTGTGGAAGGCACCGCGATCGACCTACTTATTCATCACTCAGCTCATCCATAATTGGGAAGAGTGAACTCTTTTGGGATTATATGGACTATAAATCTCTGGATCTGCACTTTTTCCTTATTTTGCAATGAAGAATAACAAATTTTCACCAATCAAACGTTTTAATTAAATATCAGGTAAAATAAGATGTTGGAATAAGAGAGCAAAGCAGCTGTAAAAAAAAAACAGAAGAAAAAACTCATTTTCTATTTCAAAAGTTTATTTTATCGAAGAATATTGATGAAAACTATCAAGAGAATAACAGATGCTAAATTTCAAAGCGTTGAATTTAATTTAATATCTATGTGTTTTTGAAGTTCTTCGCCAAAGAATGGAAATGAGTATATGTAAAGCACAGTTTTCGTATACAAAGTGAATTTTTCATTTAGGAGAGCAAAGAAATATAAATGAGCCCATGCAAGCAATCATTTTCCTCACTAAACTTACTTAAGAAAAGCATTACTTCAAGGCCTAATAAACGTTTTTTGCTTAATAATTGTGTGAGCGAAGTTTTGCGGCTTATTTTCTATCAGATTTCTAAAAAATTTCTAGTGTTATTCAACCAGATCTATAAGGCAATAATTGGGAGAAAAGCGATAATTTGGAGCAACCTGATAGATTTTTGAGTAACTTTGAGAGCGCTGCATGATTTGTGCAAGTTTAAATTGATTCAACAATATCAGTACATTTTTCATTATCACAAAAACAAAATAGCCGACATTTTGATTTAGTATAATGAATGAAGCTATAAATATCTTCCAGATGGAATGGGACAGTTTTCCTGCGAAAGCACGAAAATTGAAAAAGCAACGAGAAGTATTAATTAATGAATAATTAGTGGAAGTAATAAAGAGTGGACATCGTGAAAAGTGAGAAAGCAACACACGGGAAGCGAGTATAAAGGGCGATTCCGAGAGCTGGCGATATTGCCATCCAGAAGGTTGGACATTCATGACGGATGAATTCACAGAAGTGATGCTGACCGACCTCTATTTAACCTCATTTCCAGGAAAGTACTAATACTGACTGCTACCCGTCATCTTTATCACCGCCACTACCATCATTACGAGTGTGACGGTACGATTAGACAAAATTAAATTTGGAAAAGACACATGCCAACAGATGGCTTAACGATCAGCGAGTCTTAGCAAATGGAATCGAATGCTAAAATAGGTAAATAAATTAAGTAATTAAGACAAAGTAGTATATTTCAATCATTCAAATCTAATTGCTTGAACAAAGTTCAGAGAATTGCAGCGATCCTTCACGTGCAGTAATGCACAACAAATAATGTTATGGATGTTTTCGTTCATTACATTCATCACTTCTAGTTTTGCTGCATATGAGACTGAACTCTGTTCAATCTTTAATCTCTTGCCATTACTCAAAATCGCAGTTAACAATTAATAATGATATTGCAAGAAACAGCTCTTGTATCACTATGCGAATTATTTCAAATAATCTATTCTGTTTTCATTTAATTCAAAAAAATTTGTATTCAAAAAGAAAAAAAGAAATAAAATCATTGAGCGAAAATTTGAAAAAGTAAAATAACCGTTCGAAAATCTGTTGTTGGTGAGTTCATATAAACAGGATCGTTGACATTTGAAATCAGGAAAGGACAAATGGATTTTGGTGGAATTATACTTCGCTTACAGTTCTTAATTAAATTTTGTAATAGAAATCTGTTTCTAGTAGAAATGAATTATTCTCATGATTCTGAATGGTAATCATCCAGTTTCCTGATATTTCACAAGATGAGGAGAGTACATCCTGAATATATTTCAGCAAGACAGTAATGTTTACGGATTCTGACCCATTCAGAAAATGTTCTCAGACGTCGCACCACTACTATGAATTAAATGTACAACTTATTTTTTCCAGAATATTTCCTTCATTAATGTCATCTCAATGTCTCCAAATGATTTGGCTATCAGTTTTAAAAAATACAAAAATATTTCGTGCTTGAAAATAACAATTTGTACTGTGATTATAGTTTAAGTATCTAAATGTTTGTTCTGCAACAATTATTTTGTATTATTAATGCATGAAATTTCAAAATTTCTGAATATTTTCGTCATGGTACAAAATTTCGAGCTTAAAATTTCAAATTTAATTAGAAAGAGAGAAAGGATGAGAAAAGGGAATGGAAAGGAAAGAAGGAGAAGGTACTTTCCCTTGTATTAGGGAATTCTCCCGACTTTGCAGGGGATATTATTTAATGTCAAAAGATTGCAAAAGATGTCGTGACCCTATGCTCCATTGTCATCTGGTATGTCAAAGTCGGTGCACACAAATGACCAATATTCGGTCATCAGTGATGATTGGAAAAGGAAAGGTTATCCAGGTCAGTGGGCTACTGGCGCATCCTACAAATAATACCTTCTTTCATTTCATCATTATTTTTCAAATTATATCTTCAGAACCATGTGAAACTTGATCATGTACTTTGACTGTTTGCAACACGTGGAATCCATGTATTCCCATCTTCGATTTTTCAAGATGCAAACTTTGATTCTCTTAATTAGATGAGACTGCAGGTGAATAGCAATTATTCTTCAAATTGAGTGTTTTGATAAGGTGGAAGTACAATATTTATTTTCAAGTAATTATAAAGTTTCATAAATTTAAATCAAACAAATCAAAAAAACAAAAATCCTACATGATAAACTGGAAAATTGTAATTCATGTGGGTGTTATGGTAATATCTGAGAAAAAAAAAAAAAAAAAAATTCAAATATTTCTGGCATTAATAAATTATTGATTCTTGCAAGAACAATAAATTTGCATTATTTACATGCAACTGCAAAGCAATTTTAATACTATTAGAAAGCATAAAAGAATACTATAATGAGAATCATACAACCGAAAATTCTCATGTCGTATGATGATCTTAAGTTTAAAAAATATTTGCTGCAAGCTAAGTTTCAACATCAATTGAATACAAATTTTTATGTAGTTCTATGTTGATGGACTATATAAAAGTCTTTTGAGCTGGAATAAGAATTTCGCAAGTGCAGTAGTTCCGAAATTTGTTCTAGAAACCACCAGTTTTTCACTAAACATGCTAAATTTTAAAACAAAACAGGTAAACGAGACAGATACGATTTTATTATCGTTACCATGGGTAATCCTGAACCGGAATGATATCGTGATCTTCAACATTTTACTTCTGAGAATGATTCTTACTGTACTATTCATAGTAAAAAGTACCTTTCATGAAATGAGGAACAGAATGATTAACAAATGCATCACAATGTTACATAGGAAGGCAGCAGATGGAGCCAAGGAAGAGGTATAAGGGTCGGATAAAGTACCGCCGTTATCACTATCACTAACAGTCCCCTGCGATGACATCTTGCTATTATCTCCTGATGCTGCACATTGTGTTACTTTCCCGCAAATCTCTTCCAAATTCGCAATTGCTTTGTTTTTGATAAGTTGATAAAATGATTCGAATGGTATCCAATGATTTGGATCGCTCAGTTCTTCCAATTCTTCCAGATATTCGGCCTAATTGAAGGTTGAATTAAATTTCAGAGTTTCGACAATTTTTAATCAAGAAAATTTATTCGTAAATTTTATCAGAATCTCTTCAACTCTATAGTCTTGTTAATCTCATACACCAAAGCTTCATCGAAGCTTCACGCTAAGAGAGCAGAACAGGAAAAGCTTTATAGAAGAGAATGCTTATGTATCACTAAACGAACATGTAATAAATTCAATTGTTGGAGCAGATGCATTTAGTTACATCTGTTGTATCAATAGGAACAGAAAATTTTAAGTATCTTATATAAGAGAAGAAAGACTAATTAGAAGAGAGACTAATTAATCACTCTATGCATTCATCTGGAATATTTCATAGTCCAAACCATGAACTATAATAGATGATTAAATCTTGTCTGTCCTAATAATAACCGGATTAAATTACTCACAGCTCGTGCAGTGCTGATGGTTCTAATAGTTTTCATTATCATTACCTGTCGAATAATATGTCTATCGATAGCTAATGCTTCATGATATAGTAGTCTAATGGATTTATTCGGTTTATTGCGATATTCCATCAAGAAACCGGCTGTCGTGTCCAGATAGGTTTGATTTATTCGTAATAATTTCATCACCGATAATACCAGTTCCAAATGCTACAAATAGATTTTGATTTTAATATTCTGAGAAATGCGTTCAAAAAAAATGGCAATACGGATAATTCGGAGACTTATACATTTGCAATCATTTTAACAACTACATTTGATTTTTTCAGTTTCCTCTTAATTTCTTACCATTTTTTGTCAAAAATTTCAACAATCTCTTCATCTTCCAAATTTTTTACTATTTTTGATTTCAGTCGTTTCTGTTGTCACTGTTCTTACACTGTAGTGATGGTCCTGAAGCTCTTTTAATGCTTTTTTTTTTTTTTTTTTTTTTTTTTTTTTTTATTTTTTTTTTTTTTTTTTTTTTTTTTTTTTGCAATGTTAAGCTATTCCTACTTTTGGAAAACGGCACTTCGTATATTACAATGTCCAAGATTTCCCAATAAATTCGCTTCGAACTTTTTTATTCCCATTCTAATCTAATGATAAACTGAGAAATTACCTTAAAATTCCACCGATTAATTATCTCTATTGAAATTCGGCACTAATTTAGTTATACTGCAGTTCTAGTTGCAATTACAGTTATTCTTCCAGTTTACGGAACGACTTATTTAGGTTGATGATAAAAATGTTTTTGTGTCGTAATTTGCTGTAATTAGAATATATTCTTAAATGAAAGTTGAATTGTAAATCATTTTAATGCGCTTCATCACTTGCTAATTGTTGTATGTTCAATTTGTTTATATGACAGTGATGTTTTACATAAGTTCAAATGATTTTCATATGTGAGTTCAAAATAGGTCATAAGGACCTATTTTATTGCGTAATATCAATAACACATTCAGGAACTGCTCACACACAGTGGTAATTCAAAAAAATTCTGTGAGGATCTTGACAATAAAGGACGTGCCGAAATTAATAATGATCTGCTGAGAGCAATTACCAAGGTTGATTCCCTTACAGTTGCTAAGAACTCAGTACCATCATTATTTTATCATTATTCAAATTTCAAGTAAACTGGGAAAGTGAAAAAGCTCAATGAATAAAAACTACCTTGTAAACTTGTAGATGATCAAAAAAACAGCCTTTTAAATATCTTAGTATCGTCTTCTCCTATTCTATACTAGCTGGACTGGCCACACGAAGTGTGGATGTTCCAGTTAATCTATACAATAAAAATGTAAATGTTCGTTTATTTAAAATCTCCAATCTTCGAAAGTTCTTAACTACGCGCCCATTCGAATGCAACGTTGTATCAAAATTGCAAAGCGGTTGATAAAGAACTTGCAACGTTGTGTCAAAGCCATAACGAACATTTACATTTTTATTTACATGGACAATCTCACGGTCATATTTTCGTACGCAATAGTAAACGACAAACTGATAACAATCATCTCAACGACTTATCCGAGAAGAAAACTCTTAAAAGTCGAAGTTACATTGAAAAATAAATGTCATGTTAATATCTATTCTCATATCAGTCTTTTACACTGCAATCTTCTGAGTTTCGACAGAAAGGCTAAGTCTAAAAAGTATATCCAGCAAGCGAAATGATGAGATATATCGAATGCTGCAATATCTTTAGCCAGTACCGTTAACAAGGAAGGGTCCAATTCTTCCTTATGACAGCGCCCAACTGTAATTACAATTAAGACTTCAAAAATTGGAGTATTGAGCTATAAAGTTTCGCTTCTTCCATCATTTGATCTTTCGTCACCGACTGCCCTTTCTTCAATAATCTGGACAACTTTTTACGAGAAATAATTGTTCTAAACTGTATTTAACTCCAATTATACTATCTTAAAATTTACGTGCAAAACTTTTCCCTTCCCTCTCTTACTTTTACAGAATTTGAAATGTAGCAAATTCAAATTTAATGAGCATTCGAGATGAAATCAAATAAACACTTAAAAAGCTATTTGCACAAATCTAAGGAGACAACTTGGATTTTATTACTGTTTTCCGCTATTCTGGGTTACTTATATATCATAAAAACTTACTGAAACATAACCGATGAGTTTTTGAGTTTGTTGGCCATATGCAGTGTTATGAAGGATAGTCAAAATGTGGTTCAGCCAAATGCCACCCGTAATATCGCGACATGGCTCATAGTTGACACAAGCAAGTGAATGCTTCTCTAAGAACGTCATTATCGTTTCTTTCAATGATCTTTTGTTAAATTCTTCCAGAGTGGGCCGTTCAATCCAGTCTGGTAAACTAGTGTTGTATAAATTCTAAAATTTGAGAAAGATTCGTTCCAAACAATCCAAATATAAATAATTACATATAATTACAGAAACTTTTTAATTTAAGCCACATCTTCCCATATTTTTATATAGACTGACAATTTGAAATTTTACAATGAAATAGAATTTGCAGAATTTAAAATTTGAGCAGCATCCTGAAATGTGTTGAAAATTTTTAAATTAAATAATAATTCTAATAAGGAAACAGTCCACTTAAAAGAAATTCTATAAAGTCTATATTTTCCTGTTTTCTTCCATTCTACACTCAGGAAATCTAACAATGACAAAAAAGTAACACTGGTATGAGAATATTACGGTACCAATATTAAAATACTTAGGCAAATCCATCGTTAGCAAATTAGCGAAAGAATTGACCATTTCTAAGATATTATCAGCCAGGTTGGAAGCGCTTTCGATTGATCTATTCCATCCCGTATGTTTTGCAATATAGTCGAACAATTGCGCATTTGTAGTGGTCAAGTCCATTAATTCAGGTAAATTGTCATGAATGATCGGCTCCCAAACTGGAAAATCATATATTTTACGTACAAACCTCAGTACTGTATTCTATGTTTTCGAAAAATATTCAAATCATTCTTGAATATAATGACCTAAGGATAAAACGGTAGAAACTATGAAAATGGCAACTGAAAAACTATTATGTTCCTGAAAAAGGTCTCTACGTTACCCAGAGATGTATGCCAATTTTAATTTATCAATTAAAATTTCCTATCTTCAAATTCTTTATTTGATTTGAAAGATTCACAAAAGAGACAGACAGAATATTATCAATGAAATGTGTCATGTCAAAAGTTAAGATAAGAGCTTGTCATTGATAAAACACCTCGTTGAATGGCACTACAATTTACGGTAGAATGCGTTTGTAGCATTAGGTCGTTAATGGTATATGGTACTGGTGACCATTCTAAAGCATGATTCCATTCAGCAAATGTATCAGGCGGATAGAAACCTGCCATAACGATCTAAAAAACAACATTGTAGTGAAACTTGGAAGGTTAAATTAGGAAATGATCTAATTATTCTCTTTAAGTCCTTTCAGCGAATGGCATAGTCTATCATTGGAATATCGAAAAACTGGTAACGATTTTATTTCCTAGTATAGTTGTATACTGAAACTTCTAGATAAATTCCATAAATTGTTTTAATTGGCATGAAAATCATACGAAATATCTAATACCTGTAGCGTCATTTGACAACTGTTCGCACTAGAGGTATATAATGTTACTTCATGTTGCATATAATTGTTACCAACTAAGGATCTAACAAATTCACGAAGTTCTTTGCCAAAACCGAACCCTTCACGCTTGCCGAACTGTAATAATAAAAATCATCAAATAAAAACTTAGCTAATCAAAAATAATTATTTGACTGCTGGAATAGTTGGCTTTTTTTAAAATGTATACCTGCATTAAGAAATAAGTCATACTAGATGGCCAAGGAACGATATAGGCTTATTTTCCAAGCTAATAAGTTAAATGAGTTCAAATGAGTTAATTTAATCCGAATCAATTCTTACAAAAAAATCATTGCTATGCAATAAAATATTTTAGACTGAATTTGCATGACTTGAAATTTCAAAAAAAAAAAAAAAAAAAAGAAAAAAATAGGAAGGAAATGAATTGTCCAAACTTGTGTTAATTCATGAACTCCTTCAAAACCCCAAATTCGCGAGTTTTGGTTCAAAAACTTTCTCGGATGACGATTGCCATGTCTCATGCCAAATATTACCAGTTCGGCATTTTCGTCGATTGTAATTGATGTCTCTGGCGCCGATTGAATGTCATCTTCCAGACTGAGAACTATGCAATATATTGCCACATACCAACATATGAGCATGTACTATTAGTTCTGGAAATGTACCCTTTATGTTTTCTAAAAAGAAAGAAAATTCGAAGAAGCAAAGCGACATTAATGTTGTACAGTTCAGTTGAATAATTCTTATAACATAAAGAATAACTTAGTAATCAATTTGCTTGCATATTCTTTGACAGTTGCTCGTAACATCTTCTTCATTTACAAGCAATTATTAGAGAATATTCAAGTAAATTGCGCATTTCCTTTATCGCTCGTACAGAAGAATACTGCTCAATGAAGATTCGATGCCATCAATGCTGAATATGAATTTTGAACAAGAAATATGATGGCAAGCAATTCTAGAGCAGAGGAATATCATCTTTACAAGAAAGACAAAAAAAGATCGTTGATAGAGGATGTTGGTACTAAAGTTGCGATTGAAATGATTAAATTTAATTTTGACAGGATTTTTGCATTAATACAGCTAGAAAAGAGTATTGCGTTTCGTCGGAAACAAAACAAAAGTGAATTCTAAATAGTGTCCATTGAATAAAATATAGCGAGTAGAAGGCTAATTATGAATTCAGAAGGTGAAAGATGAAGAAGAGCAGAAAAGACAGAAATGAGACAGTTGAAAGTTTCCAAGACCGGAAAGAATGCAAGATTTTATTGCATTCTTGAACATTAATCATTTTTCATCTTTAAAACAAAAGAAGCGTTCCTCTTTCTAAACAAATACAATAATTTCAAAGTATGAGAATGATCTATTTCCATTCATAATACAAATGATCTATGAACCCTAGTCTATTGTCGATTTTTTTGCTTAGTTTTGAAAAGAATATTCAGGATCGCATGAAATTTTTCAACATGCTTACTATTCGCTATCATTTCCTCAATTCATATCCAGCTTTAAAAGTTATAGTCAGAATTAAAAAAAGGAAACTGCTGAATCGCAATTTCAGCATTTCGCATTTCTAGAATTCTATGATAATTTTCCGTAACCGAATCCCTGGAAAGGATTTTTGAAAAAACTCCCAAATAACTTCGAATATAAAAACGTAACTAAAATTTTATAATTTTTGTGATTCTATCGCAGGAAAAGAAAAAAGAAAAAAACTTCAACACAACATCGTTTGAAAAAACCTGAAACTACTTTACAACCATCTTTTGTAATCATCGATGTTATCGATCACTGCTGTCTTCTTCCGCACACATTCCACTAATTCAGCAAATACAGGTTTGTATGAGATGAATCTCTCTCCCCTCATAGGCATTATGTTATTCAAAATGTCGTAAAAAACAAACAAACAAACAAACACACACACACATACACAATAGCGCTTGCTATGTTCACCTTTCCGACGCAGACAAATTAATTATGAAATGAAATTGTGGCCAACATATCGATATGTTTCATCAGTTCCTAGACATCTTTCCAGACGAATCTTCTTCCATAACTTTCGTGATATTTTTCTCCAGAAATGAAAGAAAAAAATGTTAAACTGATAAGCGCTGACAAGTTATCAGTAAGGAATGAATTGTTAATGAATTAATGATTAACAGAATAATGGAACGGTGTGAAAGTAAAAAAGGAACAAAATCATAAATATGATCAATTGAATCTTATCTTAACAGAAGAAGTTATCTTTTGATAAGTTATCGAATAAGTTATTACCGGAAATTTCTTTCAGAAAGATTCCAAAACTCATTCTTTGATCACGAAAAATGAGAAAAATATCTATCAATATCATCAAAAATGTGTGCATTTCAACAATTTCAACCGACTGTTTAGTTATTCTTCCATACATTAATAAATATCATAAGGCAAATCATGTGCTGTGTGCTAAATGCTTAAAAAATTTATCATCTCACTTTTAGATAATGCAAGAACAAGATTTTCTCGTCATAACAGGAGTAGACACGACAGAATAGTTTTGTTACCAGAAGGACTCCAAATCGGAATTGTTTGTCCTTAAACGTCAAATAAGAATGTCATACCCAATGAAAAGAGAGAAACGGCAATGTCATCGATCTTCGAATTAGAAATTGAAATTTTTCTCTAAAAATGTCATAAGTAAGCAATACTCCCGGTAGAATGAATATGAAATTTGATGTGCATCTGGTAACTCATCCTATCCGTCCAGTAAATCACTATTCATGAAGAACAGAAGATAAGGTCAAAGGTGAGTTCATATGAAGAAAGAAATAGAAAGAAGAAAAAGAGTGAAAATATAAGTCATGCATTCGAATGAGAAATGATCGGAAATTGATTCAGAAGGACTAATGTTGTTCAGTTCAATACAAAAAGAAGTTAGAAAAGGATTGTAGAAACATCACAAATCTGAAAATAATAGTATGGAAAAAATTGAACATATCTCGCAGCTGTGAGCCAAACGATAGCAAGAGATTTATTCCATTTCGTTAAGGATTAAAATGCAATCGAACTTTCCATAAAAGGAAACATAATAAAACGAAAGGAAAGAGACAGGCTGAATTCATCAGAAAGAGGTGGGCTGAACTGCTGAATTCTTCTGTTCTTTAAGTAATTCACATCCTTTGTAAAGGAATGTGAATCATTTAACGAATTTAAAGGCGTTAAGATGAAAAGTCGATGAGAAGTATTGGAAATGAAACAAACAGAGTTAGCCGAAGTCATGGATAAGATGAACTATCATGACGAATCAAGCAGATAAATAATTCAATCTCGAAATGACCAACAACAACTTCAGCAACGCTGAATGGTCAGCTCCACAAAATGGACTACAAAAACCTGTGCGGTAAACAAGAAGTGCACAAGGAATATTCAAATTGGGTTGGCTGAGAAAGCCGAGAAGCAAACCAATTACACCTTGACATGACCTTCCTCATAGATGACTGGAATGGCAGATGGCGGAAAAGCTTTTGTGACGAGGAATGAAGTTAAAGACATAAAATTGAACCTTTTTTACAATATTTAATTGTCGACGAAGATGATGATTGACATAATGAAAGAACACACTGGTTTAAGTGATAAATTACCAGAAGAACAGGCAGAAGGCAAAAGATAATAAGTTGATAAAGTTATAATAAAGAATTATAAAGGACAAAATGCACCATTGAGAAAAGGATCATGCAAGAAAGATACATCGAGTCCTTCCTTAGAAGTATAAATATCGATTGCACAAAAATTGTGAGGATAGGGAAATGAAAATCGAAAATAAAAGTTTGAGGTTTCAGAAAGTGAAATGAGAGAACTTAGGTGTAATATTGTGGATATAATTCAGAAAATTATCAAGTAGATTGAAATGAACATATGATGAAATCCTGAATTTAAGAAAAATAACACGGATGATTATAAAATATGATGAAAATCAGAATTCAATGGTGAAAAGGTAAAAAGAGTGATAAGAACAGTTAGTGTAATACGAAAAGATTTGGGCGAAGATCTGAAATGATTGATTGGAAAGAGAAAATAATTATAAAAGAGAAGCCAATTGGAGATCTCATACAGACTGAGGAATACTGACAAACTGAATAGTGAAGTTTCTTGATTCACGAAATTTGATGAGCTATGCAACGATACTTCTTTCTGTGTTAACAATGATAATAAAGTGATATTACAACGTTATCAATGATAAAATTCAGCATCCCTGTGTTAGTATTTTGCATAATATTGAAGTTCGCTGCAATGAATAATTTTTGCAGCAAAAAAAAAAAAAAGAACTGTACAGATACAACAATGTAAATTTGCAATGAATTGTCAGGATGGCATTGATCTTATCAATTTGCAGAGAAAACAAATTCAAAATCACAGTTAACCAGAACTAATTTGATCTTTACAAAAGAATTTGAAACTTTTGAGAAATATTTCTGCACTGCATAGTCTCTTGATGCAAAATTCCAGTAACAGTCATTTAGCACTTGAATACTGGTGACAGCAAAGAAAAAAAGGACGACAATTTTAAAAAAATGCAAAAATGAAAGATTTTATGTTAATGAATAATCGGGAATATAACGCAAATTTATGCCCGTTTATCTTTCAATTACTAACGACTAAAGTGAATTATTTTGCAATTCAAGTTGTTTTAAGGTAAGAGATCTTAATTCTTTAGAGCTATGATGAATTTCTATATCAGCAATAAAATCAAAAATTTTGAAGGATTTACGAGCATCATTAATGGCCAAGTCTACAAATCTGAGTACCTAAAAATTTTGGATGATAACTAGTAAGAAAAAGACTTGATTTTTTCAATTATAATAGAAATTTCGAGATCAAAAAGAAATTAATTGCTTCAATTAGAACTAACTTATTACATTCTATTGCGAAGGTTTCTAAAAACCGTAGCAATAAATCATCGGAATAAAATTCTTCAACGAGTCTTCAGATACCATCAAAAAACTCATTTTCTAATTAATGTCCCACTGGTCACACTTATGCATCTACTTGCTACTACTGATGTATTACTAAACAGCAACTGTCAGTTCACACCAATTTCACTGATCTTTCCTTCCTGTCGTATAGAATTGTGAAGATTGCGAACTTCTTTTCCATCTTTGTTTCTAAAACCATAATGATCTTTTTTCCTTCCCCCTTCTCTTCATTTGCCATTCACAGAGAGATTTGTTGGTTTGTCAGAGTTTTTAAACTGTTGGAGATGGAATTCGCCGATCAGTTCGAGACGAAAGGTACGGAGTGGTGGATGGATTAGTCGAAATATTGTCAGTGTCCGGGGGTAGGTTGCTAAGATATGCGATACCCAACTGGTAGAACTACTTTTCGACAGCCGCACAACCTGAAACAGGTTTAGATATCGGCCATTTCTTTCTTTCTTTATTCCCACATCTTGCATTCGCTTGCCTTTCTTTATAGTTTTTATATTTTGGAAAATACAAGGAGATGGACGAAGTAATTCATTCATTACTGTTTTATATTGTTTGCTACCTTCATAAGATTGTCTTTCAAGTCCCTTTGCTCCTTTATTTTCCAACATTTCATTTTCAACAAAAATAGGATCAATAAGAGATAGGCCTAAAATATACCAGAATGATTAAAAGATTTTGAGAGAATATTCCTCAAGCTTTTGATGTTATGTCAGACAAGTTTTTTAATTACAATTTAGTCATTTGCATTTTGAATTACTTCAAGCATTTAATTGTTAACTGCTGATCTGAAGCTATTCACTTAGTACTGAAATGGCTAACAAATCTAAAGCTTCGAGTGATATTTTATAGGTTGCATTTCTAATTAGCTCAGGTAAAAGTTTATTTTGTTCTTCAGATTTTTTTAAGAGAAAACTCGACCCTGCTATATTTTTTTCAGGCCACAATTCTTAAAAATTCCAGATCTCTCTTATAAAAGCTAAGTTAAAATGGTCATTTTCTGTGTTTATCCATAATGTTAAATT
The DNA here is from genome assembly GCA_000499405.2 of Onchocerca volvulus. Classification (NCBI taxonomy): domain Eukaryota; kingdom Metazoa; phylum Nematoda; class Chromadorea; order Rhabditida; family Onchocercidae; genus Onchocerca; species Onchocerca volvulus. The sequence goes on along the minus strand of HG738137.1, from coordinate 21,871,332 downwards.
TGAACTAATTTAAAGCTTTTTCATCTTTCTATAAATTTCTAGAAATTCTGATTTCCTTTCTATTTGGTCGTAATTTTACTGAAATCTCAATCATAATTGCTTGGAACTATGTATTGTAATAACTTGGTTCTCATCTTGGGCGCAACAATAATATCATTTGTTTCTGTATTTGGTGAGGATGAAGAAAAACTCAACTGGAAGGAAGATGATGGATTGGAGGTTTGTCCCTTAAATTTTATGCTGAATTTTCAGTTTTGCTTCAGATGATCCATATCTTAAGTTGATTTTCAGATTAAGATAATAAAACCAATCAAGTCGGAGAAGTGTAAAATAAAAAGCCAACCAGGTGATATCGTCGAACAATTCTACAAATTATCCGATACAGATGGTCAAATAATAGGATCCAATTTCGGCAAGAAACCGTAAGGTCATCTAAGAAGTGTGAATTCATCGGGGATACTGTTTTTTGCAAAATTTTATTTTCCAAAAAATGGAAAAAAATTAGGATTATAAGATTTTAATCATCTGAAAATTGAAAAAAGAACAGATTTCATCTATGAAAAAGAATTGATCAATTTAATTGATTTGAACAAATTAGGATCAATTTAGAAATCTTAAACCAATCAGGATTAATTCAAAAATTTCACAATAAGGAAGCTTTTTTCTTGAATCTTGGACTCCATTTACTTGGAAATCAGGATAGCGGAAGAATAATAAGTTTTCCTTTTCCTTTTTTGTCTAGTATCCATAGACATAATACAAATTGTTTCTTTCTGAGTGTGCTTCTGATATTTTTTCTTCGAAGTTCTGTCATTCATTAAGTTGTTTAGATCCCAAAAGTTTTCAGATACGTATTTACGCTTGGCAAAAACCAAGTTATCAGCGGGATGGATCGAGCTATGACCGGTATGTGCATTGGTGAAAAACGGAAAGTGGTCATTCCAGCACATTTAGGTTTCGGTGATGATGGTCGTGATAGAGATAATATAAAAGGTGGACAAACACTGTACTATACAGTACAACTTGTGAATCTGTTTCGACCGGTGCCCGGTGATTCATGGACCGATGAAGATGGTTTGAAAATTGAGGCATGCGTTTAATTATTAGTGAAATCGGGATGTTACAAAATAAATGTTCTGATAGACGTGAAGGGACTGAAAAACTTAACCATATATAAGTAAGTTTGTTTGTAAATGAAATTGATTGCAGTGTATTGCATATTATCTTCAAAAACAAATGAAAGAGCTTCCATTATACTGACTAACATAAAAAGATCCTGTTGTTTTGCACACAACTTTCATGCTCAATGCCTTAATTTCCAAAATATTTGCTGATTTGGGTTCCAGATGTCATTCATCTTCAAATTTAGAAAGAGCGATATTTTCTTGTAAAAAATTTTTCCCACTTTCGTGGAATGCATATCAGAGTGTGCTGAAATACGAAGAAAGATAATTCAGCAGCATTATGCATAATCTTTATGATATGATAGTTACGGAAGGAGAGATAATGTTTGACATCAAGAAAATTTTAAAATACACTCCAAAGATTTGAAGGTGACACATAAAATTGATGAGAAGGAATGTCGTAAGGCCGAGAAAGGTGATACAATTCATCAACACTATACGCTTCGCTTAGAAGATTTCGACGGAACATATGTCGATTCCAGCTTCAGCCGAAATACACCATTCATCTTCAAACTTGGAAAAGGAGAAGTAATTCTTGTTGTAGATTTTCCGTATTATGTTTCGTTTTCTGAAAAATAAGATGTTTTAACTGAAATTATATTTAATTTTTTGGCTACTTCTGCTGATATTAAGGTTGACAGGAGATTTGTTTAACTTTTCAAAAAATAAAGTATTTTCAGCAGAGAAAGCAGACGGTTTCAAATTTCATAAAATATTCATTGAAGAGCTGAAAAATCATTGATTACATTTATAGGTTATCGAAGGTATGGACCGAGCAATGCTTGGCATGTGCGAAGGAGAGAGAAGAAAAGTAGTCATTCCTTGGAAATTAGGTTGGCACTATTTTAACAGAATTCTGAATTTAATTTATAAGCACTTTTTTTTTTTTTAATTTGTACATTTCTTTTAAGGGTACGGTAGTGAAGGCCGAAAGCCATCAATACCCGGTAAAGCTAACTTATACTTCGAAATCGAACTTCATAAATTAATCAAGAATGATGAGTTATGAACAACAGAAAAAAACACTTACAATACCGAGATGAATGCCTGTGAGTGCTGCATTCCTGTTGCTATTGCGATTTTTATAATTTAATAAATTTTTCAATTATTTGAGTACATCATTTCTGTAAACGAACATAATCCGTTCCCGGTGTTGCTTTTTGTTCAATTATTGATATATTATTTTGGAATAAAGAAAATGAAAATTTATGAATGATTTCCAAGCATTTTTTAATTCTCCGACGGATGGAAAATGAAATAATGGTTGCCACTTATCATTTCAACAAATTATGTCAGTATCAATTTATGAATAAACTTTGATTCGTCATGTAACGAATGTAAAAGAAATACGTAAATGAAATATGTAGGAAGCTTCCATCGCATCATTAATTGCATCACCACTCTCCTCTGATTAATACGTGCGTGAAAGTGCACGTATTTGTCTTCGAAACTCTCGATGAAATCGTAAATTCAGTAAAGAGAAAAACGGCGGAACAATATTTCATCTTTCATTCCACATGAGATCATGATTTTCATAGCGATTCCTCTAGACAGTGGAGTGATTATTTCATTTGCTGCTTAGTTCAGATGGCGGGAGAAGACGATCTGGAGAGGTGCTTGGATGACCTGGTAATCCCATTGGGGGTTTTACTTCAAGTTGAAGAGCCATCTCGGGGTGAGTTTCATTTCTGAAGTATAGGGGATACTGATTGATAATAATAATGAATGATTCATTTGGTGGATCTCTGTTTATGATGCAAAAACCAACGATCACAGCAAACGATTGTATTGAGACTCAACGCTTTTCATTCTTATTTAAAATTAAGATCCTGGCTTCCAACGCTTTAATTTTTCCCGATTTTACGAATTAGTTATTTAGAGTAATGAATGGCTTGTTGTGTTAGATTATATTCTTGGCTGTATGTATTATAAAAGCTGACATTATGAACCAAAAAAAAAAAAAAAAAATAGAGACGAATGCTTTAGATTCTTCAACGGCTTCTAAATTGAATGATCATATCTTATTATTGCATCATTACATTGCAGTATGTAATGCTATAATCGAAGAAATTGAATCATTCAACAAAAAGCGGTTACTCACTGGTTATGTTGATTCTCTCGCAGGTGCTATAATTTTTCACAAATCATAGAAATGTATGAGCTTAGGAAGAAACTATCAATAGCATTATAATTCTTCCTAATGCACTAACTCATCGATATTAGGAAATACCGGTTTTTAGTTAAGACTCTGACAAAAAAAAAAAGAAAAAAAAAAAAAAGTGGAATTCCAGTGATTTTGAGATGTTTATTCTTTTAATTTGCTCTTGCAATGAGATTGCTGCAAAATAATAGATAGTAAAGCCTGACTTTCTACTTATTAAAAATATAAGATTATGGTTATAGATTAGAATTAATACGCTAAATTTTTAAATTAATGCGTTTTCTGATAATTTTGGTACGATTAACAGTTTTCTATAACTTTGGTACGAAACTGCTTGCATTTCTATGTTCATATGATGAATTTCAGCTCATGTTGATTTACCTTCAGCTGATATCTGGCGTTGTTTCAATTCTCTTATACAACTGCATAATTATGTACATAATAACGAGGTTAGTATTATATAACATCTTTACATCAAATGTAATGAAGTTCGGTTTTTATGCTGAATACAAAAAAAAATGATTTTCAGTTGCGAAATATAATACACTGGATAGATTTTTTTTTTTATTGGAAGAATCTGGATTTCTTGCTCTTCTTTATTGCAAATTTAGCTAGCTTTAGTTGATAGTAACGATGCTTGTTTTGTCTTGTTTTAATTAAGATGTAACCATTTTATACTAATGAAAATATTAGTTAAGTTATTTTGTCAATCAACTACAAGCCTTTTTTTTGTTTTTAGCTTGCATTATCTAATCTCATGAACATTTTATCACGGGAATCCTTCAATGACGAGCTTATCAAAGCAATCATCAACTTTATGAATACTGAACAGTCTTATAAACCTACCATAATGAACGCTGTATCTAAATATCCTCCATTTCGGTCTCTTCATTGTCGTCTTCAAATTACGGTAAGTCTTAATATTATTGCTTCTCGAATTCCTGAAAAGTTTCCATGATATTTGTGGCATATATTAATGAATTTATAAAAACCAAATTTATCTCTTGAGATGATTTAGTGTATTGGACTTTGCATTTAGCTTTTCAGAGCAAGATTCGATCTAAATTGTAAAGTGGTTTTTAGCTGTCGAGATGGTATTTGATTAAAATTTGCTGTTAAAGCAAAAAAGGATAGAAACATTTTTGGACTTTGGAAATACTGTATGTAATTTTCCTGAGATTAGAAAACTAGTTTTGCAAGTAATTTCACTGAGATCATGAATATTATATATGTAATAGTTTTTGTTTTTTTCAATATTTAGATTCATTTTTCACAACATTTATTCTGATTTCTCTCACTGCTCATTCTAAATTGAGGAGTACAAAAATTCAAATTTAAACATTGTCGAATTATTTTTTTAATCACAATTGCTTTTTAAATTGCAGAGTTTAATTCAATTTATGCAATTTTAAAATTTTCTGCTAGAGGCAAACAAAGAGAGATAAATCAGAGAAATAAATCAAGGAATTCCAAATTTAAATATACTTTCTTGGAAGAAGAAAATATCTTCGTTAGAAAAGCGCATTTATTTAATTCTTTCTCTTAACCGATACTCTTAAAACCATTTCAAAAAACTTATTGATGCTTACTGCTAGTCCAGTTATGTTTATTGAGGAACGTTTTGGTTCTTAATAACAATTTCTTTTATCAAGTGTACGATTTTCAAAAAGAAGTATTTCTTAATTGAATAGTATCTTGTCAAGCTTCGTTTAATTTGACTACTGTGAAGTATTTAGAATACTATACATTATATAAGTATTAAGGAAAGGGATAAGATTTTGAAGTTTTTAGAGTGGAGTAATGCAGTTTAAATAGATTATAAATGAGCTTCCAGGAAATTCCGTCTGTTTTTATATTCTTACAGTTTAATGAAAATCGCTGTTTAGAATATTTGTTTGTAAGAAAGACATAAGCTATTTCATGCATGAGAGGGTGTATAGAATTATGTGCGCATCTTTGTTCTTATTTCATTATGCTGTAATGAGCATTAGTTTTTTATTCTCACGACAGAGTTGAGCAATGACAGGAGTCACCATCAAAACATGGCATAGATCAAGTAGTTGTACCATACATTATTATTTTATAGCGACATATAAATGAAGTTTAAATAATTCTCAAGTAAAAGTAGGACCTTACTTTTCTCCTTAAATGAACTTTTTCTTCTTATTTTTCCGACAAAACATTAAGTGTTTATATAGTTGAGAATATTTCTTAAACAGTGAAATAAGCTCAAAAACTCGTCATAATTAAGTTTTTGAATTTTAATGCTTTTTTAAAAAACAGAACGTAAGCAGGACAACTTTGCTGTATTGCAATTTTCATTAAAAAAAGCTTTGAATTGAAAGTTCGCAGTTTTGTGCCACAAATGAATAATAATTCATTTCCCTCACTTCCTTTAAACCATTTCCTCATAATCTGGAACCATTTAGCTCATTTATCAGACTCTGCTTGCTCACTTTCATGCTTCTTATTCATGCATTGCTTTTATATCTTAATCTCCATTTTTAAAGTGATGTCTTTTTTCTTCAAAATATATTAAAATATGGTATTTTTCTATATAAATGACTTCGTATTCATATTTATAATCATGCATGCATAAATTTAAGTTCAATATATTCAATTAATGCACATATACCGTTCTTAATCACAGTTCTAACGCAAATATCTTCTTCATTTGGCGAATTAAAAATTATTTACTGTTGATGTGAGATTCTCCCTATTTTGGTATTTGGACAGAACATTTTTGTACTATGTTATTTGTAAATATTGCTTATGTACTAATGATAATATAACATAGCCATTCTAGTTATGTCATACTTCGCATTTATATTACACCAAATCGTTTAATCAACAAATTTAAAAAAATACTACAGTTCCTTAATTAATCATATTTTTCTCTTTTTTTTTTTTTTTTATCTTTTTGAATTAAAATAATCCGAAATCTTTCTACTCTTGATTTCTCATATTTTTTTGAAAGCATATTCAACACAACTTATAGACATCATAACCTATCAAGATAGATTGTCCTTCACAGGTATTTTCAAGAACTTTTGTTTTGAATAAGGATTTAATAAATCAACTTAGTCGGAAAGGATTTAATAAATTAATATGATCCATTTTGGGTTGTATATAATTTCTGAAGGCGAATGACAGTCTTACTGATCAAAAAGTGAAAAAAAAAAGAAAATGTGCATTGAAAATAAAGGCATTCATATGCTTTTGAAAACTTTGCGAAATGTGAAAGGAAAAACTTCTTCATATTCGGAAATTTATTTGGACTTTGTAGTAATCAATTTCCTCTCCATTATATTTGAATCGTTCTATCTTTCCATTATTTTTATTCTTAACCGCTAATTTATTCAGCATAGATTTTACGGAATTCTTCCATTTAGATTGACAATTTTAATTAATCCTGTGTCACCATCTCTCTGTTAGTCAGTTTCTAGCGCTAGATTTTCATTTTCATTTTTTTTTTTTTTTTTTTTTTTTTTTTTTTTTTTTTTTTTTTTTTTTTTTTTTTTTTTTTTTTTTTTTGTTTTTTTTTTTTTGTTTTTTTTGTTGTTGATTGAAAGAAATTTTAACATATTAATTTTTTAATATTTAGAACTTTGATGTGTATTACATCATTTTTTGAAGTATGATATGTATAAAATCTCTCCCCATAATTTGTTCAAGATTGCAGTCAAGAAACTAATTGAAAGCAAAGAAATAAAACGAGTTTGGATGCTGTTTTTGATTTGTGGCATTTCATGATTTCATGACAATATCAAACTTAAACCTTAATTTTTCTGAGAAGTCCGAAAAAAATTTTTTTTGTTGAGTATCTAAGTAGCAAAAATCCATTCTCAAACACACACTTTGTGAAGCAGTAACAAAAATGAATTTTTTTTTACACCACAAATTTACTAGGTTCACCAAAATTAAGAATCGAAAAAGGAAGGATTAAAATATCGCAAGATTTTAATCCGAATTGGTCTACTTGACAGGAAAATTACTTCACACTACTAATTGCTCATTTAATTTATGAAAAAAATTCTCTTATTTGAAATTTTGCTCCTTACAGTCTTATTTCGTTTTAAACAGTACGGATTAATCATAAGAGCAGATTGTGTAAAGATGAGCCGTAGGAAGTATGATTAACATTGATAATTCGGAATTCGTCAGATGATTATTAGTAAGTGTTTCATATTTAAGATGAAATAAGATTCCAATGTTAGTATCAATAAGTCGTATCTAATGTTTGTTCTTATATTCTAGAGATATTTTCTTATTTAGGTATTCGCGGTTTATGATTTTACTTCACGACTGACATTAAAAACCGTAATAGGCAGGAAGTCTTTTAACCATTACTCCACTCTTCTCTTTTCAGAACAATTTATTGAAACAAAATACTAACGTTTGATTTCATATTATGTAAAAAAAGAGCATAGAAAAATGTACAGATTGGCCGGATGGTGTTGCTGCATGCGCCAGATATAACGCTTCAATTTTGGCTTCGTGTTGGCAGTGGTGGTGGTGGTGGTGGTAATTGGACAACTGACATTGCTGTTGAGACTTCTGCTGCTTCCATGGAGGATGAAAAAATTTTCTTGATGGATTATGGGATGCTAAGCAGATTAATTGAAGAAATCGAAAAAATTATATCAGTTGCTTGTAAATTAGAACGTTTACGTTTGAAATAAATTGTATGTTGCGATTACTATTACAGTCATAACTATTGCCATTACAGGCTTTCAGGTCATTTAATCAAATAAAATAACTTGGAAGGAAAAAAGTATAATATAGTAAGATTTAGTATTTTGTGATTACTAGTCTGTCAAAGTAATATGTCGATTAATGAATTCTGTTAAACTGTCATTGCTGATCAGATCACAAATGCTGTATAAGTATTCATAAATATTTGGAAATAGACTATAGAGAAAGGAAGTGAAAGTGTTGAAAGTGTTTTGGAGCATAAATATTGATTAATATAATAATCAAGTTTGGAATTCACATAGAATTTCTGGATTAAAATGTTTTAGATGAATGCGAAGATGATATATCATGCAGGAATTTCATACCTTATCGACATAGCAATAAGAATTTTGATGAGTTGTTAACACTCAAATAAGTGCTGCTCTTATAGCGATGAAATATATGCAACTTCAAAGATTTGATGATGTAATAATTGATAGAGTTGATGAGCCCCGTATCTAGTGAATAATTATATATGAACACGGATATTAGTCCCTCCGAAAAAATCTAACAAAATTTGCTTAGATTCTGTTATATTCAGAGTGTTGAACTTTTAATTGCTTCTTGCATTTGCAGGAGCTTTAAGTGTAAGAAAACGATGAGGTCTCTTGGTATTGATCTAGAAATACAGGATTGATTATCTTTTTCATGATAGATATAAAATATGGAACAAGTCAAAATGATTGATAAAATGTTTAATTAAGAGATGTTCAAGCAGTGCTTCTTTTTCACTGAAATAACAAACATAAGTGGATCAAGACGTTATGAACGAATGATACGCTGTGACTTGGTTCAGAATTTCTATGTACACTTCGGATTGCGTCAATGGATACTACTCATTTTGTTCCAGTCTTCTATTTTGCATCTGTCCTTCAGGCATAAACATGTTTTCACTTACTGTGATCATTTGATCAGAATATTCTCCATATCTGTAAGTTTTGCCGAATAAGTACTGATTTCATAAAAATTAATGCGTGTTTCCATACAAATCAGTAGGCGTGCATGCATATTCCGTGTCCCTGAATAGTATGCTGAATGGTATGCTTATCCGCTCCCATCTGGTTAGTTGTTTGTCTCTTTCTTAAATCAATAATTTTACTTGTAGAGATGTAGTAATGAAAGGAGTTGGCTTTCAGCCCTATTTTTTTTTATATAGCCTTGCTCGGAACGAGGCTACTCTATTGATTTGAAAGAGGAGGAACAACACCAGCAATGGCAATCGGCGGTAGGAGAGTCTAGGCTTGAATAGAATAGTTTAACTTGTGTCCAGAAATAGTGCCTAGAAAATTTTGTCTTCTTTTTCGCTGGCTCGACTTTCTTTGGGTTTTTACTCTCGCTCCTGTACTTATCAGTCTTTTTCCGCTAGTTAGAGTCTTAGCACACACATGTAGGCAGTTCGGTTCCTCGGCAATTCGGTGCTAACTGCGCAGCGGGAACGATATGCTGCATCAGAATGCTACCACCTCTATAGCAGTCAGAAGTGCTTCTTCGATTTTCCCTTCCTGGCTGCATCCATCGGCTTTCAGTCTCAATGTCAAAACTACACTGCATTAATTTCCTCAACTTAACTGCTCGCATCATTAGATTGCGAATAAAAAACAACACACCATAGAACTGAAAGATATCACGCTGCGGTAATACCTTTCCAGAAAATAGACCTCATTGTTATCGTTATCAACTTCATCATCAAATCAGTGTCATTGTCATCGTCATCATCATCGTCATTCTCATTACCGCTATTTTTACAGTATTCTAACCTGTTTTGAACTGTCTTCTTCACACAAGCTGTTTTCATTATTTCTCAGTCGACAGAAGGTATTTATTGAAAGTCTACATTTATTCACCTACACATCATTATATTAGAAGTTCTTCATAAGCGTAAGAATCTTATAAAGTGGTGAATGTCCTCAGCGATTACTAGTTTGGCCTATCATTCAGAATTGCACCTCTGTCATTTTTTCCTCTAAATTTTTGGGACAGTACAAATAAATTCTTTAAATGATCACTAATTATCAAATAGGCATAATGTAGTCAGCGCTATTAGATGATAATACTATTCTAAATATCACCCAAACAGAATGGGCACAAATCATTCAAGGAAGGATGAAGTGAGCTGAACATTCTATATAATTTCTGATCCTTTAGAGTTCAATTACAGAAGTTGCTTGCATATCCAAAAAAAAAAATCCAAAAAAGAAAAAAGTGTATGCTTGGCTTAAAAAATATTTTTGTTGAGGCAAACATTTGTGGCTTCATAGTCATCGGGTGTGGAAATGTTTTACTGATGGAAATTCGAAGGACGGAAAAAATATTTACCCAAAAATTTGCAAATGCATTTGAAATCAATTTACTTCAGTAATGCGAGCAGTGTTATGGAGGAAGATTAATTAAATATCGAAATGTTCTTACTTAACTGTATATTTCTACGTGATCCGTCAAAACACATGCAGATGTTAGTCTCTTTCTTTCATTGCAAGAACTGAGGATTTAAGGAAATCAATCTAATAGGTTTCAATTTTTCTTACTCATATAGCAGTAATTTCTAAGATATTCAGTGATTTATTATGACATCATCACTTTTTGGTTACTTGTTAATATTAAATATAAACTATTCAATCCAATGTCTCTACATTTTTTATTTATATCATTGATTTTCAACTTCTGTACTCTTTTATTTGTTTCATCACTAAAAATCAAACATATTTTCTCATTTATCCATTTGTCAATGCGATTTATTGATGTCTAGGAGAATAGAGCATTAGTTTTAGAATTAGAAAAAGATACTAAGCAAGAAGGAAATTAATGATGTGATGAAACTTATGGAAAGTGGGCAAGATATTACGCTTCATTTACTTCTACGTTTTAGTTTGAGATCTGAGCTGCAGTATTTAACCTCAAGTGGATTGTAAAAGAAGTAAGCAATTTTAATGTCGTTTCTTTTTCTTGTTTGAAAATCATCTCTCTGATTCTTGACTCCTAGGTCAGAATTCTAGCTCTCAAGTTCGGGAATTTCCATTCCGCATCTTAAATTGCATCTTATATTTATTCCAATAGTAGTAATCATAGTAGCTGGGTAGTAATAATAATTGGTAGTATATAAAATAATAAATTAATGATAATAAGTATTATAACAAATAAGTTTCCACACTTCCCAAGATTTTGGTCGCCTTCGCATTTTGAGGCTAGAAAAATTTTTTTGAGTAGATCTGCAGCTATTATTTCTGATCATTGTGGATATTTCTCTTTTTTCAATTTTCTCGATTTTTCTTTCCTTATTCACATTCATTCGTTCATTCATTCATTCATTTATTAACTCTCCTATTCAGTTCATTTCGAAAACTACAAATTTTAAACTTGGAATAACACAGCATTGCATCAGACTTCCACCATTACTTATTCTTAAAGGACTCATGAATTTATGCAAAAAAATATATCGTTCCTCTTGCATTCATTTCCCATTTGTTCTGGCTTTTGTGAATAGTGAAACTCCTGGCTTTGCTTTGAAGCGTATATGTGATAAATAGGATTTTCTTCTCGTGGAAATTCTTTTCGAAAGTTAGCGATTACTTTGGAATCATACAAGACACGAGAAAAGCAGAGCAGAGTTTGTATTCTACTTCCTGGGATAGATTATAAATTTCAGAAATGACAATGGACATGTCATATGTTGAAATCCGGTGAACACTCATAAAGCTTAACTCATTAATGCTTATTATTTATGATATCCTTTTCTGTTTTTGAAGACAGTTATAATGGTCACCATATTTCTTGGGCTATGTATTGCCCAATTTCTGTCATTTTGGAAGTTGAATAGGACAAAGCCCCGAGAAATAGGATAATCATTAGAACTATTTTTAGCAATACTTCCCTATTCCAATATTCCAGCAATACTTTAATTAACTTTTAATTAACAAAAGAATTCTCATAATTTTTAATTAACAAAGGGAATTTATATGATCACAGCAGGTTGAGCAGGAGAGGTATAAATGGTTTCACTAAAATCTGAAGAGCGTAGCTGAATAATTTATATCAAATATTCAACGAAAAAAGTGTATATTTTTTGTTTTTGATTCTTTTATTATTTATTACAGATTATTGCCTTGGCAAAAGTAGGCCTCTCATTTTGATAACAGCAAAATCTTCTTGAAAATATGCGTTAATGAATTGAAGTAGTCATGACGTCATGTGTTGACAAAAGTTTTATTATGAAGCTTTTAACAACAATAAATTGATTTTTCTGCATGTAATTTGTTATTTGGAATCCAAAAGTCTAGAACTGCAGTATGGTAAGAACTCAACTTTCATCAGTTTTTCTGATATTAATTCTAATCTTAAATCAAACAGATGCTCAAGATAATTACTGCCTAATGAAATGAGCATGAGCGAGGAAAAGCTGTGCTGCTGAAAAATTGGTTTCTGAGTCTCAACAGTTTTGTTATATGCAATTTAGTCCCATCAGTTTTGTTTCCTGAAATCTTGGGAGATCGGTTTTTTAATGCGTTGTTTTCTGCTTCTTTTCTGATCATTAAATGATCGTTTCACCTTATTAAGTGGCAGTGTTAACAACTGGAAGAAGAATTGGAAAAAGAAAACATTGCAAAAGCGAAGAAAATTATGTTTAGAGATTGTGTTTGCATCCATGTCATTGATTTCTCTAATATTATAAATAATTTTATGACTTCAGAATGGGTAAAAGTTGATTAGAGACAAGTCACCATAGTAATGCGCTCTGAAACTTCAGTTATGTATATTTTTTCAAACTCACTATTCCCTAATTATCCATTCTTCCCTTTCTAAATAAATTTAATGTCAGTGATGAAGGAACTTTTATCGATAAAGTGCTTATTCCGGAATGGATGCGACATTATAACATAAACAAATTATATTTAAAAAGTCAATTACAGATAATCTCATTAAAGGAAATTATGGTAAAGGAAATAGCATAATTAATTGCTGTAAACAGTCTGAGATTTCGTGTTTACTCTGGAATGAATGCGAAATTCACAAGTGATAGTAATATAGGTAGTATCTATATTTAATGTGTCCTGCTTCAATTATCACATTCATGATCTATTTTACTATTAGTGTTTAATTTCTTTTTTCTGATACTACCTAAAATACTTCTGTTTTAATATCCTATCAGTGCTGATTTTAATTTATCAGTCTCCATTGTTTATTCTGAAACGACTTCTTAGAAATTTTGTTGGAATCTAAAGCATCCTAAAATTCTTTCATTTTTAGTTGTTTTCATACTTGAAACATTCCAAATTTGTTTGAATCGTTTAATATGGCAAAGTTTGCAAGTTATTATAGCTAACTTTCCTCTCTTCCTGGTGCTACATCCCATCCAAGTATGATTCCAGAAGATAATCTGAATCATGTCAATTTGGCATTAAGCTGGTTCTTGTAAATAAGAAGTTATATGCAATCAAGACAGTTGAATAAAAGTGATCGCATGAAGTTGTGAAATGCTGGCAATGGTTGATCCGTCAACGCTTACAACGGAAGCACTGGTACGAGCAGCGGTGATACTTTGCGTTGGTTTACTGTTAATATTCTCGGCAATTATTTCCATAACGATAACCCTATGCAACGATGCACTCCGTGATGTTATCGGTTATTATATGGTTTGTTGATATTATTATTTCTTTTATGAACTACTGCTTGCGGCTTTTTAGGTCATACATTCCAAATTCAGAAGTTGCTTGAATGGGCAAAGATCGTTCTTGCCATGACAAAACAGAAGCTTTATTGAAAATCAATCTATATTTTCACCATGCCATCTTTTCAAAACCTTATTTGCACAACATCCTAATAGTGGGATTTCTAAGTCAATGTGTTTCTGTTTTCTTCATTTTTAATGTGCACTCATTAATTAAAATTTAAATTTATCCATCAATGATAAAGATGCCCAAGAAAAGATTTTTATAAAGTCAAATTTATGAAGAAAATGGTGCCCGCAAGATAGAACACTTTATCGTTATTCACTTTCACTTTAATTTCCACGGACTGTTGAAATTTAATCAGTTTTCAGATTTCTTTATCAGCTGCAGATTTGTTATGTTCAGTAGCAATAATACCTGCTAGTATGTACAGTGCTTTAGCACCAGAATGGCAATTTATGGGTGATAATTCGTTGGTCTGTAAATGCTCAGTATATTTAGAAGTAGTTCTGTTTGCTAGTACCGCCTATACCCTTGCATGGATTGGTATCGATCGATATGTTGCTCTAATGAGACCTCAAAGGTAAATTAATTGTTTTGTCTTCCATAGTTTATTTGCGTAATATCATTCAATTTAATATCTCTTTAAAGAAAATGCTCAAATACAGAGGGATTCTTCTTTTAAGAGGTGAATTTTACAGAAAAGAATTTTAGTATCTTTGTCATTAAAACTTTCATTTGCTTATTTTCTTTTACAAGTTAGATGGATGGATCGACTATTTGTAACTTATGTTTCGCAGAATCAATGAATAATAAGTGTAAGCATTTTTGCGAACACTGTTACTTGATACTTAGAGAAGAACGCGCTGATTTCTCGCAGCCTAAGCATCGGATCATCTATTGTTTAGATTTTTTTTTTCTTAAGTTTAAATTTATTGGAATGCCTAAGCACATTGACTCGTTGATTTATGCTACATTTGTGTTTTATCCTTTCCTTTAATTTTGTTATCTAATTTTTATTCTATCCAGGTACGAAGCGGAACAGACCATAACGAGATGTAAATGCTGGATCGTATTCACATGGAGTAGCACTGTACTTTTTGCATTGCCTATTGTTGTTGCTCGCATGAAGGTGTCGTTTTCATTTTTATTCTTTCCGATATTACTATTGATCGTTTCTATATTTCTGTCTCCTTTACAATTTATAAGTTGTGGTTAAGCTATATAAAATTTAAATAAAAATACAAATTAGCGATAATTTATGCCGATACCGTTTGATAACGAGGTACAATATTTAATATCACATTTTAATGTACTGCGATATACGTTTCAAAACTATGTGAAATAATATTATGTAAAGTATGGAAGTAAATAAACGGAAGCTTTTATGAGTCGATAATAATTAAAACTCAAAATTAAAGACCAAAAATTGTGCTCTGATCCATGTGCTTCATATAATGGAATCTTACATTTATTACCTTCTAGGTCTCTTATTATCATGCCGCCGAGTTGTGTCTGCTGGACTGGTCAGCAACGACGGCTTATAATATAACATTAGCATCACTTATTCTAGTACCTTCTACATGCAGTATATTATTCACTTATTGTTCAATTTTCTGGGCCATGCGGAATTCATATACGGTCAGTTTTTCGCTTTATTCAGTATTTCTCGCATTCCTTATGAGTTCTTATTGAATTATACAATTAGCATTTGTCCAACACAGAATCAATAATGATTTAAATATTTGAAAATAATGAAATATATTCGTTTGCAACGTGACGACATCTACTTATAGCTTTCTTTTGTTTCTTCCAAGGATTCAATGTAAAGAAAACTAGTGCATTCTCTAGTTCTAATGTAAAATGGCTAGATAAACATTTCCAAAAATGACTCCAAAAATTTAAAATTCCGTTTTTTGTTCAGTTGTGATGCAATTAATATTATAATACTAAAAGCACATTTAATCTTGTGGAATTAAAAATCATACTTTTAAATTGTTAACTACTGCTATATTTTTCTTACTATAAATAATACACATTATATAAAATGAATTCAAAAGAATGCTGCGCTGCAAAAAGTGTCCACAGCGGTCGGGAAAGACTCGTAGTATGATCGAATCTCAAACTTGAGTAATTAAACCTTTCATTAGAAAAATTTGATGACGCGAGATTACACATAAGAATTACAAATGTCGCATCAATAAAGGAAATTTAATGATAAAATTATTGATATAATAAAAGGGGGATCATAAGGAAGTTTTGAATAACCGGGACGTAGAACAAACTATCGTTGGTTGAACAGTTTAAAAATGGTAGAAGAAGGAGGATTGATATCGCAATACAACCGCGCCTTTGTTAACGATAGGCGAATTTTTTTTTTTGGTGATACAGCTATGCATTTTTTTACGCGATAGCTGTCTTGTTAGATTATGGCATAGATAAAAGTTAATAGGAAATGGTTACACATGCAAAAATATTACCGATCATTCGCATTGTGATGCGAGCAAAAAATCACGGTTTTTTTCCGACAACATCCGAAATTTGAATTTCTAAAAAATTTGCCAAATGTGAGAACCTTCACATATGAGGAAAAGATCATGAATTTTGGCGAAAATGTTTACTTAGTAGTTCTGCTATATTTGTTACAGTAAAAACACATCTAAATAATTTATCATTAAAAAAATTAGTTAAAGAAATGATAGAAAAAAAATACAAAAATAAGAGAAATACATAACAAAATTAAAGCATTAAATTCTTTTTTTTTTGCTACATACATGTTTGAATTTTGTTTTGTTTTTTTTTTTTTTTTTTGTTTGTTCGTTTAGCTAATTTTTTTCAATGACAAATTTAGGTTTTGTCGGTTTACAAAATATAATTTTATTAAAATTTCATAACTATCATGAGATAGAGTACAGTTATTGTCTGACAACAGAATGCTGAATTGAAAAATTTTTATGCTAAGATCGGTTTTTTGTTTTAGTATAGCCTGAAAACTCCATAGTTCTTATCCATAATTTTGCTCTGAAGATGATATTAAAGCCCTCCGTTTTACGATAGAAATTGCATAAGTTGTTTGAGAAGTGTTTAGAAAGACATTCTGACATTCAGGAAATGATCCATCCTAACGGATAATGCATTAAGATTTTTCCCTTTTTGTTAAGCATAACTGGATAGCAGATATCTGAATATCCATTGCTATCGCCACATTACAATGATATGTTCCAATTAAATTTTATGTGAAATTGTCTTTTGAAAATTTTGTTGTAATACAAATATCAAATGAATATCGTCGGTTTCACATTATATTTCTCAGTGAAGTTCTTTATGAATTTTACGAAAATACAGAGATAATTGCAGCTTGAAGACAGTCAACGTCTATTGCTGGAAACGGATCACAATTTTGCTCTTTCCTTTTTCGTGCTCATTGCTTTTATTCTCTCTTGGCTACCCGTTATCGCAGTCCGTTTTGTGCCGCAATCGATGCTAAGTCCAGCAGATTTATCAACGGTGGATTTCGTTTTTGCATGGCTTG
Source organism: Onchocerca volvulus (assembly GCA_000499405.2). Taxonomy (NCBI): domain Eukaryota; kingdom Metazoa; phylum Nematoda; class Chromadorea; order Rhabditida; family Onchocercidae; genus Onchocerca; species Onchocerca volvulus. Next base: position 21,854,058 of record HG738137.1, on the reverse strand, counting down.
CAATCGGTGGATCCTCTTCAAAATTGCTCATTTCACTGTTCATAAATCAGGAATTTCGTGCTACACTTGGCCATTGTATGGCTACTATCTGTCCATGTTGCTGCTGTTTGACACCGTCAACTGCCCATCAAAGAGGACGACTGGAATACAGAAGTCTTTCTGATCGACGAATCCACTCTAGTTAATATTTTTGTAAAATATAGGATTCATTTAATTAACTCAGAAAACCTGCAAATTTTAAAGTTTATGTGAATCATATTATCATTTATAGCATTTTAACATTCCTAATCTTTCTCCTGCTCTATTATTTCATCACAATCAATTGATTATTGTGTAAAGAATCTGAGATTTTTTTATATCGCTGCTAATTTCCGCAAGCAAGAAAGGAGAAACAGTATCCTCAAAGAGTGATAGATTTTCTAGCATTTCATTCTTGATTTTATTCTAACATTTCGTTATTATTCTTGAAAGTTTTTCTATTCTTATCCTATCCCAATTATCCTCCCAAACTTGAAGTCCTTTCATATTTTTATGATTAAAAGATAAGATATAACACAATATTTTTCGAATATTGATAGATGAACTCAATTTTTCTAGTGTTTTTGATTGAAAGGAAGGTAGGAAAGTTTCAACTTCAGATGTCATCCCACAGATATCTGTAAAGAGATTCTACCCTCATTCTCAATGCAGCTTTCTTTCGGAGTACTATCGCTGTTAAATCCAGTTTTCCTTATTTATTAATTGGTGATATTTAAATTGCTACTAATTCTAGTTATTACAATTCAAAATTAGCCATTAGACAATTTGCTCATTTATGTGGAATGGAAATCCATTAAATTTTATTAACCGCATTATTATTTGTTATATGAAAGAAGTGGCTGTCTTTGATCTGTGATTTAAGTTTCAGTTCTATAATGGTGTGGCCTGTTTTTGCATTGTATAAGGAAGGCTCCTTAGAACGTTGACCATACACCAGTTTTATGCACGGTGAGATACACACTTCATAATATGTAATATCCGTTGTTCCGTCTATGATACAACTGTATTCAGCATTATCGTTTACGCCGCATAAAGTAAAAAGGCTTAAGCAACGAGGCTTAAAACGTAAATACCTGGAAAATCCAATATCTAATCCAATTTAGAAATTCAATACCTTCACTCCAAACTAGGATAATGATTGTACATAATACGTACCTGTTTATTTACTTAGTTCATTTATATGTTCACTGGTTTGTTCCTCATTGAAATTCACTTGTTTATCTCCATAATTCTTTATTGTTTTCAAAAAATCTTAATTAATTTTAGAATTCGTGATGATACTCTCCAAAGGCTATTTTTGCTATAATGAATTTTAGTCTTTAGCAAATTTGATTTGTTGAATTAAAATATAATCAATAAGACAAATATGACGAAGTAAATTTTCAAACATTTGTCGTATTGTCTTAAAAGTGCTTTCGCTGTATTAAAATTTGCAGTTTTCTCGATATTATGCTAACAAAAAATATTTGGAAAATATAGTTATTGGTTCTGATCATTTTTACAAAAAAACTGATAATGCTGTGATTCGATACGTGTAATACTTCTCATATTAATATTACAATCGTAATTTTCATTGTTGTGAATTCAGAAATGCTATGCCGTCTCATTTTATCGAAAAAATTATTATTGCTCTACATAGAACCAAATTCGTAAGTTTTTGCATTTGAAATAATTTACCAAATGAGATTGTTTCGGGAACGAAATAGTGAGAGCTTGGCACATTCGGATTGTCGGGTATGTTGAAAATGTTACTTGCTATGATTTCCGAGTATTTTATCTCCTCCTATTTTTGATGTTCTTAAGTTAGCTGTATTTGAAATTGTATTTTTTTCGCTGTATTTGTATCAAATATGAATACATAACATCAAATAAATCATAATAGCAATACTCTTGAAGTTGCATTGAATATTCAGTAATATTTGCACAGTCAGGAATTTTATACAATCATTGTTTCATGGAAAAAATGTCGTCCTCTCAAATTGATTTCTTGTTTTTCATGAATTAAAATAAGTGCTTTGATCTGTCAAATCATTAATAGAGGATGTCTCTTTGACAATTTTCTTTGAAAATCCACTACGCATGGGTCACGAGCATGAAAGCAACCTGGATAGGGTATGACATATCTGCACCAAATTAAATATACAATACGAATCATAAACATGGGACTGTCGCATACTTCTTTGCTTGAGGCCTTAATTTTTTCATCACGTGTCAACAATTTTTAACGAGACTGTTTGGCGTGAGTGTAATATTATGGGAAGAGTGTGGAAGAAGGGGACGTTTCTCGCAGATTTCCTATTGTGGATTTTCAAAAATGATGTGGGATTATTTTCATTTTCGACATCTTAAGAAATTGATATATGAGTCTGTTAGAGAAACAGTAGGTTCAAAATAATTCGCAAATTCCCGAACAAAGATTTGAAGTCGGCGATATTCGGCTACTGCTCAATTACCACTCTTTGGCCCCTAGTTCTTAGTAAAATCAATTAATGAAAGTCTAGGACTATAAAATTTAACCATCCACAGACGATTGTTACAATGGTCCCCCAGATTAATTAATGACTGATTGATCAAGTGCTAAAGTGAAGATGAATGTAATTGTGTATCAAGAAAAATAGGTAAGAAAAGAATTACGGGTTTGATACAATCATTTCCAGTTTTTTTATGAAATTTGGGTTTACTGGTTTCCAATCAAATTTGACGTTTCAGCTGATGTTGTTTATGCGTTTCGGATTAGATCACTCAACATGAATTTTTCAGGTTAATACCGGTGAATTAATCTACCTCATGTTGGAATCACTTGCTAATGAGGAATCAAAAATATTTGATGATGAGAATTTACCGGAAACGAAGGAAGAATTAGAACAGCAGCCAAGATCAGATTTAGTACTATTAGTGGTAAGTTTTGGTTATTTTCAGAATTTTTCCAGAATTTTCAGGAATTAGATGCTTTTCATTTTCGTAGAAAACATTTTCTGGCATATTTTAATTAATTTCATTTCTGATGATGTAATTTACTGACGTACTTAACATAGGAAATTCGCGTTATAGACGTAGAGTTGTGTTTACTTGACTGCTAAGTGCGATAAGATTAGACTTACAAGGTGCACATAAATTGTTATTACATAAATAAGTGCTGTATCAGAGCACGAATTTTCATTTCGATTGCTAATTATTGTCGGATTATGCACCAGTTGTAAGTCGTTTTATCAAATTTCTCAATTATTTCGTCTAGAAAGCGAGTCCATGTAATGACAGTGAGCATCCCTTGGAATTCACCTACGTTTTTTCTTATTTTGTACGTCCGCAAGGGAAATTTGATCCAGAAGATTATGCTTTATATGTACAACCGGTGGCTTCGTTCAATTCAGTGGAACAGTTCTGGAATACATATTGTTACTTGAAGCGTCCTGTTGGTTAGTTGTTTCATCTTAACAAATTCTTGGCATCTGTCCTCAATCAGACTTTAAAAAATTTGGTTAATCCAATTATCCTCTAGTTTGTTTTGTTATCTGACAAGATTTTAGGTCTTATTTTTGAATCTGATCCGAGATTTAAGCTTCTTTAGTATGTCTGCTAGAGAGGTCACTTTAAACTAAGGTATTTCAGTACTTCAGCTTGAGATTTTTTTTCTGAAAATTAAAGTTTCCGTTTTTTCACGAAAATGTGAAGCTTCAAAATCACAGAAAGTGATCTAATTTTGAACAATAAATGCAAATTTCAGATATCACTGAGAAAGTAGATTTCCATATGTTTAAAGAGGGCATCAAACCTGTTTGGGAAGATGATGCTAATCGAAAGGTATTGTTCTGGCATTTTTTGATACATTAATATAGATCAAAAATTCAAATTCATTATTAATGATTGAAAGTTTCGACATAAATTTTCAATTTATTGGTACTTCTTATTGCAAAGGAGAAAGTTCCATTTTTTATTTAGGGTGGTAAATGGATTTTGCGTTTGAAAAAAGGTTTTTCGTCGAGAATTTGGGAAAATTTGATATTAGCAATGATTGGAGAACAGTTTCTTGTTGGTGAGGAAATCTGTGGGGCTGTATGCTCCATACGTAATCAGGTTATTTTTGCACTTCAAATTCAGGAAGGATTTATAGCACCTATTTATGATCTTCATAATCAAGAATTATTAACTCTTTCAATTAATTGATTTTCTTGCACAATAGTGGACTGTCTTTATAATAATATTAAGTATTTTTAGATTTCTTCATGGCAAAAGTCAAGAAGAAATATATCTTGACTTTTGCCATCCACAGATGATTAATTTATGGCTTTATGCCATTGTAACTAGCGTGGTTTTTACTTTGCTTTAAATGTATTAAATGGCATTCTGTTTAGGCATCTTACTATTGTATTGGTGATATCCCGATTTTTGCTAGTTTTTTCTTGAATAAATTAATATCAATTTTGAGTTGGATTTTTCATTTTGAGTTCCTTACTGGAAAAAATCTGAGATGCTATTTAAATTTGTCATTTTTATAATTTCCCTTCTTCAGTTATTTTTTGGTGAATTGCAATGATATTTATAGGAAGATATTGTTTCATTATGGAATCGCACAGCAGATAATTTGGCAACTACAAACCGTATTCGTGACACATTACGACGGGTTTTAAATCTACCTCCAAATGCTATTTTGGAGTACAAACGTCATGACGATTGTTTAAAGCATGTTTTTGTTTTTTTGCGATTAATTTCTTGCTGAAGGCTGGAGAAAAGTAGTAAAATTAAAGTAATGTTTGTTTAAAAACACCTATATCTGAAAGATTGCCAGACTTTTGGAAATTATTTAGAAACTGAAATATAAGATTATATAGCGATGAAGAGTTTTCTTTTTTTTTTTTTTCAGATAAAGAGTTAATCAGTAGTGTTTCGCATGAGTATGATTTTGCCGCTTTATTTTTATGCTATATAAATTTATTGTTTTTTGAATACGTATGCACTTATTCATTTTTATATGAAAGAAAAGTCGGACAAGAAGGGGACAGTTAGATAAAAAATTTTAGTTTCTTATTTTAATTTATACTTTAGATCTATTCGTGTTTTATTTTGTTGATTTTTAATTTTCTATTGGATTAAAAAACTTATTGAAACGTGTTCCAGAGACCAAAGCAGTTATCGCCATACAAATGTGGATTTGCCAAGAAGATAAAATGAACCATTGTTTTGTATATAACAAATAGATATTTCTTGTATATCACTGAAATAAAATTTTTCTCGTAATATTCTTCCGATAAATTTGTATCAAAACTCTGCATTCGACTGAAGTGTTTTCAAAATTTTGCATCTTCACACTTTTCAAACAGGTTAGGTAGTATTTCAAAATGCTGAGAGGTAAATATTCGAGAAGATCGTGATAAGATCAAAATTATTAATCATTTAGGAGAGGATTGACAAGATAATGAAGAGGACAAGACATTAGGTTTTTCTAGTACCAGATATGTTTAAATCTTCAATTTAAGGTATGTGTTTATGGATCTTGTGCAGATGGAGTTAGGGAAGACAAGTTTTAAAATCTTGATCAATAAGTTATGACATGCAATCGCGTAGTTCGTGACATTTTGTAAATAAATTTAATGAAGGTTAAATATGTCTGGTGTGTTGTTATTTTATAGTATTGAAGCATCCGATCAATTTTTTATTTGTAGCTATTCACTTTCTTCCATTTCGTTATGTTCCCGTCGCTCCAAATTTTCGCTCGGATCTGTGGTATCTTTATTCTCTAAGACTGAATTATTCATGAAACTTGAGCTCTTTGACTTCTTCATACTGCAAAAATTCGACTGAATTATCATGCAAGGTTCACTGGAATTAATTTTTTTCGATGTGTAGTTACTTTTTGCTTGCACCGTACGCATTTAAAATGAACTGAAATTGGAGATATTGTTTTCTATACTGGATATTGGTATTCTACGGAAGCAAAAAGGAACGAAGAGTATATTTGAGCGGTAATCAGAATTACAAAACAAAACTACGTAGTAATTTTTACAATTGAATAAAAAGCACTAGTATATTTAGTTTGGTCTAGGATATTCCCATTACTATCATTCATCGCAAAATTTTTAAGAAATTGAAAATTCCCGAAAGAATTGTGGAAGAATGAACCATATGCTTTATGTATTTCCAATAGATTGCCTGCTTATTCGAAAAGTTTAAAGTTTAAAATATTTGGTATTATTTATCAGCTGTTTTATTGTTTCATAGCCTGCCAATATATTTCTTTTACCCACATCAATTAGTATATTTGGAATTCATATTTATCTCCAGAACCGATATTGTTATGTCGTCAAAGTACCAAATTTCATCTTTTATTATATAACATTATTGCTCCTTTGGGATCGGAATTCAACCTTGAAATACATTGTTTTCTCGTTATTTATTACTGCAAACGGAAATACATCCTGGTGTGTGATTTTGTTCCAGCAATGGTCTTATTAATGATGTTACTGCTGTGGATTTTACGGATGCTGAAGTTTATACGTTGGTGACAAGGTAATTTGTAATACAACTTTTTATGAATCCATAATGAATCAGTGATATGGGTTTCATGATGTTTTTACACTCATGAATGTTATTTTTGGCTTGAAGTGCCATTGTTTGAGATTCAAGTCTTTGCAGATTGAATCCTAATCCTTTAAAATGTGATTGCAATTATTATTGTTTAAGTGAACATGATCTTTGTCTTAAAAGTTTAACTTTTCAGAAATCTTTGATTTTTGGATGTTAACTGCCAAAAATTTATGAAATGTTCCGAAATTTTGGTAGTTGTGAAAATCGAAAATGCCAAATGTTACAATTTAAATGGATTACAAAGATAACTCTGTCATGATTTTGCGGAAACTTTTAATATTCTTTTCCTTTTTTTTTTTTTAAATGAATTTCGGTCTTCTTATCATGAAATCCAGACCAATGACGATCGGGAAATCCCAATTGACTTTAGAAATTTATAGCTTTCGGAAATTTCCAAAATTTCATTGAGTCTTTTGTATGAAAGACTTTTAAATCTGGCTGTTATTGATATATCTTTTTAAATTAAGGTGAAAGTTTTTGTGAACGAAGTTGGATCCATAGGTGAACAAGTACGAAACTTATCATCATAATCAACTACCATTTTGCCTCCTTTTATGGTGCGCTTTGCTGATTTATAATTCTCTTTTATGAATCCAATTAGAAATGATTTTTAATTTTTTTTTTTCATCCATTTTCCACCATTTAATTTTTTTTAAAAGTTTATATTTAAATATTTGAATATAATATATATATGAATAAATAAATATATATGTAGATTAAATCACAAACTAATTGATAACAGTGCCTTTTTAGTAACCGTTAGATGTATGGATTTTGCCACCTATCATTTTCACTGATTTGTCATTTGTCGTGGGCGAATAAGATGTTATGATGCATGCCTGCAACACTTACGTCAACTTTGTTATCGTTTCGTTATCAACAACTTACTGCACTCTGATCTGTTTGTCGAACTACTATCGCAAAGATTGATTCTTGGTTTCTTCTCCGTTTTTTCACCATTTTTGCACTCAATTGTATCACAATTCCATATTTGTCGTTTGAAAGTGATGCAACTTTTTGAAAATTTTTTTTCTTCCATCATTTTGATAAAACCATGAATATATATAGACAATTTGTTTCGAAAAGATTGAATTTCTGAGATTGATTTAAAGTTGGGGATTTTTTATTACTCCCGACATTTCAAAGAATAGATCTTCACAAAATAGACTGTACTTTGATAAAAATAGCGAAGCTTATGATAATTTCTTAATTCTATTTTTTTTTATTTTATCATTTCTAAATAAACTTTGTTTGAAAATATCGGCTTATACGTCAGTGCTACTGCCATTTTCATTCTCTGGCAGGATTATTTATCCCATTAGGATTTCCGTTCAATTTCAGAAAAAAATTTTTCACAGATATCATTTTTCGGTTGCCACTTTAAAAAAATGAAATGATATGGTATTTACAAGCAAAAGTGTTTTCTACGGCTTGTTTTGCATTTTTTGAACATCTTTCAAAAATTAAAATTATTTGAAATTTGTTATGTTGTGGATTGTTCTTATTTCATGATGTCAATTAGATGTTATGTAAATATGTGCTAATAAACTTATACTTTCTTTCCTCAGTTTCAAGCGTCTATAAGTAAAATATCTGTTATGAAATGACGCATCTAATGTATCTTTTCTGATTTAAATACCATTTTTTCAATGGAAAGTGGGTTCACATCTATCTATTTCATTTTACTGATCGTATAATTAATCCTAACGTCGTTATATGAATTTACTCTATTAGAAAATAGTCTGTGAATTTTTCAGTTGATCGAATCTCGAAAGGTCTGATTTCAAGCAGTGCCTATAGTTGAAAATTGAATTCTTCTAGAAATAATTTTTCAGGATCATATTTCTTAATTTTAATTTTTAAAAGGTTAAAGTAAATAGTATGAGCAAATTAAGGACTAACGTCAATTCGTTTCTAATTTTGAGATGGTTTTGTTTCTTACATAGTGAAAGTTATTTAAATGAAAATTCCAAGAATTACCTGTAAATTGTTACAGTGTTATCTTCCTATTGCGCAAAGTACTTCAAAAAAAAAAAAAAAGAAAACCTCTCATCATCAAGTCTTTACCATGTCAATAATTTCATTTTACTAATTTTGCTGATCTGAATGATACTGCTCTCTTTTCAGGTAGGACTAACTTATGTTCTTGAGGTATTTCTAAGCATTAATTTGACATTCAGCAGTATTAATAATACTATAGTTACTTTTTCAAATTTCATTCAAAAAAATTGATTAAGTATCAGTTGATTGAAATTCTTTCGATATTTAAATATAGATGTTATTTTTACTGTTTTTGATCGAAAGTTGAATTAAAATTATTTCGATCTAGTTCCTTTCCTTTGTATGGTTTGTTCATAATTTTATCCTGGAATAACACTTGACTTTTTTTTTTTTTAAATAATGAACAACTTCAATCAATATATTTCGGCATACTACTTATCACTAGAAAAACAGAAAGGTCCTATGTCGAAAATTGTAAGCAAAAGAGCTTGATGTTTCGAATTTTTTGTTTAAAAGATTTTTTAAGGAGCTCCTTTTTGTGATGAGTCGATTGACTTGCATAGTGAGAAGTGTTTGTTGAATGATATGTAGGAGTTGTTGTACATTTCATAGATGTCACATGCCATATAATTTTCCGATGTTTGATGTCATGCTAAAATATGATATGTAAAAGATTCCTAATAATAGCAAATAGGATTTTGAATTAGAAATGTCCTGGTAAATAAACAGAATTATAAAGTCGAGGATTTATGTTGTATTTCTGACTACATAATGGCATTTGCTTGGAACTTTATTTCCCATGATATTTAATTCTTATATTCTCTATGCTGTAATTTAAATTGACACACTGTTCTGCAAAAGACAAGCGAATTTCATATAAACAATCTATTTGTACCTTTCAATTCTATGCAAAATCTTATTTTGTTTTAGATAACAACTTCAGTGTTGAATTATGGCTGACGAAAAGAAAAACTTGAAGGAATATACAACTGCAGAAGTTGCTGCACATAATGATGTCTCGTCCACATGGCTAATCATCGATAATAATGTTAGTTTACCGGATAATTAACCATGTTTTGATTTGAATTTAAATCACTAAATTTAATAGATTATCTAAAGAAAGTTCATTTCGCTTTTTAATTACGTTGACTTTTTTTTTTCAGTTAAACTTGTTGGCTGATTTTTATAAACAGTTAACTGGTTTTAAGCCACTGAAATGTAGCCGTCTTATGTTTCCTATAGATTATTACCGAAACTCCTTAGCAGGATTTGCTGAATAAAATGACAGCTGCTGATATTTTATTTTTTTTAAAGGTTTACGATGTAACAAAATTCTTGCAAGAACACCCAGGTGGTGACGAAGTATTGCTGGAGCAAGCTGGACGGGATGCAACGGAAAGTTTCAAAGATATTGGTCACTCGCGGGATGCCGTGGAAATGACTAAAGAATATCTGATTGGTTATTTATCCGATGCAAGTGCAAAAGAAGCTGCGGGAGACAAAAAAAAATCCGCCGCACCGATCATTGCTAAAAAAGTTGAATCATGGACAGATATTATATTGAGTCCAACCTGGAGTAATTTTCTGATTCCTTTAGCTATATCTGGTCTTGTGTATTTTTTGTACCGAAGTATGAAAGCTGTTTTTTGATTCTATTCTTGTTCTTGATATTTGTTTCGAAAGAAAATAAATGTTGTATTTCGTATACTTGTTTAGGTTTCTTTTGAAATTTGGCAAAGTTATTATTCCCAAGTACTTTCGCTTTTTTATTATTCCCAAGTACTTTCGCTAGAATCATTTTATACTTATCTGACTCTTCTCACATCTTACTGGCAGTAAATCTCATTCTTATTATATTTGAAAGCAATTCTAAATCTTCAAATAATCTGTTAAAATTAAAGTTATGAAAAGTAAATTTCTTGTTGTATTGTACTGTATTTTTAACATTACAGTTTTTCTAATGATTTGTTGGAAACGAATAATCTGGCATAAATATGATATAATACAGTTGGTAATTTGTAATGAATGAGGGATTTAATTTTAAGATTATGCATTCTAGAAATGGGTGTATTTTTAACATTTCAAACATAAACATCATTTAAATGTAAAAAGACTGATTTTAGGGGACATATCACAATAGCAAGAAATATATCCCATTGTAAGCATTGAAAAAAAGTATAAATCAGGGTTATGTTGAAATGCATTTATTTATCATAACTCCATTATCTAGAGTGATTATATATATATATATATATATAAAACACAAAAGGCTATTGCTATGTATATAAATATATTGTAAAAAAAAAAAAAAAGAAATATTTCTCATCACGAAAATGTGCAGAATTGAATAGTTATGAATTCACTTTTTGCACTTCAATAGCTACCATAAAAGATGAAATTATCTTTCTTCTCTAAAATTATTCATAATTTTTAGTGAAAGTTTCCAAGGTTCAAGTATACTTAGCATCTTTTACAGTTTCATCTTTTATAGTGACTATTGAAGTGCAAAAAATGAATTCATAACTATTCAATTCTGCACATTTCCGTGATTGAGAAATATTCCTTTTTTTTTTTTTGTTTTTTGACAATATATTTATCATTGAGAAATATTTATGCTTTGTCATGCGGGACAATTAGCATATTTTTAAAACTATGATTTTCTCTATAACTTATAATTCTATCCACTCATGAATTTCATACGGGTTATAATAGATTATTAATCAGTGAAATATAACAGATAAAAACATGTGGATCAGGAATTCATGGGATGATATCCAGGAAAATAAAAATATGCTTATAATTTGATAAAAGAATGAACTATTTGATGAATCTGAGATCTCAGATTCATTAAGTAGTTCATTTTGATGAATATGAGATCTAAGATTCATAAAATATTCATAAAAGCCGTTAAAAAAAAAAAAAAAACACGGCTTTACGGACTAAATTTTCCTTAGAATTGAGCAAAAGCATGATTTAATATTCGATCTTATTCTTATTTTCCAAAGTGTTGGAATCTCATGACCTCTCTGTACTGAAGTTTTAGATTTACACATATTATCATGCCTGGTGGACAATCGTTCTCAAAGTCTAACCTTGTATAATAACGTCCTATGTTTGTTCTGCTGCTGATAAAACAAATAAGAAACAGTAAGGGACAGACTTCAACCCAGTTTATTTTTTCATCAGCCCAATAATTATAGCTACCAAAATAAACTTGTAAACATTATTATAAGTTTAACCACTGCAATTGCAAATTTATTAGAGAGACGAGTATGTTTTAAATTCCAAGATTTGAAAATCAGGAATTTCCTTTTCTACTTTATAATTATTGTTTGGAATTCTCGCTTATTTCAAATGGTAAGCCAGAAGAAATTTCAGAAAAAAAAACTGCGAAATTATCTGGTCTTACTTATACATAATAGATTTACAATCAGTATCATTGTTTCGCTTAATCATGCTCAGCCTTAGTTCTTGGTACCAATATTTTTCTCGAATTCCTCACAACTCACTTGTAAGGATTGCAATATTTTGAATTGTACTTTCAATATATGCAAAAATTGCATTGAGAAATTTCCAACATTGGAAGAGACATCCAGGAATTCATCGATGGAGTCTTCACTGTCACTTATGTGCAGTTGTCATCTAAATGTCTTTTGGAATTGCCGTTAGAAGTGCGATCTCAGTTTCACATAGTTTATAAAGAAAATCATCGCAAGATGTCCCCAACTTTTTCAAAAATATCTTGGCAGAGAAGGCACATTCTTGTTCAAAAGTATCTTCTTTCCCGGGATAATTTAATCACTCAGTACTACCGTGCACACATCACTCTGCATCCCACTATCTTTTGCTGCCTCTGTCGTGCTATCTACTACAAATGTCAGGAATATGCAATCACTTTTTTATCAATCCAAGCAATCAATGAAGGAAAATGCTGCACTACAAATACCCCTCGAATGATTAATCTCTTCTTACGAAGTAGAGAAAGCGGATGCCACTACTACAAGAGATGAAATGATCTCACAGAGACGGTTGGCTTAAACACTGCATTCCACAGAGCGACATCACGTTTCATAAGTGTCCGCTCAAACTTTTCATGAGCTGTTATGGAATTATGTTGTGGGATTTTTGCGTTGCATATATTACATAGGTTGAGTATGACATTGGGTTTCGTGTAAATAGGTGAATTATTTTTCACCATGAGATAGTCAAATGTTTTTCACGGATAACATTTAAATTAAATCAAGCACTTCCAAATTGGTGAAATTATTAACTATCGTTGCCAGTATATCTCGAAATGTAGAGAAACGGACTAGACTTAAACGAACTGATGATTGACATCAGGAGAATGAAGTAGGTATTGAAAATGCTAGTAGAAATCTTTGAATCTTTTAAGTTAAATTGGAGATAAGGTAACGATAAGGAAATTACTAGCAATTATATTTTCACATTTTCAAAATGTTTTTGTATAAAACAAAAAGAAAAAAAAAATCGTGATAATCAAATTTTGAATTTGGAAAGATCAGTGAAAAATTCTTGATCACATATTGAAGATTTTTACTGATGATCAGTCGCATGGCATCCAGTTGATTGACCATTCTAAATAGTGTCGGAAAATGTTTTGTAGATGCAGCGATGGATATGATGGAAAAGCTGGTGGAGCCCAGCTTGCACAGACATGCCAGGATATAATACAGTAGCTAAGAAAAAAATTGGTTCATTCGTTCAAATCGTTACTATTATCATTGTCATCACTATTGCTACTGTCATCGGTAGCAGGGAAGCGCATTTTACTGATGAGTGTGCGAAAACTATCAGACTGTGATCATTCAAAAACTGGGATTTGTGCACGGTTAGTAAGTGAAAGTTGTTCATTTTAAGTTGCACAGAAAAATTAAATATTGGGTAGAAATCGATTCATGGTTTAAATGAATTGAGAAGGAAATATGAAAATCGGATAAAATTGATGCAGAAATATCAAATAATGAATATCCTGAAGAAAATGCAGTATCGATTGATATTGCGTGAAGATTTCGGTTGGTATGAGTTATCTAAGGTTACTGTAATGGTTCATGTCCACAGGATCGATAGATGATTGATTATTATTGAATTAACAATTATTTATAAATACAGCTAAACACGTTACTAATTTGGTCGTACATTGAGTTTGTGATATATTTTTTTAACAAACTATTTATATATTCAAATTATGCGCTCATCATTAATCATAAACGAATAATTTGGTTCTTCTGCTAGCTCTAATATGAAAAGAAAACCGGAACGGAATATTTAGCACTTGTTCATTGATTCTTCGTTCTCATGTTTATTTCTTCTCAGATAATTTGTTTTAAGATAGTTTCATGCAATCTATGGTAATAATGCATGAGTATATTACTTATCTCCTTTTCATTTCTTGCTGTATTCTTGTAATTTGCTTTTTCATGTGAACCATCTCATCTTGTAAGCATCGATATTATTTTTGGAATCGAAATACTGCCATTATCATATGATTTGTTCCTTATGATGGATTTTTAGTTGTAGTAACAAGCAAGATTCTTAGCAGTAGTGGAGATTCTAAATCATTTTTTTTTTTTTTAATTGATTTGTTGAAAGAATAAATTCCTTACTATTTGAGCCGTTTTTCAATTTTTTATATTTATATTACAATTTAGATCTTAAAATAATTGAGTGATGCATTCTACAAAATCTCCTAATTTATAGTAACCTGATAATATAAAAGAACGCTTTGACGTCATAAATTAATTTTACAGTATAAATACTAATTTAAATTTGGGCATATTTGAATGATTCAAAATGATGAATTTTTTGTAGACATTTTAAAGGTTTGTTTTTTCTCTTGTCTTCTACTTTTCATTATATTTTGGTATTATTTCTTAAATCGTTTTCAGATGTGTGCTTCAAAAAACCTTCAATTTATCAAGCAATGGAAATATCTGTGTCACACAACCGCAGCGCCTTTCATGCAATAGTTTGTATTCAATATGCGCAAATAATGTGACGAGATCTCCTCTAGCTGCTGTGTATTCTATTGATTCATTTCAAGAAAATATGGATTCTGAAGATGATGTCGAAGTAGCAGTTGCTAACAAGGTATGTTGCATTTTTACCAAGATATGAAGTTTTCTCTTTTCCAATGTAAGAAAGATTTTAGGTGTTTAAGGTTAGTTTGTTGTATAATTTTGATAGTTCTTTGCTTTTTTGAATAGAGAATCAGAAGACAAGAAATACAAATGACATTTGATAGCTTCAGAAATAAGTCATGGAAATAAAAATAATTTTAATTACAACTTTAACATTTTTTCATTTCAAAATCAATTTGTATAGCAATTCTGTTTCTTTGTGTCGTATAGAATTTGAATATTACTTGTTTTATACAACCGCATACATTCTTGTTTTTGATTGCTGATTGTGGTATTTCTGAATTATGGTATTGTTACGGATCAAAACGTACTTTTAATTACATGATAAATTAATATCATGTAAAATGAATGTTTTTTTCCTGTTGAGATAATTCGTAGTTCCAAGAAGGTTAGCTGTCTCATTGCATTATTAGCTGTATTCATCTCACAATAATTCGCTATTTCTTGAAATAATTCCAGTAGTTTAATTTGTGCAGGAGATTAGTATTGCATTATTCTAATACAGTACTACTCTCCGTTGATGAAACAATCGCTGTATTCAAGAAAAGTGTGTCTTTGGAAAGTCTAAGCTTGGGACCACGTACTACTGGTGATGGTGCAGATGACGAAGAAAGTTTGACCGGTACTCTCATTTCTGGTGAGTGCATATGGCAAGATAGTTATGAGGATGATGGAGTTGCATCCAGATGTGATACATCTGGAAAGCATGTCCTGGAAAAGCAAGAAAATCCCGCTGGAATTCATGCCAATCCAGAAAAGAAAAGTGAAATTGTGACAGTGGGGGATAATGTCAAAGTAAGATTTCTTAAATTGATTATTATTTAGCAAGCTTAATAAATGATAATAATTATTTTTAAAGAGCAGTATCGCTAAGTGATATCGCGAATTTACTAATTAAAATAGATTTAGGTCTATCAGTTCTCGAAATCTGTTCATAATTCTGATAGGTCGAAAGTCGTTGCAATATTCATTTCGATCGATTTAGATATTCGAAAAGATTCTGGCTTTCAGCAGTTGGATTGGTGGAATGCGTTAATTAGGTGTTACGAAATTTTTTGACTGATTGACTGAACTATGTGGATTCTATTTCTTTTAATTGGTTACTTAGTTGGGTGACTTTGGATTTACTGGAGATAAGAAAACATGCAACGAAGAGTATCGGAATGAGGTTCAGCACTTTTTATTAAATCTTTCTTCAAATTGTTGTCCGTATAGATGGTTGGAAAAAAAAATGTTCGAAAGTATTGAAGAATGATGGGTCTGTAGTATTTCCTAGTTAATGGAGTAGACGTGCAGGCTTAATTGTTTGTTGCAGTTTTTCTTCGTTTAAAAAAATTTTCCGAATTTTTCAGAATTTTCCTTATTTTGCTCTAACTAATCGAAGTTGGCTGCTGAGGTTATTTGAGTCAGATTTATTCGATATTCGGATAGCTATACAGTATCTGTCCAGTCATAAAGAAGCCGGTGTTTTAAATTATTTAGGTATAATTATTAAATGTCAAAATGGATGAATAGATTTCCAACTTAATTATCTCTTGCTTACCTGAAGTATGTTGTTTAATGCGATTTTTCTCCTTTTTTCTTATGATCGCAAATTTAAACGACAAATGGACGAGTATATATGTTTTACTTGCATCTCTTGTTTTTTAGGTAATCGACTATTCGATTTGTCAACTGAAACGGTGGACTTTTATATACCACAGCTTATAGTACTATATATAAATATACTGGAAGTTGCAGAAGTCATTCATCCGTATATAGTTAAAAGGTTATCCTTGAAATTTATTTGTTAGCTATTTTCATCGTATTGAAGATGTTTTATTTCATAGTGATGCTTGTGTCAAGATAAATAATAAAGAGAGAGGTATTTGAAATATTGATCCATAAAGCAATGAAAGAGAAGAGCATTTATATTTTAGATGATCTTTTTGATCATGAATATTGTAGCACATTTTGGTGGGAAATTTCTTGGTATTCTTAAATACTTTTGAGAATGACTTTTTCAAAATGACTTTTCTCACTTATTGCGTGGATTTTATAACGCTTTCAAAAAAAGAAAAAAAATTCCTTCTAGATGTAGGGATAGTGTCGAATTTTCTCTGGAATGTTGCTGGTTATTAGATGCTTATGGAGCCAATACGTTTCGAAAATTCGAACAAAAATCTCATGGATATCACTTACAGCAATCAATTTTGAATGAATTTCGCGAAAGATCATATAATTTCGGGACAACTGCGATGGCCTTGTCACCGTCCGCACAGCGACATTCTCGGGCTCTTTCAGAAACCAGTAAGATTT
Organism: Onchocerca volvulus; assembly: GCA_000499405.2. Taxonomy (NCBI): domain Eukaryota; kingdom Metazoa; phylum Nematoda; class Chromadorea; order Rhabditida; family Onchocercidae; genus Onchocerca; species Onchocerca volvulus. Next base: position 21,836,980 of record HG738137.1, on the reverse strand, counting down.
TTGATAATTGCCAAAACATGCTATTATATAAAATCTGAGCAATTCGTTATTAGAATAATACTTCTACTCTCATTCAGAAAATATGTCTGTTAATCTAACTGCTGAAGTTATTAGAAGACTAAGTTTTATTAGTGCGGGGATTTTCGATATTTTTCAGACGCCATTTGCTTGAACTAATTTCAACGATAACTAATTAAAGGTGCATTGTGGAGATAGTCGTAGGTTATTTCACATTAAACTATTATAAATTTTAGATTAAAAAGGCTTTCTGCTACCGATTAGAGAAATTTCATTTACCAACAAATTTCATTAATTCATGAAAATAATTTCAGTTCACTACAGAACTGTTGATAAGACTCAATACGTAATCCCAAAAATGCAGGACAACGATGAAATTATCACTAATGAAAATATTCTTGGTACAAAAATTTTTGGAGATTTAACAAGTGGTGAGTAATTTTTCATATGAAATTTTTGACAAAAATACATTTGCACTCAAATATTATTAGTTCTAAGTCAAAACTACGGGAGAAATATCATTCCATTAATGATGATCATTTTTCCAATTTTACCTCTCCAAACAGTTCTAATCTTTTCACGCGAAAGATGAAGTATCTAAAAAAGTTATCTTAATTTCTTATTTTATGCAAAATTTAAAAAATTAATCGTGTTTAGGATGTATATGATGGAATTTGGAAATAAGGTTAATGTTGGGGATTATTTTCAAGTCGTTCTATTAATCTGAATATTGCTTTTACTTGATTTAAAATTAATTACGGAGCGATTTATGTGGCTACAGTAGCTCCTGAAATTTTGAAATTTTATCTAATTGAATGAAATTTATGGATAAATTAATTCGAGAAACATTGATTTTTATAGGTAGTGCTTTTGACAATGGTTGTTCTTGTTTTGATGATGAACAATGCATATTTGATAAGGAGAATGTAATGAAAATGCAATGTAAATGTGAAGTAAGTTTTTAAGTTAGAAATCCTTGTGAAGTAAAATAGAAACCATCAAAAAGTCATGAATATTCAATAATTAAAATTAGATGGTTAATAAAGGAAAACGTAAATTCTTTTTACAGGCACTTAAAATTCAGCCGGAACAGGAATTCGTGAAAGCTTTGATGCATATTGGTAATAAATTAAAAATCTTTTCAAGCAAAGATGAACGAACCCGTTGTTTGGTTGATGAACTTTGTAAAATCAATGTCAATCTTCCTGCACGAGTATGGCTGCCGCTTTATGCGCATTCACTGAAACACATTATTCTTCGAATACCACCACTTGATGGATGCATATTGAATAGTAAAGACAAGGTAAATTAAAGAGTTATTTTCGTTTAATTTTTTCTTCGGATTAGTTACAGATATGATTTACAAAATCTTTTTTTTTTGATTGCACCAATTTTTTTTTAGACTTGCTTTCTACAATGCAGGAGCGTGAGATTTCGTGCGGACTTGTATTATTTTTCAGTTCTAATTTTGATTCGTTTTTGCAGTGATGCTAATAATTTCATTATTATTTCTTAATAATTTGATTTTTTAGGCCCCATACTGTTTGTTCGTAGAAGTACTTGAAGTGTCAGATATACGACAAACCAAGGTACCTAAACGAATCAGTGATATTGAAGCAGCAGAATATCACCGTAAAAGTCGCGATATCTTTGCTTCAGTGATGAAAGATACAGCGACTGAATTTAAAAAAAATAGTAAAGAAGTCAGTTTTAATAATTTTGTTGCAATGAATAGACATGAATGTCGATAGGTAGAAGAATATATGCATGCATTCCGACAAATTATTTTATCGGAAAAAATTAGTCGTTCATGATGATTTCTTTTGATTAACGGGATATCGCACTTTCTCTAAGTATCCATAATATATGATGATTTATTATTTTATAAAATATCTAGTCATTTTTCTGGGTGGAAATATGATGCCGTAACTTCAAGGAGCATATTCTTATCGTCGGAAAAAGTTTTGCCAGTGTTGAAGAGAAAAGAAATATATAGAGAAAGAGAGGGAAAGAAAATATAATCCACTGTTCTCATGATGGATAAAAATGTAAACATGAAATTTTTATTCCTAGTACCTTCCATTTATCGAATTTATTAGTGGCAGTTGATGATCATCAATCACTTTTCAACCATGACGAAGTTTCATTATTGAAAATAATTATAGATCCGAACTAAATCCAATGATTCACTATTTGCTGACATGTTCCTGAAACCTCTTTCGTCTACAGATGTCTCTCCAGAATCCAAAGAAAGAAGGAATACTGCTGATATTCGAAAACGATTTTCGCTTTGGGCCAAAGGTCCAAAACGTCAAGTAAGTTTTTGAAATATTGAAATTATTTTAATTTTGTCTATTTTATAAATTTGAACTGTTATTAGGAAGAAACTTCACGACTTGTCCAGCAAAGATTGTCTTTTATATTTCTTTCTTTTTAAGAATTGACCTAAAGAATCGAATGAAAAAATTCAAACTACATTAGTTTAAAAAAAAAAATCGCATTTTAAAATTTTCGGATTAATCATTTCTATAGATAGTATGATAAAGCGGTGGTTTTTGTTGATTTATATTCATTTCGTTTCATTCCACATTAAAAGTTCAAGTTTATAAGCTTTATTTGAATATCAATAAGCAATATGCTGACACTCGTAACTTACAGCTACGTGACACACCTGATGATCCATCAGCATCAGCAATGAGTGAACCCTGGGAGGATAAAGTAGCACGAATAAGGCATTCTTCGCCATATGGATGTCATCCTCTTTGGCGTTTATTACCAGTAATCGTGAAAACTGGTGACGATCTCAGACAAGAACTGTTGGCTTATCAGTTGCTTTCAGTTTTACGGGTATTGCTTTTACTCAGCATTTTTATTTTGGTAAATTAACAAAATTTTCGTTTATTTTGATTCTGAATTTAAATCCTTGATTTATTCATTTCTAAATGATTTCTTTTAATCATTTTTGCTATCCATGCTTTTGTATTGTACATCTCATGGTGAAATATCGCTTAGCTTTCATGTCCAATATCACTGTTTTTTTTTCTTTCTTTTTTTAAATAAATCAGTTACAATTCGGAAATTTTGTCAAAAATGAGACAGAAAATTTTATTCTAAAACCCCTTTTTTGATCTGCCTTCTTTCTCTTTCTTCCTTCACGCTATCTTAATATTATTCATTTCCGCTTTTGGAGAAATTCGGACTTTACTATATTTTCTGCTTTTTCATTACATTAACTCTTCCAGTTGAGTCACCTTTGAATGCTTATTTTAAAAAAAAAGTCACTTGCGATTAATGCTAACTAGAAATGGAACAGAATTTAATTGAAGTTAAATATGTAACATTATCTCGCAATAAGAGAAAAAAGCCAGTATCAATATCGGTAGTGCTTTTTATTGGCTGCTTTCAATTATGTAATTTTTATTTTAGAATATCTGGATCGAAGAGAAAGTTCCGCTGTATTTGAGACCATATAAAATAGTGGTATGCTCGCCAAATTCAGGAATGATTGAACCGATATTAGATGCATCGTCGCTGCATCAAGTACAATTTTATCCTTATATCTAATTTTTTTATTTGGAAATTTCAATTCACTTAAGTTTTGGATTCTAATTTCTTGAAATCTTATAAATTTTTGTTAGTATTAGCAGAAATAAGAAATATATTCTGGAATAAAAAAATATATTTCTTGTACGTTTTTTGAATGCTAGTTGTTTTTGTTATTAACGGATGCGAATAAAAAACAACAGTCTCAAAAAGCTTTAATTCAGTTTAAATTACATTTTCAGATTAAGAAAAATATGATCATTCGTAGTCCAACATTCGGTGCAGTACAACCGGCACTGTTGACACATTTTTTTGAAACATTTGGTCCTCCAAGTTCTGAAGCATTCCTTGTTGCGCAGCAAAATTTTGTCCGAAGTTGTGCCGGATACAGTCTTGCTTGTTATTTTTTACAAGTTAAAGACAGGTTGATAATCTTTTTTCAAAATATAATTATGGATGAAAGTGTGTTTGTTGATAAGAACACAAAATTATCTATGCACATCTCCAATTATATATCTTGCTGTTTATATGTCTTTCCGTTTACTTATTTGTTTCTTAATTGGACTAATTTGAATTAGAAGACATAACACTAGCTTATTGATTATGGATTAGGCAAAACAAAGTATTTCAGACGTCGGGCGGTTAAATTATTTCCATTCTTCTCTTTTTACTCTTTGAGTAACAGATTATTTTTCATCCCAGTAGCGATTCACTTTAATGATTTCATATTTGAAATTCTAAGCAACGAAATATGAGGAAAAAATTTGTGGGTTTTAAATTCTTTCAGTGTGCTGAAGTATTTAATCATTTCTTAAAAATGAAAAGAAGGAAATTTAAACAGTTTGTTTGATGGATTTCCTTACTTTTCCTATTTTGAATTATGTTTTGATATAGGCACAATGGCAACATATTATTAGACTCTGAAGGACATCTGATACATATCGATTTCGGTTATATACTTTCCATATCACCGAAAAATTTGGGTTTCGAAACTTCACCATTCAAATTAACACAAGAATTAATTGATGTTATGGGTGGTATAAATAGCGATATGTTCGGTTACTACAAAATTTTAATCCTAAAAGGTTTGCTGGCAACGAGGAAACACTACGAGCAAATAGTCACTATTGTTGAAATAATGATTAATGGTTTGCGTTTGTTTCTTTGTTTTTTTTTTTTTTTTTGTTTTTATTATTATTATTAAAATCTTTTGACTGTACTAAATTTATTTTTACTTACAATACTTTGTTACATTAATGATTATCATGTTTCTTTTTATACGATTTCTAGACATCTTAGAAGCATTTAGATGCATTTTAAAGTGAAAAGAAGTGTTAAAAATGAACGCTTTCAAACTTGAATTAGTTTGAATTTTTATAGGCTCACAATTACCCTGTTTTCGTGGTGGTAACAGTACGATCCGTTTGCTGAAAGACCGTTTCCATATGAACTATACGGAAGAGCAATTGCGAATATTAGTAGATGCCATGGTTGAGCAAAGTCGTGATTCTATTACTACAAGACTTTATGATAATTATCAGTATTACAGTAATGGGATATTATGAAAAACAAGGTCCTATTTTTACTTTCCCCAAAGCAGAAATGACAATCTATAAAATAAAAGAAGAATTTGCGAACAAATAAAAACTTTTTAAATTTATGCCTTGAGAGATGTGATTAATAAAAAATAAGTTAAAATGCGAGTTTTTGAATAAAACGTGATATTATAAATGATTTTACCGATTTTTCCATATTATGAACGAAGCGGAGTATGAAATTTACTTTTTACAGGAGTTAGCTTTTAAAATTAGATTTGCGAATTCGTGGATTTAATTCATTAATTTAATTAGGAATGTTTTTATATCTAAATTATTTAATGTAGAATTAGATTAGTTATCTCGGTGCTTTGCATTTTTTCGAGTGTTATTTTATTCAGGTATATTTTTCTATATGATCCTTCTCTTGCACCATCCGTTTCACCTTTATTTTGCTAAAATTTGTCTGCTAGTTTACTTCCGGTGATTATATATTATTTTCTATATATAGTTGATATTTAATCTTTTAATCACTTTTCATACTCCTTTAATTTTATTTCTGCGCAAAAGTATCCCTATTAAGGCTCTTTGCTTATGTCTATTTTTATTTTTAACTAAATTTAATATTGTTACCTTATATTTCTAGTCCTAATTAATTTGTAGTGAGGAATCTCTGGTCTAACTTTCTTTAGTTTCTGATTTGATTCATGTGACCAAAATGGAAATAGTGACAATTAGGTATTTGTCTTTTCAAAATTAAACCGTTGAAGTTATCAAGTATGCTAACAAGCAGGAAAGCTTTGCTTGAAATATATTTCCATTAATTATAAAATTCAGTGGTATGATATTAATTATTGATCAAAACAACTTGCCTCATTTGAGGGATGATTCGAGATTCTCGAATTTTTTTTTGAATCGTCAAATTTCAATTGAAAAAATCATTCTTTCTCAACATTTTCCAAGTCTGCTATCACCTTAATGAAAATGTAATTATGTTTATTTTTAATTCTGTTTATCATTTGCTCACAGTCATTCTTGCGTTCCAGATTTGATTTAATGTAATTTGAATTATTGAAATTTTGTTGTTACTTTTGTTTACTCTTCTCAATTACTGGATTTGGCAATTCAAAATTTTTAATGAATATTTCTCTATGAAAGAGGAGTATATACTATGAGGTATTGATTTTCAACACAAAAAATCCTTATACTTTATTACATTATTTTTCAAATGCTTCTCCATCTTTTTCCAAGCTTGCTTTTCAAATGTTTGATTGCAAAAAAAATTGTAACGGTATTTTCTCGGTTGATGCAAAAATAGTTTTTTTTTTTTCCAAAAATAAAAAGCTTATTTCCCGTTGACAAAAAATATGTATTTATTGTAATGGTTTCGATTTTGCTTAAGATATGTAATAAAATTTGCTATTCGAATCTGCAGTTATTTTCGCCACATATGTTCAGTGACTGCTCAAGTGGCATGCCAATTCACGTCACTATATCCTATATTTGCAGAGATAAGGACCGCGAAAGGTCCTGAACTTTTAAATAAGCATTGGATTTTCGATGTTATTCGAGAAAAAAAAAATTTCAATATCAGGATTTTTTTCTTGTCGAAAAATTAGCTAATTCATTTTAATTTCCATTCAGGAATTATAATTAAATCGAATTATGGTTTTGGATAGACGTCGGATACTGGAAACTTCGCTGTTTGATTTGGAGCAGATTGTGACTGTGCAGTACCTAAGTAGGCACGCTGATATATCGATCGATGATGCAAAAAAGTATCTTTTTGTTTTTCACAGCACAAATAGTGGAACATTTGATGTAATTAAAACGCTAATAATACATTGCTTAAAACAGTATTCAGTATTCCTTTATTTTTCCTTTGGGTATACGTCAAGTTCTTACAGATATAACTGATGTTCCAGAATTTTTTTTTACTGTATTACTTAAAGGGGCTTGTTTTGTTTTGCATCTGCAAAGAACTTGAATGAGACATTATTCCAAAGAATTTATTGCAATTTGATCAAAAAGTTAATTTGTGTTTTTCTAGTGAACTAGCTGAATTTCTAACGCAGAACAAAAATAGAACGGAATTGCGTGCAGTTTACGTTCTTAGTGGTAAACTCAAGATACCAGATCCTAGTAGCGATAATACAAGTGATGCAGCAATCACTCCTAAATATCGAACGCAGTTGATTCGTGATTGTGAGTTGGAAGAGGCTCGACAAGCTTACAGAGAAGTGGTAACATGCGAGATTTATTGTTTACACACAAAGCCTATTAAGGTCACTATTATTTCATTCTCTTAAAAATAATCAGAATTACCGAATATCTCAAGTATTTAATGTACATTTATATACCTTGCAAAAAAGTGAAACAGCAGCATAGATCCAATATATTCAATCTTCCAAATGATTCCAGTTAGAAAGGAATTCTTATAATACTGAGACCAACTGTTGCTCATAGAGAGAAACTATCAAATTGGTTCGTTTTTGGATACTTAAGAAATCAAAATCATTTTGTTACATCATTTTATCCGTTTTTTCTTTGATTTATCGTTAATTTTCTCATTTTACGTATTTCGATCAGTGAAACTTATTTAGATCGCTAATTTTCTCATTTTATTTAAAATTAGTCATGAGATTTTGAATTGATCTTCAAATCATGAATAAACGCTCTGTACTAAAAAAACGAAATTGAACATAATAAAGTTGTCATGCTATAATAAATTTTAAAAAATTAAACTGCCATATTATAAAATAAATACAGGTTTTCATGCTATAGTAAATATGCGATGTTTTGCAGAGTCTTTGTTTGTTATATTCCGTAGATAGTTTGGAAGATGCTCAATATGAACGGAGTGATCCTAAACGGAGCTGGTTATCATATCCGGAAACAGAAACAAAGACAAAAGAGATGTTGGCACATTATAGCGCTATTTCTATGCCTGAAACTCAGAAAGTTAGTTCTCTCTTGATTCCCGCGAATGTTTAGTTGAATTGTGACTTTATTTCTGAATACAGTTTTCTTCTTATTAGCTGATTTTTTCTGACAGCTGATGCTGACTTCCTTTCAATATCAGTTCAGCACTTACTGTTACGGGACGGTTAAAAAACGACAAATGCTAAATTGACGTTAAACAAAAGTCAGTTTCAGCTTTCGAAAACATTAGCTAATAAGAAAAAACTGTATTTACGTCAATGAAAACTCAAAAAAAAAAAAAAAAAAACTTAGAAATGAATGACTAACAAAAAAAAAAAAAAAAAGAAAATTCAGTTAAATGATAAGACAAAAAGATAATCTTGAGTGAACTATCTTGCAACAATTGACAGTAATGTTCGACTGTACTGAAAAGTACATCAAGGACATCATAATAGATGACTAGACATTTTAAGATGATAAACAATTACTAAAAGAAAATAAAATCTCTGCATACATACTTGTTCGAATACCAGCTAATCTTTCAATTATTTACTTTGCAGCTATTATTATTAACTGCTTCAGGTTTCGTTTTTTAAATCTGATTAGTAAAAGTTTAACCATTCGTATCGGAAAAAGCTGATTTTTTTCTTGTATCTAAAATTATTTAAATATTTTACATACTTCCTTTCAATCATCTTCTCATCATTTTTATATTTGTTTAGTAGTATTTGTCTAGACGAATATAAGAGGATGATTCCAGAAAAGAATACAAAACTTAGTATCATCTATATCAAAATCTCCAGAACCAAAGAGTAAAAAAATAAAGGATGATATAACTTCTATGTTTGTGCAAACAGCAAATCGAAGTAAACAAGAGGAAACGGTAAATTGAATTTCTCACTTTTTTAAATTAGTTTTCATCTTTAGTATTGCCAGCATTTTTGACTGCCTTTTTATAGACAGAAAAAATTCCTTGGTACTCAAAAAAGGAGTGTTGTAACTTTTATTTTACTACCCTAATATATTTTTCTGAATATTAGGAAATTTTCTTTTTTTGTTTACCGGTTCGTCATTAAAAATATAACTTTAAGTCACTAGAATCTAATGATGAATTTATCGAGTTTGTAGCTAGCATGTGAGATATTCCTACAATCTTCTTTTTGATTAGCTCGAATAATGGATAGTCGAAATATTATAATATTAAAATAAAATATACTTCGAATACAATACTTTAGATTGCATTATGTTTTAATTAAAATATAATGCCAATGTAAAGTTCTGGTTTTATTAGAAATTTGCATAATAAAAATTTATTGTTGAGGAAGATTTCTTCAATAAATCGTGTATATTTGGTTCTTTGGTATTTTTCAGGCAACAAACTTTCAGTTAATTTGAACTTTTGTTTATTGCCATTTTCCTGAACATGTGAAAAGAAGATTTTATATAAAATAAGTGAAGAGAAGAGAAAATGATATGAATTTATGTTTAATATTCTACTAATATTCTATAGATCTGAGGTTTGTATGCATTGAATTAGCTATCATCAAGATAACTTGTTTTTGTCTAAACATTTTAAGTCTTCGATGGATAATGTTTCACAAGAAGTGGAAGGAAATATTGACGGAAAAACTAATATCATGTCAGGCAAAGCCATAAAGTAAGAATTTTCAGTGATCATTTTCTTTATTTTGCATATATATTTAATTCATTGTTCCTCTCCTTCGTAAACAATTACATAAGGAAAAAAGGATGCACTGTTTCATAATTCTATCTTTTGTTTTTGTTCTTGCATATAAGGAAATATATTTCTCTTCAATTTTATCAGTTTAAGAAAATTACAGGCGACGTGGGCAATGTATTTTGATTGATAGTAAAGAACAGGATATGAGGGAAGAAACTGAATCGCCGGAGATTATTGGTTTAAAGAATGTCGTGACAAAGTCAATAGAAGTAGCAACTTCGAAGAAGAAAAATTTCACTATGGAAGCGAGGAATACATTCTTAAGTTCATATTAAAATTTTATTTTATAAAGAACAAAATAATCAAATTTCTGTTAGTGGAGAAAGTATAAATATATAGTTTGATAAATCGCCAACACTTTGGCGATTTATCAAACTTCTGAAATTGGACAATTGGGAACTAAAACATTAAATGATAGTTAGGTTTTTAACATTTTTCTGAAAAATTCATATTTCGAAGAATATGCTGGAATTGTTGGTCTTCTAGGACAAAACATATCTATTCAGGTTAATGACTGTATCAGCTGTACTGAGCAAATGAATCATTTTAGCACAAGATGATTTATTTTCTGATGGCGATTCCAATCCAGACAGGATGGATTGTGACGAAATCACAAAAACTAAAATTGATGAAGGAAAGTCTTGTTAGTAATAATTTGAATCCTTGAATTTTCGTAATTTTTATAGAAACCATGTATTTTTGCTTTCTTTGCAATGACAATTTTTTATTGGAAATACATGAAGAGAACATTTAAAATTGGAAGTAGTGAGTAGAATAGGATTTCTCTTAGGAAAGTAGCTAATGAATATATGTGTCATTAATATTGATTTTGAAATAAACTTTGAGTTTTCGATTCATTTATAACTTTTGTATTGAATACAGCAAGGAATGATGGCTTGGAAAATGAAGGTAATTATGGAAACCAGGGAAAAGTGGTACGAAAGGAATATGTCACTGAAACTTTCTTGGATAATGATGGTTTCATGGGTAAGCTTTCTAAAAATAATGTGCAAAATAATTATATTTAGTTTAAATCTCTAATTATAAAATTACAAAGTTCTATGTAATTAAAAATGCAGATTTTAATTACAAGTACTATTTCTGATTCTAGTTACAAAGCAGGTGTTGAAAGAAATCGAACTTGAACCGTCGTCAGCTCATGCATCTACTGAAACGTGTGGTAAAACAAAAAGTACTAAACTTCTAAATAGCAAAGAGCGAAGAAGTGCTAAAATACCACAAGGACAAGCGAAAATCAGTGCATTTTTTCAGAAAAAATAAAGGGCTTTCAATTTTATTCTTACAGTTCTTTCAATGTTTTTCAAAGAAATAGTTTTTTGATCATGAATACCAGGAAAAATTGGTTTATTCTATAGTGTTAAATAAAATGTACCAATTGAGAAGGAGTTTCATTTCGAATAATTGTTTGCCTTAGATTACAAATCATTTTTTTACAAATCAAGAAAATATTTGGGAAGAAAAAGAACTTTTCATCTGATTATCTGATTATATTATTAAATGTTCATTTAATAAACAAGTGAAACTATAATCTCAAGTATTTGATATTATTGCTTGTGAATAATCATTGTTTTGAGAATTATTAATTGTTTTATCTATTTTCTATGTTATTTTTGCATAAATATTTAGTAGTGACAAAGGTTTTAAGACATCATTGATATTTGTGAGAGAAATCAGAATTATGCTTATTTCTAGAAAAACGATAAACGAATCTGAAAGGAAAATAATTAATTTTAAAATAATAAATGATTGTTTTTGAAACAGGCAAGCAAAGAAATTTGTTTCGAAATGTTTTTTTTTTTTTTTAAATTTCATATTCATTCATCATTTGGTGTTTTCCTCTCATCTTTACTAAATCAGTCTTTTATGTAATCGTGTTAATTCACACATTATATTTGCTTTCTTAGAAGAATAAAGCATCTCTGTTTCTATTTTATCCAGTTCAATTTAATTTTTGGAAAATGTCATTAACTTTCATTTCTTCCTTCTGATATTTATCGTTTTCATTTTATTTCGTTAACTTTTGCAATCATTTCTGTCGTGTTCTGTGCACCTTGATATTCTATTTTGTAGTTTTTTTGTTTTTTTTCTTTTTTTTTTTTTTTTTTTTTTTTTTTGTACTTCTTGAGTAAATTTGTTTACCAAATTTTAGCATTCTTTCAAAGATATAGATTTTCCAAGGTTTAGAACAGTGTCTTACAGATAAATAATGTTTGAATTTCGAAACTAAAATCAATTATTGTTGTAAAAGTTTTTTTTCTTTTTTTTTTTTTTTATCACTGGTTTATTTTTAAGTAAAAAATTTGAAAGAATTATAAATTTATTTGTTATAATTTACCTTCGGTGCATTACAGTCCATTTATTTGCATTTGTGAATTCGGATATAGTGAATTCGTTCGAAATGAATGTTGTAATCACTGCTTCAGTTTTGTTGATCTGTGAGGGTGGGGTGTTGGATTTTGTGAGTTAGATACTGAAAATCAAGGAACTTGACATGGTTGCTTTTAGTTCTTACCAGTTAGAGTCCGCAATTTTCTTAAAGCGTAAAGGAAATAAGTATTAACTGATGTTGAAAAGCACAATTTAAAACTTAAAGAAATGGGATTCAGATTGACAGGTGGACACTCTTATTTTTTGGACAAGAGTTCAATTTTCATTATCGATGAGCTTTACGAAGATGTTATATTTGATTGATATCAAGTTGAAAGGCAGTTTTTAAAAAAAAAGTATGCTATCTTCTGTTATTCGCACCTAGATAACAGCATTATTTAAAACAAAAACATCTTTTTGCCTGTTTTAGATCAATCCCATAAAATTACATATTCAGACGAAACATCATTCAAATGCTAATGTTTATTCTGTGCTATGATTATTTGTTTTATTTTCCGGTCCATATTTTAGATACAGATGTAGTTTCGATGAATTGGTACTTTTACCAGTTGTTTTCCCAGTCATTCGTTAAAACAGCACAAATGGCAGCAGTTATGGAAGTTTGCATTTTTTGTTTTATTCAGAGATATAATTTAATTTATCAACATGGCTTAGTGCGATTTTCATAACAGTATTTATTAGATTTTGATAGAAAATGATATATTTTGAAATTTGCTGGACTTGTCAGGAAAGTTGGCTTGCTTTGCGGGACAAACGAATCTTTGGTGAGAAAAGGTTTCATTGTTAGATGAAAGATTTCTTCCAGAATAATACAAAAAGATTGTTGAAGAATATCCAAGATAACTGATCACAGGATTATTCTTTCTTTGTTGCTAATAAAACAGAATAGTCGTTCAAGATTACCGATTGATTGTTGTTCAAGCTTCGGTTGTTGTAGAACGATTGATTGTAGAAGCTGATATACGTAGCCAAGAATTTATAAACAAGAATCCGTAGATTAGAATGATTCTTCTCCAAAGTCCAACCCCTGTATATCCTTTCGGGATTCCCTCTTTTCTCCTAATCTCCAAGCACGTTCGCGACAATCATACCCATGTTTCGGCGGGAAACATATTCATCTTTTGTTATGAAATATGTTTCCCCTTCTGGTGGTGAATTTGTCTATCATTTTAACGGGAAACATGTTTGTCCTTTTGTTTAGTGTTTGGAGGGAAACATGTTTACCGACTTGTTAGTCCATTTGAAAGTACGCGCTTCTTGAACGTACCACTTCTTGTTTGTATTATCATATTTCATTAGCATATTTTATGTTTCAGAGCACTACAACTGACCACTTTAGACTAACACTAAACAGAAAGACTACCAGCAAAAAAAAGGAGTCTGTAAATAATTGGCTTTACTGAATAATTATTGAGCAAACTAGTTGGTTATGAAATAAACGGCGATTGAGGATGCTTAAATCAAGGCTTTCGGTAAACCAGTATATCGATAAGAATTAGAGGAGTTATTTCTTTGTAGTGACTCCTTATTATATTGGAATATTAAAACTGATTTTTTTTTCTGTTGTCTTTTTTATTTTTTTATTCAAATGAGAAGTATGAGAATTTTTGATCTTTTTATCATTACTAAACAGTGAGAAAAAAGATGTCATGATGAGGACTAGGAGGATATTTCTGGTTAGATCATCTGATGGATTACAACAATTTTTTAAATACTTACGAAAGAATGAAAAGTATTTATTTTTTATCTCGGAAATTTCATTATACTACACCTGGTGATTTAGACTTTATGTAAATAAATAATTAAACTAAATAGTTATATGTTGATACATCTCATTAATATTGCCATTCGAATAGCAATTTAAATCTACTTATATTAAATAGTCAGTCAATAGATGGCTTTTCAGGAAATGAAAAGTTAGTTTGTTTTGTTTATCAAAACATTTTATAACGGTCCAGCTATTAATCCTGTCTCTTATTTGCGCCAGTTTAGTTCTAAAATGAGTCTTGAATTAATCTTTCTAAGTACTTATTGTACTATGTTCATTGTGATATTACTTTATTAAAGGAAATTATTTCATGTAGCCAATTTCTGTATAAAGATGAATGAATTTTTATCATTTTGTATTTATTTAAGACAAACGAAAAATTTTAAAAATTCCACAAATTTTTTTTTTTTTTTAAATTTTTAAAAAATTTAAAAAAAAAAAAAATTGTTTTAGAGAAATTCCACAAATTCAAAAATGTAATCGATACAATAGAACTTCATTTACATCTTGAGCGTACTTATTTCAGACCTTGTAAGCTCAGAGTCATTTGAAGACTTTAAACAACTTCAGAGCTATTATTATCTGATTTATGAAACAAGCGTAATTTCCTTTACAAATTTATCAGATCAATTTAATTATTATGAAATTTGAAGAACATGTATTCATGGAATCCTTTCAACCTTTTTAATTTTTTCTTCTGTGAAAATGTTTTGGAAACAGCATTATTTTAGTAGATTTTTTTTACTAATTAATGTCTTAACTCCATTGTCTTAGGTTAGTGATAATGTTAATGATAACAAATTAAGAATATTAAGTGATAAAAAGCATCATATTTACAGAGCATATAAAGTTGCGAACCGAAATTTTTCTTTCTCTGCCTCATTTTCCTCATATAATTTTTTTTTTTTTTAATTTTAGACTTAAATAATAAAATAGTACTGTCACGATGTAAACATCGATGCAGTCCCATCCGTCGCTTCCCATTGATGAAAGGGCTAAAATGATAAGAAAGGAAGGTCATTTCCTGCACGGATAATCATTGTTATTACTTAGTATCAATTACAGAGATTGCTGCTCTCCCGCTGGTACAAGTACTTTTTGGTTGAAAGAATCCATTTCCTTTATTCGTGCTCAACAACAACCATTTCGTGGTCATTGTGCATTGTGGGGTCAGAATCTATGTCAAAAATGCCAACACCCTACGAGGTCAATCGAGTTATCATTTTCAGAGCAGTGATTTTAGTTGTAATTGAATAAATCTGGAATTGCTTACTAAAGAATATCTTTATATCATAATTATTTTTTCTTTCAAATGAATACTCTTCATTCTCAATACTTCAAAAGATACAATAGATGAGTCATTTGAAGAAATGGGAACTTTTGTTCCGTTAATTGACTTTACATTTTTAAAATTTGGACTATTTGAATTCTAAATTTATTGTGATTGTTTATAGATCCTTCATAGAATTTCACAAACCGATTTTAGCTATTGCCGTAATCATTTGAAACAATTTTTTTTTTTTTTAATTCTAAATTTGTTCTGTTCAAGAACCTCTCAGCGTTATCGCGTACATCACATTATGAAACCGGTAATTGATTGCTTTGAGATTTGGTTTTCATCCAGTCGCAGATTTTTTACAGCACAAAAAATTTTAAGTTTTTGTTCAAATTTGAGAAGTGAAAATTTTAAAAATTCTTTTTAACAACTGTGATTTTCAGCATTTCTTCATTGCAGGAATCAATAGCACAGTTAAATGGTTTGCAAAGTAATGCAGCGACAATTCGAAAGTTACTAAGCGAACGTGGCCAAACGCCTAATGTAAATCATGCCATAACAAAATGGTGCCTCGAGAAATGTAATATTAAAGTAAAATTTCTGTGTTTTATTTTGAACTTGGAGAATATATGTTACCGATAAAAAAATTAAGTTGGAAGAAATTTAATTTGATTTATCTTTATTTGAAATATTACGAATTTTTAAATAGACAATTACTATGGGAGTAGTGTCATGAAATTATATTCAAAAATTTGTTTTGAACGATTCATGTTTCTTTTTCAAGTGTTGTGAGTTTGCTTTTAATGTTATCTTACATTTGAAGAATTAGCTATTTATGAAGCATCTGTAAATGTACATCAATCCTTTTTTCATAGTTTTCCAGAAATTTTTATTGAAGAGGTATTGCAAAAGATTTTTGAAATTTCAGCTTGAAGAAATTGACAAATTGAATGTGATACATGTTAGCGGCACGAAAGGTAAAGGCTCGACATGTGCATTCACTGAATCAATCCTACGACAGCTTGGATGTAAAACTGGTTTTTATAGGTGAGCTATCAAATTTTTTATGGGGAAAATCGCTTCAAAGCATTGTACTGTTGGTACTTATAAATATTATGTGACTTCGGTTATCGTTAGAATTATTATGGAATTCGGTGTGTTGTGGTGATAATTTTTAGAATTTTAAGAAGTTTTTTTTTTCTTTTTTTCTCTTTCTTTTTTTTTTCATATACTAATAGGTAGGGCAATTTAGTTGCAAAGTTTATCATTAAAACAAACTGAGCATATATAAATGACTAATGATAAACATTATGGAGCCAGGACTTCCCAGTCGTGGTGCAGCTCTTACAATTTTGAGATAAGTGGTGGAAGCAATTGGAATCATTAAAAATGTTGAGGAGATTTGGATTTGATCCGTTCAACTTTTTAGTTATAAAGAAGCATAAAATTATTATTGAACAGATTGCAACCAGTTGAAATGGGATAGAGTTCATGACAACAATTTTCAAATAATTCTAGTTTATTCATTTCATTATTAGTTTGAAGATGTTCACTATAAATCTTTATCAAAAATTGGACTTTTAGCGATATAATCAGTTCAGCGTTATTATTGTTCATGCTACATTCTTATGAAAGTGGTTGAGTTGTGCTTAAACAAGAAAAAGTACAGATATGTTGAAAAATTATGGCTCTGCCTCGCCGCACAAGTTCAAGTTAATTTTTATAATTGAATTCCATTCCGTTGCAGTTCTCCACATCTTATTCATGTTCGCGAACGCATCAGAATCAATGGTCATCCATTACTGGAGGAAGATTTTGTCAAATATTTTCGATACATTTATAGTTCTTTGGAGAAAGCGGTCAAGGTACATGTAGAAAACATACTTTTTACATTAATTTCCAACATTTTTTTTTTGTCCTTTGGTTTAAATGTTATATTAATTAATACACACAGTAATTTATCTGTAAGTAGAGCTTTATGCGATTGTTTAGACATTAGTGCATTTAATTTTGATATTAATGAAATGCGTGATCAATGCCATGATCAACGCTATTTCTGGTCCATTTTTTTGATGATTTATTAGCTATCTGATTCCTTATTTTCAAACTTCCATCTGCTTATCAAATTGCCAGAATGTCTTGCATTTGAGTCTTTAGTAAAACCTTTGCTGATATCTTTGCATTATCCAGTCATTGTTATTTCTATACCACACGTGGGACTTACAACTAGGTGTTGTGGAATTTTTTTGTTGGATCGGTAATCCGTGTGTGTGCGTGTGTTTGACGATCTAGTATGAAGCGAACTCGTATGACGCAAAGTAATATTTAAGGCGCGCTAGTGTGACACGACGTAGTGTTAGTATAATTTATTAATTACAAAAGCGAGAATAATAATAAGTAAAAATAAAAATGGAAAGAATGAAAACGCGTTGTCGAGTCGTAGGAACTGTCGAAGCTTGAAGAAGTGTGAAAGCTGAAGGCTGAAGACTGAAGACTGAAGAAGACTGCATTTGTGAGCAATATAGCTAGCTTATATAGCGATAAGAAGTGGGAGTGATTAAACAGAATTACAATTTTTTAGAGCTATTACAAAATTATTTCATGAGAAAATTCCTTTAGTACATAGATATGTTAAATGATAAAGGATGGATTACAATTTTTTTAAGCTGTTAAAAAATATAATACATTTTTTTCTTACAGCATTCCGATAAGCATGATTCGACATGTTAAATGATTATAAGTTAGATAATGGATTTAACTTTTAACATGTTAACTGATTACAAATTAGATAACAGATTACACTTTCGTCATGGGAAAGTGTTAAAAATTAAAATGAATCATATTTTCTAGAAAGTTCATACAAATATAATTTTCTAATTATCTTATATTTATAGTTTTTCAAAATAAACATATGGAAAAGGCTTTGATTTTTATTTAGTATTCGCGATTTTCGCGACACTAGGATTTATGTAACTTGTGAAGGTTTTCGGACTTGACAAAATGAATATAGTGTCAAAGTTTTGTGTCTGATGGTGTTGAGGATTTTTGTAAAAAATTACAACATGAATGAAAGAAAACAAGAATCTGATATCTCTATAATGATTCTTTAAACTTCTTTTGAATTCTTTCTTTTTTTAGGAGTCAGACAAATCTGTAACGATGCCTTCATATTTCAAATTCCTCACAGTAATGGCATTTCATGTTTTCATCCAGGAAAAAGTCGATGTTGCAATTATAGAAGTTGGCATTGGCGGTGAATATGATTGTACCAACATCATTCAGTAAGTTATATTTCATTAATTGAAAATGTTATTTGCATTCAGCTGTTCAAATAAAATTATGGTGTTTCAATACGTAATACTGCAGAAATCCTATAGTTTGCGGTGTAACCACTTTGGACTACGATCATACAGCAATGCTTGGTTCAACAATTGAATCAATTGCTTGGCATAAAGCAGGTATTTTTAAAAATGGTGGTATGGCTATCGTTTCTAAACAGCCCAAGGCAGCAATGCAAATGCTAAGAGAACGAGCATCTTGCAAAAATGTTTGCTTTTGAATTCGAGTTTAAAATTAAGATTACAAAAAAAAAGAATTTATATAAAAAACATTAGTAAGTAGCCATATGCTACATTTCCCAATGATTATTTTCTTGCAATTATACTGTCTTAATTTTTTGAAGGAAGTATTTGTGGGTTAGAAATATCACTTGAAAATTTCTCATCATGCAAATTATTTTTAGGTTATTTAAATAATACTGGTAAAAATATCAAGTAAACTAAGTGAAAAATTTTTAGTGTCTAATGCGGGTAGCTCCACCATTTAATGCATATGGTTGGCCACTTCGCAATGTTGAGTATGGTATAGCTGGTATTCATCAACAGTTGAATATAACACTTGCATTCCAACTGGTCAAGCTGTGGCTAGAAAAAGTTCACAAATTCAGTAAGTCAGACATATTTGGAAATTTGGCTTTTTTTGGCCAACTTGAAATTCATTAAAGTTCATGCCATAAAATCGACAAAATTATTAGGTATACAAGTACCAGATTTACAGAAAATTGTTATTTAATACTGTGTAGGGTTCACCAAATCTTATTATATATGATAATTTTCAGCCGATTTGTTCAAGCATATTGAGAATACCTCGCTATCAAATCCAGAAATGTCGCCTGCTTTTGTTGTCCCGCAGAAGTTTCTGGATGGTATTCGTTTGTGTCAGTGGCGAGGTAGAAGTCAGATAATCAAGCGCGGGTCGATAACATATTATCTTGATGGAGCGCATACACCGAAAAGTTTGGAAGTTGGTTTTTTATGTCTTGTTATATTAAATCTAATGTCTTTCAAAATCCATGAGTTTGTATTAAGCTGAAGATAGTGGATTTTTTGATGATTTCATGAGGAAGATTTGTACTTAAAGCATTTTTCATTGGTTGCTGATTCAGAAACAGGAATCAAATGCATTGAGAAATATTTGGAAATCTTTAGTTTCTTGCTAATCTCTATCTGTTTATTATTTCAGTGTTGCATGAAATGGTTTTTGAACGAAAAACAAAAAGCAAGTAGGTCATGGGAATGTGATCCATTCCAGATATTACTGTTTCACTGCACAGGCACCAGAGACCCTGCTATATTTCTGCCAGAATTAAGCGTAATTTTTTATAATTTTCTCAGTGCGTAACGGTACTGAGATATAATTGCACATTAATAAAGGCGTACCAAATTCTTTTGTTTTTTTTTCTCTCTTATTTTAGCTTCTCATCTCCTTTACTTACTTCCTTTATATTCCAAAAAAATGTTGCCTTTTTTTTTTCAGACCTCACATTTTCATAAAACTATGCTATCAAAGTTTTAAACTTTCAAAATGTTCTTCATTCTAAATTCATCAAGCAAAATATCCCTTGTAGCAGAAAAAAAGGTTGTATTTTCCATAGTGGTTTTTTGACAAGCATGAACTAAAACGTCAGGAATAGAGAAAAGGAGATAGGAAAACGGGTAGCTCTCGATCCGCTTCCCTATCTCCTTTCCTCCTATTCCCGAAAGATAGCTAGACTCAGTTTACTTTTTTTTTGAAAAAATCTATAACTAATGCTTTTTTGCTTAATATGTTCCAGAATTCATTTTTCAACATATTAGTATATGTAACCGTAGTATCATGGATGACATTTTAAAAGCATTTTTATTACAGAAATATGGTTTCAATTTGGCTTTATTTTGTCCAGCTCAGTTAAATCCTGTGACAGATCTATATTCTGATCAAGCCGATTACACTCATTCAACTCAGGAACAGTTGATCAGGACTGCACATCATGCTGCCATGTGGAGAGACTTCAACTTTGCTGTTTGTGTTATCCGTTAATTCTAATTTTTTTCATTGATTATAAGCTTGTGCTTTCTTATACTCTTCTTCAATAATTTATTTATACTTATTTTAGTCTTTTTTATTATAGTTTTTAATACTCTCTTATTTTAGTTTCGTTTTACTAAATATAGTACAGTGAGTTTCAAATCTAAATGACTTTAATTTTTCTGATTCCTCAAATATAGTTTTCTCACACTTTCAGGATTCGACAGCTGAAGAATTTGATTGTGTTCAGAAAACAATGGAGAGAATTGAAAAGTTAGGAGCTGAAAAAAAAGAACTTATCGTTTTGGTAACGGGTAGCTTACATCTTATCGGTAGTGTTCTTGCTGCTCTTGATTTCAAACTTTGATTTATTAAATTTTTTGGTAAAAATCTGTATGTTTAGATCTTATTTCATTGGGTTTTAAAATTTTGCTAACTGTGCCTGTTCTCAGATGCCTTTTCATAGACTTATCAACGATTGTGGAGATGTAAAATGCAAAATTTTTATAAAGCAAATTAAATAAATCTAGCAGTAGTATAGTTCAACAATAGTTCTTTATAATTTTTTTTCTTTATATGATCAAATTCTACTTTTTATGCTAAATTATATCATGTCTACTAAAAATAATTAATTTTTCTGCTCTTCTGTCAGCAAAAGTATTCACACAAATTTATTTCTAAATAGTTTAAATCCTTTGTGAGACTTTTGAAAATGATCAAAATTTGAAGAAAATGCTTTTGAAAATTGGATTTCTAAAGAATGTTTAAATGCGGATCATATATTTTCAGACTTGTGGGTTGAGCTGTGGATGGGACAGATTTCTTTATTCACTTACATTTGAAATTCCATCAGGTATTTTGTTGAATTCATTTGAAGCATTACTGTAAGAATAATCGTTACCATAATCAAAGCCATGCTGCTGATGTATCTTAATCTGTTAATGTTCTCATCTCATTACAAGCTCTTCAGTATTATCATTTTTACCTCTATTATATTATTATTACCATTGAAACATTATTGTAAGCTATTTTTCTTGCTTATATAGCAGTTAGTCACTTTTATTTCTTATCATTTCCTTAGATCATATTTATTTTTTTTTTAAAAGACGATACAATTGCTGCATTTTTACTTATTACTATTATTATTTTTTCCATACATTTATTTATTCTTTTGGGAAATCCAGGGAAAATGACGGTTGAAATTTCATATCGGAAAATGATTTTTTTTTCTGAAAAATTCCAAAAAAAATAATAATTGAAATCCTAAATTGAAAAATGGTTATTTTTTATTACTGGAAAATTCTGAATAGAAATGATGATTGAAGTCTTTTTTTTGGAAAACCTTTTTTCCATGAAGAAATTCTAAAATGAATAGCGGTTAAAATTTTATAAAAGGAACGATAACTGAAATCTTATATTCCGGAAAGGGCGATACTGAAATCTCATATCTGAAAATGATTTTCATATTTTTATTCTTAGAAAATTCCAGATAAAATAGCGATTGGAATCTTATACGAAGAAATGATTTTTTATGAAAAAATTACAAAAAGAAAGACAACTCGAACTTTATTCAAGAAATGATCTTTATTTTTTAGAAAATTCCAGAAAGAATGATGACTAAAATTGTTTTCAAAAAATGATTTTTTCTCTTGAGAAGATCAAAGGATGGTGACTGCGGTTGTATATTCAGAAGATGATTTTTTTTGAGGAAATTCCAGAAAATATGCCGACAAGAAATTTTTGGAAAGAGAAAGGATATAGAAGAAATTTATGATAAAAACTAATTGATAATAATTAATAATAAAAAAATGATAACAATAGTGATAACGATGGTGATCATGCTAACACTAGTAATATATTATATTTAATGAGTTAGATGCAAAATTAATATAATTCAGATTGGCTTCAAGATTATATCGTGCATCCATTATTTGAAACATAGGCAGATTTGGTAAAGCCAAATATATATTGATCAATTTGAATTTAATCTGATTGGTACCTTCATTCATTTTTTGCTAGTATAAAGAAGGTTTTTTCAAACTTTTTTAAATTATATTTTGAAATTATAAGATGGCAAAATAAAATAATCACAAATCCTTTTTTGTTTATTTTTTTCTTTGATTTGAGGAGTAAGTTTATCAAAGGCTAGAGAAAAGGAATATTGATTCACCGAATTAAAATCATCGATGAAACACGACTGAAAAATACAATTTAAAATTTGAAGCAATTTATTCCAGCATTTCATTATTGGACACATTTCAAATTCATAGCTCCAGATAACGATGGTCTGAAATTTCTCACTGTACTTTTAGGAATTTTTGTTGAAAGCTGGAAATTTAGTAAAACTTATTTGATTCTCAGGAACATTTTATACAAACAAAAATATTCGAAAGTCGGAAATGAATTTTGCCAACTGATACAATTTTAGAAATTTTTGCTGAAAATCGAGAAATTTGGTAGAAATTTAATTCAAGTACTCAAAAGAGAATTTTGCTATATGATGCACTTATCATCTAAATTTCAAAAGTTTTTTGAAAAACAAGAAGTTCGATAAACCGTGTTCCGCAAATATATTGAAAAATATTTTTTCATACGTCAATGGAAATGAAAATTGCTTAGTACTTGGACAAGCAATGATTTGACAAATATGACTTCCACACTTTTTTTTTTGATTATATATTATTTATATTGTAAATATTTTCTAAAATCGAAATTGTAATAGCTATAAGAGAAAAGGCAAGCTACAAATAGTTTATGAGTTGCTATAATGATGAACTATTTGTTCATGTCATTTTACAGAAGCATCGGAGTATGGCCGTTGCTGCGAACTTTGAGCTTGTCGCTGAAATCGCGAGGAGTACCAGAGAAGAAGTGATTTCTTTGTTTTTCAAATGTACCTCTTGTTTATTTGCATGAATGTTTCTTTGTTTATATGTCAAATGGCTTTGTACTTTATTCTTTGTTTCAGTCAAGGTTACGCACCAAAAAAGACGCCCTCTCAGTCGCTAAAAATGGCGCCTCATTGTGGATCAAATTGTGGCGGGATCCTCCCTCTATAAATAAGAGCGTCCTGACCATAGGATCTTTGTAAAAGGATGTGCTACCACGAGGTCAATTGGTTGTATTAATATTGTGTTTTTAGTGTATTGTCGTGTTGTCCTATTTCATAATAAAGGTTTTTTTTTTATTTCATAATAAAGGTTTACCCAAGTTCGAGATTTCGAGAACAACACAACAAGGAAGAAGAACTCTCAATAATTTTCACGGTTAAGAAGATCGAGAACAGAATCCAAGAACCCAAAATTATCGTCACGGTCATAAAAGATCTGCGACAATTTTGATCCAGCCAACCGGATTCGAACCAGCGACCTAAGGATATACAGTCCTCATGAAGCCTTGTCCGCTGGATTATTTGTTGATCTTACATGACGGAATTAAATTTCTTTACATCTTCTTATTTCATCAACTCTATTTGAGATATATCTGGATCCTACCGGCGGTTTTCTTAGCCAGTGCAGGACACAAGCGCTACCTGATGAAGTAAGATGCAAAGAAATTTAATTCCGTCATGTAAGATCAACAAATAATCCAGCGGACAAGGCTTCATGAGGACTGTATATCCTTGGGTCGCTGGTTCGAATCCGGTTAGTTGGACCAAAATTGTCGCAGATCTTCTATGACCGTGACAATAATTGTGGGTTCTTGGATTTTATTCTCGATCTTCTTAACCGTGAAAATTATTGAGAGTTCTTTCTTGTTGTGTTGTTCTCGAAACCTCAAACTTGGGTAATTAAACCTTTATTATGAAATATGATAACACGACAATGCACTACAAATACAATATCAATACAACCAATTGACCTCGTGGTAGCACATCCTTTTACAAAGATCCTATGGTCAGGACGCTCTTATTCATAGAGGGAGGATCCCGCCAGAATTTGATCCACAATGAGGCGCCATTTTTAGCGCCTGAGAGGGCGTCTTTTTTGGTGCGTAACCTTGACTAAAACAAAGAATAAAGTACAAAGCCATTTGACCTATAAACAAAGAAACATTCAAATCCGATAAGATTAACAATCATTTGAAAATCAGGTATCACTTATTTTCTTATATTCCTCGCGATTTCAGTGACAGAGCTAAACCATCGATTCCAAGTACTGTATTATCGGAAAGCAATTCTTAGCGAAAACTTTGGAACACATATCTCAAATTTTGGCAATTATAAGGTACGCTTTGCTCTTTGTTGTGTTTAAAAATATCTTTCTTTTTGTTAATTTCAAATATAATTGAAAAAACATCGTTTTGTTGTTTCTCATTGAAAGATCGAATTAATTACCGAGTGGATTGAAAGGAATTTCGATTTTACATACAAACTATTGCAAATTGTTCTGCTTGAACATCTTGATAACGAAGACAAATTCGCCAAGAATCCGAAAGGATTTCATACAAAACAAAGATTTGTTGATTGAATAGTTGATTTAATTTAGCATTGAAGAAGCTTTGTCAAACAACAGTAGTCATTACATCGAGCTATTCTGTTCGAAAGTGAAAAGCCGTTGAATCTGGTTTGTTCTGTATTGATGATTCGTCTTAGAAAAATTATGTGGAAATAATCAAAAAAATTCTATCTGATTTGGAAATTTTTATGGATTTTTCACAGAATTTTCATTCTAATTAATAAACGAAAAAATGAAATTAATATTTCAAATTTGAATTTAGATTTATTTCATTCTATTGTTTATATCATAGAGATTCGAAAAAAAAAAAAAAAAAAAAAAACGAAAAAAAGAAAAGAAAAAGAAAATTTAGCCATCGTTACTATATTTTATAAAATTTTACGATACTTTGCTGAAAAATTTAATTTAGCATAGAAGAAGCTTTGTCGATATAATGCATACCATATATATATATATATATATATATACACCATATTTATAAAATATACATAACCTAACATTAGGCGTAAATCTTAAAAAAAAAAAGAAAAATTTCAAATCGGAATTTAATTTTATAAATATCATTCGTAAAACAATTGTTTTTTGTTTTAATAAATTAATTTCTTGTTTTATTCCGATGAATCTTTTTATGCATTCTTAAGAGAGAAATTATTTTAAAGAATTATTATACAATATTAAAATGATAATAAAATTTTTCGTTACAAAGAAAATTTATGCTATAAAAGCAAATTTATTGGAAAATATCAAAATTTTATCGATTTAAAAGCTAACTATTGCCAACAAGCGATCGTTCAAATCATCGTTCATCCGATCAACCATAATAGCGAATGAAAATTGGAATAGTCAAGAATAGCATACAATTTGATAATCTACTCAAATGCCTAAAAATTTTGTTAAAATTTCGATGGATTTTATTTTATGCAATTTTCCAGAAATAAAACACAATTTTCGAATGTTTAAATTGTCGTTCCGTCTTGGAGGTTCAAAGATTAAAAATTTCTTTAATAAATTACAGAGTTATTATTTACCATAAAAAAAACAACATACTTTGTCATTTAATCACTGCTTTTATCTTTCGAATAGTTCCTTACGGATTTTTAAAGAATAGAATCTTTGGCAGTAAATGAAGCAAAGGATGCTAAACACATCAGAAATTCAGTGTCTGGAATCCTAAAATGATCAATGTCCGGAACAGGATTAATCGATTACCTTACATTAAAAATGAGTGATTGGATGTCCTCACTTACTTTCTCTAGGCTCATATATTCTTTTTTCATTTCCACGCGTACTCCCAAATCACTAGCAAGATTAAATACAGCAAGCCGCAAGAACGATTCCTTACTAATTGCACGAAATGTGCCCAGCGAATCACACTATTTGTCGTGCAACGTGCGCCGCGTGAACATTCTTCGCAATGACCTTGTAATTTACTTCTTTAAAATTGTAAGTACTAATTCAATCCTTAATCCTTAATTCAAACACAAACATTGCTTTTATTCTGATGATTTCCAAATTTGAGAAATTAATTTTTGTTAAAATAACTGAACGAAGAAATATTTTTTTTGATGAAATAATTATTAAAAATACAAGAAAAAAGATATTTTTAATTCTCCTTCGCATGAAAAATTTGCTTTTAAAGAAAGAATTGAATGAAAAATTAACTTTACAATCAGGCGATGTGATAATGCATGCATTGTTTTCTGAATAGTTAACACTGAACGATGGAAAAATGATTACAAATGCTGCAAGCACTAGTAGTGTCGTATGCGGTGAGAGTGATTTCGATTTTCGATATCCTTCAAAAAATTGCATCGAAGATAGGTAATATGTTTGCATGTTTGCATGATCAGTACCAACCTATTGGACAAGATGATGCGCAAACAAACACCGAAATCATTTTGGTAAAGCATTAATATTCATAACTGTGTTATCAAAAATCATAAGACAGTCATTTCGAAGCGTATATTTATGCACGAAATGATGGGTAACAACAATTAAATAGATGTTATTTGTGTAATGAATGTTGCACGAAAGAAGTCTTTTTGCTGATCTCTGTAAATTGATTATTGATCAGGTGATTCAAACAACAAGAAGTGTCACGGATATCTCAAGATGAAACCAAAAAAGCAAATCGAAATAAGTAAGACGTTATTATCTGAAGTTAGCAGTGATTTCTTGGTTTGGAATACTTAGATGGAATTTATTTTTTGCTTCAGATAGTTTAAATAAAAATGTTCTCGGTTTATTAAAAAATAAAACATAAAATGAAATTTTCATACGATAACATACGCATGAAACAAAAAAAAAACGAAAAAAAAACATATGCTTTTGAAATGATCCAGAATTTTTAATAGTAAATTTATTTATTGATTTTCGAAGATCATCTTGTCTCTTCCACTTCCGCTTTTTTGCTCTGCGTAATATGAGGAAATCAGGTCTGAACAATTTGAAGAAAAATGAAATATTATTTGTGTTAAAAACAACATCAAGCGACTATATCCAAGGTCATTTTTAAATTATTTAATGCAAAATCACTGCAGAAATATGTGTTTGCAATAAATCTATAAAAGCTGCTAATGTAAAGCATTCTCTTTAAATCCGACATGGAATTTCAATAAATTCAAAAAATCGGATACTTTAAAAGCTTAAACACAATTCTGTCCTGTCAGTTTGGATTAATTTGCAAAAAGTACAATACTTAAGTTTATATTTGAAACTTTTTTGATATAAAAATACGAATTTCCCTCAAAAGGCATAATTTTTGATCTCATCTACTCATATTAGATGCTTTTCTGTTCAATTATCTCAAGCAGAAAGTTGGTTTATCATTCTTCTAAATCAACTGATTGTAAACAAATATAGTATTTCTTTGGTAAAGCAGCCTACGTGAATCTTAACTGAATCTTAGGAGCCATTATTAACATGATCAGAACGAGAAAAATTCAGAGAATCATTAAACATTGGATCCAGAATGAACTGCGTAAGTTGTGAAATGCCAAGCGCTCGAATAGCAAAATAATACTTAATGATCTTAGCAATTACAGTATTGGAGACAACTTTTAGTAGAAATGAAGAAAGAAGTAATAGAAATGCCTTATGGAAACCAAATCAGAGAACCCATGCAATGATTCAATTGATATTACAACAAGTGATTAAGGAAAATTTGATCTGTTTGAATCCCAATTCTTTCATCTAAAATCAGAAGCAATATGAGTGCCAAAATTCTATGTGATTAAAGAATCCTTTTCGAAAGTTTCTATGGAGTTGCAATGTAAAGTTCATTAAAGATAAAAAGCTTTAACAAATAACGTTTTAGAAATTACCGTTAGAATCAGACCATAAGTTTTCCACAACAGCTACAATCAAGACATTAAATAATGCAAGTAATTGTCCGTTATGGAAGTCCGTAATTTGACGCTTTAAAAATCAAATCAATTTATACGACAAAAAGTTAATATAACATTTTTGAAATTGCTTTATTAAATTATCGATATGAAAATAAAGTGTTCAAGAAGCAGACTAGGAATCTTTTTCTCACTGATTTAAGATGGAAACTATTCGAATTAAGGAAACTTCTTCCTATTCTTTTACTTTTATTTTACGGCTTTGTATTCAGCATACAATCATAATTTGATATTTTGCAACTTGATTTGAAGTTTTTCACCTCCCTTAAAATATAAAATCTTTAAAATAAAGGAAATGTTTTATCTATTACCCGAAATACAAAACCTGGAAAAAACAATCGATTACAGAAAATGCAATGGAAATCTGTGCAATATACTATGGTTAAACCTTGATTCCCAATTCACTAAGATTACCGATTTTTTTTCTTTTTTTTAAACATTTTTTCCTGAAATAACTGAGCAACAACTTTAAAATATTTTTTACCTCAAGAAGAGATGAAATCAGAATTTAAATGACTGATCGTTGATTGAAAATTCTATTCATAGATTAACAACGTCCTATTGATTGCGAAGCTTTTGCAAATTTCTATTATGAAATTAAATCATTCAAGATTTTTAAAGATGAATTAACATCAGAACTTGTGCAAGTCATTGCTATCGATCTTAAATTGGTCTTTGTAGGATTGTCGTAAATTCGATATATCATTACCGAAGCGGTTGACCAAAATTTTTTTGAAAGGTATCAGAATTCTACAAGAAGTCCATCTACTAAAGTTTACTGTAAATGGTACCACTCTGTTTCATATCCCGAAAATGAAAAATTATTCTTAAAAAAATAACATAATGATTCCAGTGTAATATATTTACAGTAGACAACATTTCAAATTTCATTTATGATATTTTACACCAAAATTGAGATAAAAATTCTTATTTCTATCGGAGAGACTCATAAACTTGTAAATACACTTCGCATGTCTCATATTTATTTGATTTTAATGTAATTTCTAAAAGTGATCTTGACATAGATTGCTTATGCATCCAATGATTAAATTTAAAGTCAAAAAATAGATCTGAACTATTTGGCTTCTATTAACAGTTTCTTGCGAAGCCAGTTTTAAAACACTTATAGTGATAAGCTAACTCACTATGAGTGCTGATGTTCAGTTGATATCGAACATCTTCATATGAGCATTCGAACTGCGACTTCTAAGATTTCTTCGTTTTTATCTTATCTTTATAAAAAAAATAAAAAATATAACAATAAATATGACACCAATAGATAATTGAGAAAAGAGTTTTGAATCTTTTGAGGTTAAGTCTGTTAGATCCATTACTTTGCTATTTTTTTTTTTTTTTTTTTACAACACTTATTCATGAAGAATAATCATGGCATAAAAATTTTTTCAATTCTTGAAATTCAACACTGTTTTTAGGCACTTTTGGATCCTAACAGCGCTTTACATAAAATGGTTAATATTGGCAAATATACGAATAAATAAATTAAAATATAAAAAAAGTTCTCAGTAATTTCAAAGTGCCAATCTAAATTATCGTTTAACAGTTTTTAGTAATACAATGCTAGTTGAATATTATTGTAAGATGGGTGCAGTCTCCTGTCCATCCAATTTACCTTCATTATGGTCAAGTCCAAATGCGTAGCGTATCGGATTCAACAATTTCCACAAGAATTTTCCGGAATAGTTGGATGGTACCACCTCTTCAGCAGTATCAACTTGCATATTTGTAGTCTGAAACTATCTTACTTATATTATTTCTTTTATTATTCCAGAAGTTATGAAAGATATGATTTATTATTCTCCTGACCCTTCATTTGGATATCAATAAAAACCGACTCGAGAAGAGTGATACATGAAACAAAAGTATCTACATTTTGCACCAATAATTACTGAAATTGTATAAAGGAAACAATTTTTTGTTTCCATTGAGGACAATTGAAAAAGTAAAGGAAATTCGAGTAAACATATAGTGAAAATTGGTCTGTGCATTAGACTGATAAGCAAGGCTGATAAGTAAGGCGCTATAGACGTTACTTTAACCTTTGCTACGGGATCGGCAATACGTGCGATGTATAGTGGTATATTTCTGTTGTTGTCCCAAATGATAACAAGAAAAGGCATATTTAGGATGGACATTTTGTCAACAGCTGATGGAATTCGCTTCACCACTCTGAAATTTACTCATGATAGTAATACCAATTCTATATCTTTGTTTTCCGAAAATTTTGAGGCGTTTCAGTTCAAGCATAGTTGAAATTTCAGAATAAATGAATTTGAAATAAGGCTAATGTTTCGGAACGATCACTAATATTTAAATTATTTACTCAATTTCATCGGGACCAGGCGTATGAAGAACTTCCAGACGATCGATATTTTGTATGCTTGTGGTTAACCGTGGCCCAACGATATAGGATGGTTCGTGTCCTAACGTTCCCAAGTCACCGAATCCATCGGGTTGGAATAACTTGTCGATATGTGGTACTGTTTTACACAATGCATCAGCAAGATTAGTTGTTCTACTGGGTAGTCCATGAAAGAGAGGCACGTATAGCTCATGAAGAATTCTGACTGAATCCTGCAAAATAAAATCAAAATTGATCACATTTTTAAATCGACATCTAGAACCAAATCAGTATGATGTCTTCATGAAGAGGAAGGAGGAAGAGTAATGGCAGAAAGGCAATAATGATGACAGTGAAACTTTTTTTTTTTCGTCCAGAAATCTGGAAAAAGTCTGAAAATAAAATACGCACCGTCTCTGTGCCACTTCTCATAAATGCTATCATAGTTATTAGCGAATTAGGGTCTTTCATCATATCTGAATCATCGGCATTTGATACGCAGTATGCAGCTATTTCATCAGAATATGTAGGCAGTGTTATAAGCAAACTTTTTTGAATTTGCAAGCAACGAAATGGTGGCAAATCGTGGCATGAATATCGACAAGCCAGCACTTCTTTCAGATTTTTACCCTGGAAAATTGAATATGAAATGACTGAAGAACTTAAATGAATATTTGAATAAAGCAATTACAAAAAGAAAATCCGGTTTTTCAAGAGTCCGATAAAAACGTAATGAAGATCATTCCATAAAAATTTTCTATTCCATAAAAATTTCATCACAACAGTTTCAGAGTTTTCAAAATCATGAAAAGCAAATTTTAACGTTAACAAACTTTAACATTTCCATTTTGTGAAAAAGTTATTTTATACTAGCTGAACTGATCAAGCTTCATGTGACCGGTCCAGTTAGTTTCAAAGCAGTCGGTGAAGAACTTGTAGCTTTGTATTCTAAGTAACAACGAACTACTTTGCAGAAAATAGACGTGGTCAGTAGTATTCAGTCCGTTCATTTATCTTTACCTGTCACAGGTGACAGATAAAAAAAATAGTTAAACATGCGCCTGTTCGAATGCAACGTTGTTTCAAAATTTCAAATCACTTGAAGCATTGTATAAAAACGAACAACTAACATTTATATTTTTTATTTATATAGATGATCGTAAAGATACTCTGAAACCGACGATAAAAAAAGAAAAATAAAATAGATATTTAAATTTCAGAATTTTTTGTTGCAAATTACAATCCTCGCAAAATTGACAAAAATTCACAATCTTAGAGGTTTCCGACTCACTTTAAATGTTGTGTAAAATATATTGTGTGTGTCGAGAATATTAGTGGACATAGGAATGTAGAAGTGCGATGCAAAAATGAGTATTGGACATTTCTGATTGTTCAATTCTTGGACATCTGATGTTTTTGTTTCCGCTTTTTTCCATAAAAAAATTGGGCAACGTGCTTCTCCTTCTTCAGTCTAAAACGAACAATAAATTGCTACAGAAATTTGTGGAAGGATTTCGTATATATATAGACGAATTCTATATGTGAAATTGCGCATTTTCATATTATGAAAATACGATCTGTTTTCATACAAATGCAAACCAATATTAATATCACATGTATATTAACATAAACAAGCGAGTCTAAAATCTGGCTAATTTGATTAACCTTGCATGTTCTTCGAAGCCATGCCACTAATTCGGCACGTCCTGTTTTCTCATCATAAATTTTGAGCTCAATTCCGAGATATTTTAGCGCCATGAATGTTTCGAAACCGTAACTTTTGGTGTGTAATGGATGTATTAATAAACGACGATTCCAGTTGAAACTACCTATATTGAACATCAAAATAATTCTCATAATACATATTCCTTCATCTTTATATTTGCTCACTCAATTCATGGCATTAGCGTTTAGATTTCTGCAAATAAGTCCTTACCGATTTGTATAGTATACAATATCAATCATTATTATGATCTAGAGAGGAATTTTTTGAACGAGAGAGATAAAAGTTATTCATTTATTATCATCGCACTTTGATATATGTCAAATTTGTTGTAAACACTGATTAATATCGTATCATATATATTCATTTCTTTACCCAAAATTTGCCGACTTTTTGTTAGTTTTGTATAACACATACCAGGTTTAACGGCAGCTTCAATAAACAATTCCCAGTTTCGAATATATTCTGCTAGACGTGCCAACTGATGAGGCAATGTGGTTGCACCATTTAAATGAAGAAATTCCGATAATGATAAACGACTTTGATGCTCAGCAACCTGCACTCAACAGAAATTTAAAAAAATGAGCTTAGAAGAGAAATTCCATTAAGAAATGGTCATGTTGTGCTTGATCGAGTTGTATTTAACAGCGAAGTGAAATGTGATGTGATGTACAGGATATTCGCTCAGTTCTACTAACCATAAAAAAGTGGACATTTCTTATGAATGAAATCATAAAAGTAGCAAGTTAAAAATATTCTTTTAGATAGCAAATTAAGATATTAAAGAAGTTTTCTTTTATTCCCTTCTTTTTGCAATTACGGACCATATGTAGAATCTTACAGCATAATCACATGTGATTTGCAATATTTTGGTTAATAATTCAAGAAATAATGCCCTCTAAATTTTTATTATTTCTGAAAATGAACGAGACATAGCCCAAAATTTATGGCTTACTAACATTTAAAATTGTACATACACAGCGATTTTAATGGGAAATGTGAACTACTTAGATCTGTCTTGTTAGTTAGTGATCAGCCAATTACTTCTAAAATTAAAGAAGTAAAACAACTGAAAGAGTATTAATGTGAACTGCAGACAGTTTTCACGTCAGTTTTACTTTTGAACAGCGAAATCATCATTTAGACTTCAATGGTCATAGACTTCCAACATATGCCTCACATGAATCTGGAAACAGTTCCGACTTTCATTACAAATATGATCTTCAAATCCGTCATGGAAGAGCGCTTTTTGTTTCTCCTGGCAGTTCCAGAGTTTCGCTACAATCATATTTAACCACAACTTTTCCACACATTGATGATGTCGAGACAATTCCACCGTTTTCCGTAGATAAAACATTGAGATGGATGATTCTTTTAACTCGTATGATTACAAATATACCATCGAGTTATGGATATGTTTGGATATGTCTTTGGTCGAGTTATGGATATGTTTAAATAATAGCTGAATATTATTCCTTGATCTGTTCTCCTTTCTCTTAATTCAAAATCTATGGAGGAATCCTTGCCAGATATGTCAACCATGCATCGATGTTACAACATTGGCTTCATATATGTTACGATCATTTCTTGAATTGCGTTTTCTTACATGTCAATATACTCTTCAATGTGTCTCAGACGTTATCCTATCATTTCTCTTCATCTGCACTGATAAAAATGTTACCTCACAAAGGAAAGCGATCAATGCGATCAATTGCGGTACGCAAATGATGTCATTACGCTCTCCTCGATCGTTTGTGATTGATCTGTAAACAAAAACGAAGTGGAATGGAATTCGAAATCCTTGCGACGACTTGTCTACTATTGATTATGATGAAATTCTCTTCCAGCAAAAGATACGTAATAAAGTAATGGACGCAAATTTCATGTTTTTTGAAATAGATCAAATTTCAACATAGGCTAAGATAGACTAGATTTAAATACAAAAGAGGATAATGATATCTAAAACAAACAACAAAAAAAAGATGCAAAATGACCTAAAATTAATAACAAAAAGAAAATATCAGAAAGTATCATCTGAATGTATTGCTTAAGATTTTACACAGAGATATTCTATTAATCTGTATAAAATTCAAAGATTATTTCCAAACACATTTCTCGCCAAAAAACAAAGCTTGAAGTGGATTATAAAACTTGCAAAAATATTCGAAAAGCGGTATTTGCCCACAACTCGAGACTGGATGCTTTAATCAATTGGGCATCTTTCAATTCTCTAAGCTTTTCTGTTGGGTTGTCTCGATTCATTCTCTTTAATTTTCCTCAGCTTTTTTGAGTAAAGTTGCGTATTTCTCTAAAAAATTAAAATCTAACGGGACTTGCTTTAATTACCATTTAGATAAAAGTTTCTTTAAAATTCCCTTCACAGTTCTTTATAAACTCATTTTCCCAAAATAGCGAAATGAATGTTGCACTTTAAATTTAATAAAAGAACATACTGAAACAATTAATTTGAGGAAGCCATCTCATCAATTATTAAAATAAATAAGAGAAATTTCTATTACCTATATAAGTCGAAGAAGATAAGACTATTTTGAAAAAATTAAAGTGATCAACTCAGTACTTGAGGTTAAAAGAATTGGAATTATGATGTTCTCCGAAATACAGAATGTGTAGAAGATGCTCAGCAAAATCATTTTTTCAAAATCTACTCCTTTGCGAAATCGCTTAGCATCTCTATGATATGGTAATAA
Source organism: Onchocerca volvulus (assembly GCA_000499405.2). NCBI lineage: Eukaryota > Metazoa > Nematoda > Chromadorea > Rhabditida > Onchocercidae > Onchocerca > Onchocerca volvulus. The sequence continues at coordinate 21,801,771 of HG738137.1, read as the reverse complement.
TGAGTTATTTAATAACTGACATTTATATATTTTATTTTTCTATAATTTTGAAACTTGATATCATCAGTTAGCCATAGATAGACATAAAATTAAAGATAAAATTTTTCCCGCTCCATTATTTTCCTTTCTATTTGCACAAATTTAGTGAAAATCTAAAAAATTGAGGCATTGAAAACTGCGACTACAATAGTCATTCACCTAGATCTCGTCTCCGTGTGGCAATTGAAAGTTTCAGGTTGAAATGACTTCCGCTGCGTCAGCAAAACGGTTGAACACGGAGCTGAATCGTCGACCACACTTAGCTGCAAAGTTCATTGGAAATGCTTGCATTAGCACGAAGTGAGCATTTATGTGTTGCCTAATTTGCATGCAATTTCTCGTATTTTATTGTAGCATTGATACCAAACAACGATACTAGATGACATGTTCATTTTGATAGGATGGGCTGAGAGCATATCAGTTTAGAGAACTTTCTGATGTTTCAAAATGTAGGATAAATAGCTAATGTAGCTAAAATAATGCTTTCCACAAGGAAAAAGAAACTGAAAAAATTAGAGAATAAACGAAAAAATCTCAGTAATTTGAAGAAGACTTTCATAGTGATCTTTACTGCATTTTTGCGATCTTCTTTTAAAGAAAACGGAATATTGTAAGTCAGCTCCTGGACCATGTAGAAGCAGAACTCACAAGCTAACCGTAAATTCACCGTTTACAAAAAAAAAATTCCCTTCAGCGTGTAAAAAATTTGCATGATTACTATAGGCAATCATAGGCATTTTAGGCATATTTAGGATTATTTTTAAGAATTTCATGTAGTTCAGGCCTGATGTATGAAAAGAGATATAATTCTTACAATTTTGCACATAATTTTTTTATTTTAATTAAATACTTTGAAGTCTTTTTTTTTTATTTTTTTGCAATAATCCTTTCTAGTTTTACTAAACTGCTTTTTATCCATCTGTAGATTTCTATGATATTTTATCCGATCTTGCTTGTAGAATTTCTTCGAAAATAAATCTGAAATTGTTTCAAATATTAATTTAAAACTTTATTGTTCATTTAAAATCGAATTTAAGAAGCGTGATATATATAAAGAGCAAAGAAATGCAGCAAATAAATAACGACAACAGATACCCAAACATTTGGATTATGTTCATAGAAATCCTTCTTCTAAATCTCATCAAAATATTCAAAATGGAAAAGTTCTTTTGACTTTATCTTAGATTAATTGAATTTTGCAGGAAACTCTAAAAGAACAAAGAGCAGAATGTATTAAGAAACATCAGCCTTAAACTGAAACACAAAAATACCTGTACCGATGCCCTAATTGTAATTAAGTAGATCATGTGACATCCAGAAATGAGACATATAATAACTGTAATTCTCTCATGGAGATAAAAGACTGCAGAAAGTGATCAGCAATGCAAATGAAATTCGTTATGAATTAATCAAGAAATATTCCAATATATGTTTGCTATTCGTAGTTAAAACTGAAATTCACCATTAAATTAAATAAAATGTTATATGAACATATGAAAGTCTTCATCGCGAAAGCTTTCAATGGCTTGAGGATAGAATAAGAGTACAATTTACTAAAGCATAGCACAGTAAGGTTTGCTCATCATGTGGCATTCCACATTGCTGGTGATTATTTCAAATTTGATATTTTTTGGTTCTAATTCAAACTGAATTTGACAGATTGTTCTTCTTACTATATTTTTGCTTCTTCTTAAAAAATATCGAATTTCGACTCGAATTCAAATTGAAGTTAACAGATTCTTCTTACTATATTTTTGCTTCTTAAAATCTATCGGATTTGTTAGATTTTATTGTTTTGGGACAGCAAGGAAATAGACAGTACTCTTTTCTTTCTCTCCGCTAAAATTTAATTATTCGCAAACACTCGATCCAATTTCATCTTTGACATGTAGCTTTAGCATAATCGATGATTTGAGCCAGCTGCTTGTCCGATTCCAGAATTCCACAATTTCAAATATTTGAGAGGAAGATTTGTTACTAAAGCATTAAATCCAATAAAATTTAAATTTCCTAAAACCCAAGTTCAAATTCATTTAAAATCGAAAGTTGATTCGAATTCATTTAAAGTGAGAGGGACTACTTGGAAGTTCTTCTGTCCTCATCAGTTCATGCAATGTTTGATCTTATAATTTCCAGTGATTTTTAGAAAAACTATAAAATTTATGGTTCAATTATTTTTCAAGAGAAAAGATTATTCATAAGACGATGTACAGACAGACGATCTTTTCTGAATGCTTTAAGACTATTGTAATTGATATTATTGGCCAAAAAAGAAACATATCATTTGTTTCGCTGAAGAAGGATACTTTTATTCGACATCAGCATTTCTTTATTTTCGGCGATTTGTCCAGTTCATGAAGAAATGAATATATCATCGTTACCTGTCTTTATTGTTGATTATCGGGTATCAGATGGTCACTATATAGCTTTAAAAATTAATATTGTGCAATAAGAATTTAGAATTAAGAACAGGTGTTTAATCTAAATTGTCTCTTGAAACTTGGGCAAAAAGATCATTTATCATTTTTCGAAAAATAATGTTTAAGATTTGTAAATGTTTTACGATTGGGATGTTGCAGAAAGTAAATTTTATATTAAATCATTATATTTGAACGTATCGCCTTATTGTCCATCAATGCTGGTTAGCTCCTCTGATTTCACCCTTATTTGAATTTCAGATTATAGGTTAATTAATATTATCTTACTTAGCTACTTAGGCTGTTTTTCTCAATCAAACTAAGTATGATTAATTTATTTGTCGACTGAACGATAATCAAGATTATAGTTTTGGGATTATTGAGTGGATGATTTTCTTTCCATTCTTCATTTGTCAAGGAGTGATTTGCTTATCAGAAGAGTGTCGTTTATGCTATAAAACGATAATTTACAATCGATCGCAATCGGTTCGCAACACTGGAGATGTTTCTTAACAGCTCTCCAAAATTTTATGAGTCTTATGCTTAATTTACTGAACAAGGGAACATTCAGTTTACTGAATACATCATACCACAAAAAAGACTAAACGCGAATTTTAGAAATCCTCGAAGGCTCTGCAAAGCAATATGCTATCAGAAGAAGTTACCGATTATTTTGAGGTGAAAAATTATTGCCTTTGCAAGATATATAAAGATAAAATGGCCTGCTAAGAATTCTGAAATATAGTTTTTGCGATCTAACTGAAACTCACCTTTGCATACTCTTTCAGCACTTCCTTTTGATTCTTGCTATTGATGCTTTCCTTTGAGCGAAGCAGAGATTTTTCCCTATTTAAAATAACAGCAACAATTTTGAATAAAGTTACCAAAAACTGTGAGATTTTTACACATCGTTCGGTCATAATGTCCAATATAAATTTCAGGAAGACACATTTTTATTAACTTCTCACACCAAGAAGCCCACAATTACCAGCAACATTATCGGTCACATCCTGGATCGTCCACAAGTCAAAATCACCGCACCTCATAGGCAGGACATCTCAAGAATAATAGAGAATTTCATGAGCCGAATTTTTTAGAATAAATCGATGGGCCAGATAGTTTTCATTAGGACTGCGTTGAAATCAAGACAAATACGTCACATATCTTCTAGTCGTACATGTCGTTAAGAAGAGGATGGAGGTCAGGATGAGTGTCAGGTGCATGATTAATGATCAGAGTAGTCAAATCCTTGAAATGTGCAGATATTTACATTTACATGGAGAATGCTGAAATTAGAAGAAATGATAGGCTAAATAAACTAAAGATAGCTTTTCTTTGACTTGGAACAGCCGAGTTGGTATTCTCTTGGATGCCTTCTAATAACAGCCCTGTTAAGGCAACTTTTCATTCATTTCAAGACTTGCATATTTAATATAATATTCTTGTGCTTTATGGACATACGGATTCGGAAAACAATTCTTATAAATTGTGATTGTCTTTGTAATGGTATGAGTTCTAAAAATGATTTTAATGATTAGAAGTTATCATAAAAAACAGGTCAAGTGATCGAACTTGATATTATATCCGGAAATCTTGAAAATTTTTTATATATCATACGTTGTGCACATATCGAAGAATAACACATGGGAACTTTTATGGATGAGAAATACGATACTTAAACTGATAGTATTATTCGTAAGCTTGTAGTAGTGATTTGATTGGATTTCGGGAATGTTGTATTTCTCCCCGTAGAAAATTTAATTCACTTTGTCATTTTTTATTCATTTCACCGCAGTCTTCCCTTTTTTCTTTCAAATTAGCATCATTCGAGTTGATTTAATTCAAGAAAGAAGATGGGAAAATATACTCTTCCAAGCGTTGTTGAGATTTCTATTTGTTTGTCATCCACATGTCAGATTTTATCATAGTAATATCTTTGGGAAATTATCAAAGAATGCGAAAACTGCGAATGCGAAAACTAATTATTCTTTAACTTATGATTGGTAGACGTTGAATTTTTTATATTGAACGTCATATTACCGACTATTTTGAAAAATAATGTAAAATTCAGAATCATTCATTGATAGATCTTATCTTCATTGATAAACTTATAGTAACTGCTAAGTCACCGAAATTATGCGTGCAGGCGACTTAGCTGCATTGGGCAACTGTTTAGACTCATTAATTACGCTTTCATTTGTGAATACTAATTAGTGATGTATTTTAAAGAAAAGTATGGAAAGCCTTTGGCTAATTATTATCCTATCAGCACTTCCTAGCATGATTGATTCTGCAGGGAAGAAAAAATCGGTAATTACATCATTGCATGCAAAATGGTCACAGACTTCATTTATTGCGGAAGCCAGGTATGTTGTAAGTTAAAAAATTCAATCCAGTCTTTTTTCAAAAGGTCAATATGGATGCAAAATGAAGTGGGGTAAATTGGAAACTTATTTTAAATTTGATTTTTAGAATGAAAATGATAGATTCCAAATAAATAAAAGGTAGCAGAAAAAGCAAAATTTCCTTCCGGCATCAGTCTTATTGAGTTTCAGCAAATTTAAAAATTGCATGTCATATCTTCTGTTTTTATTCTCTTGTATTTGTCATGCATTATAATTTTGCAGTGAATTTATGGCTCAAGAAAGTGACAGTTTATTCTGGGCCTATATAGATGAAATTGTTGAGAAACTTAATGTCGACGAATGGCATACATGTATGTTTGAATGTTTGAATGATTCAATGAGGCACGAAGAAAATTTGGCACTTTTCGTAATCAAAGCATAGAATAGAAGTTTGTTTGCAGTCATTTAAGTGCCTTTCTTAGCATATGTTGTTCAGTCAGCTGGGTTATGTGATTAGTATGATGTGTCTCTTGATATAATGCAGCTTCAGTGGAATACTGTATTTTTCTCATTTTAAGAGCATTAACTCCCATCTCTGATTTAATCCATCAGACTGATTTTATCATCTTTGGTTTTTTGATTTTATTCCGGACAGAACTTGAATTAACAGTGATAGTTTATAGCAAGGATTTTGACATTTGAGTATCAGTTAGTACTTTCCAATAGAATTCTACTCACTTCGAAATTTCGACATTTGAATCATTGCTGTAACTGATGTACAGTAACTGATAATTTTTAAAAACGGTTAATTTAGATTTATGAAGTTGTTTTATCTTGCAAATACAAAATTCATGTTTCAGACAGTGATGCCAGACAGTACGAATTGGCTGTACGCTTAGCAGGCTATTTGTTAGAAGAAGCTCGTGTGAACCTTTTAAAATTTGCCTTGTCTTTACGAGCTCATTCACCTACTGTAGTGCTTTTTCAGAGGGTTAGAATTTTCTCTTCTGCTTTGGATCTTTAAGGAATTTATACACTGTAATAATATTTAATGTTATCATTTTAAGCGAGATATTCTGTTAATCTTAACTTTCTTTTTCCTTTTTTTTTTTCTTACCATATAATGCAAAGTTTTCTTCTTCTTTTTTTTTTTTGAGAACTCAAATTAACAAATATTGCGAAGAACGAAAAGAATGGAAGGTCATATATGGAATCCTTTTTTTTATCAGGAATTAAATGTTTAGCTTATCTAACAAGAAATTTCTCCAATACTTTCATGTATATTTTTTATTTCAGTTAGGTGCTGAGAGAAACAAATCATGTGCTGCGTTTGCTGATGTTCATGGTACCATAATATGCGATGTAAATGATTTGGAAAAGATTATCGAAAATGGTGTGAGGTATTTTTTTTTTAATATTTTTTTTTATACCAAGTATTCTCAAATAACATCGAGGTTTATCGTTGCTGCTTAATTTTTTTAATTTATATGTTTTCAGAGGTTCCGCGCCAACAGTATATTCTATTGATCATGTGTTTCCGACAACTAAAGAACATAACGTTACCTTAATTGTATACGGTGAATTAGCCACTGCATCTTGGAGAAAGTTTCATTTAGTTGCAAAAGCTTTATCGAGAAATGGCAAAGTCAAATATATCCTTCGGCATTTTGTCAAAATAAGTTTTTAATAATTGCACTTTACTCAAATCAAAAATTGAATGTTTACAAAAATATTCCTCATGATTCTTTGCATTATATTACAGTAAGAAAGCGCCAGTATCTCTTCCAGTGATTCGTTCTCCAAGTTTTACATATAGTTTTAGGATGTTCGAGACGATAAGCTTTTGTTATCGGGTTATGGCGTTGAATTAGCTGTTAAGAGTACAGAATACAAAGCAGTTGATGATAGCAATACTGTTATTGGTAAGTTGATAATAAAACTGTTTTCGTTTCTCCATTTTTATTTCTTTTGGGAGTTGTATCATCTTTTCTCAGCTACTTACAACTTATTGTTTAAACCAAAGAATTAAGAATCCAGAGATAATGTTTTTGCAGATAAAATAACAGTTGAGGAAAGTTCAGAAGAATATATTGATAATGAAGAAGGTAACTATGGATTCAATTTCACTACACTGCGGTAGATTTTATACTTTTTTAAAGATTCAAATAATTTTCGAAATTAATTTAATAAGAGGCATATTTCATTTGTTTTGTATTTTTTCATAAATATCATAATTGAATTTATTAGCTGGAAAAGAAGACTTATGAGAAGCGCCATTAATTATTGCTTACAAAGTATTATTGATCACTGACTATAAATGATTCTAAGTTCAATAATATCGATGAATTTTCGTGTTAGAATTAGATAACTTCGAGAATTGAGATGAATATTGCATAGGTTCAGAAAGAAGAATAATTCATTTCAGCAAGTTGCATGATGATTTAAAAAACTCGATTGAACAATTTCGATTGCATTTGCTAGAACGCGATGAGCTTACTCCGTTGAAAGTATGGCAAGTGCAGGAACTTAGCTATCAAGCTGCTCAGACGGTTGTTCTAGCTGGTGCACAAAAAGCTCTTAATGTCTTGATAGATTCAAGCCAAAACTTCCCGCTTGTTGCTCGGTCATTGTCACGACAATTGGTGCGGAAAGAATTCATATCTGAGGTTGTTTTTAGTGATTTTTATGTCTAGAAAGTGAAATTTATTGCAGACCGTCACTTTCTGGATGATAAATGGTCTCCGTGTTGAGAATTTATTCTTGCTTAATTCGTGAAAAAAGAAAGAATTATTCTAGTTCAGATAATAAGAGAGATCATTGTTTGCAGGTTAATACAAATCAGGAACAATTAATAGAGTATGGCGTATCGGAAGGTGAATCCCTTCTTTTTATCAATGGTGTTATGGTGGATGTTGATGCTCTGGATGTGTTCCAAGTGCTTGATATGTTGAAACAAGAAGAGAAATTAGCAAATGGATTTTTTCGTATGGGAATTAAGGTGAACAAGTTTTGATATAATAAAAATATTAGATTTCAATCTTTTCAAATTCATTCTTTTTATAATAAAAAAAAATCCTTAAAATTATACATTTTATAAGATTTCTTTAACTTAAACAGTAAATACGGAGGCACGGTATTATATCATTCTATGATTTAATAATGAGTTAGTAATAAATAATCTTATTATTTAAGCAACAGAAATACTTCTCCAACTTCTCAGAGTTTTCTTTTGAAGTGAATTACATCATTCTAGAATGAATATCTCTCCATGCTGATGGATCTTGAATCAAGCAATGAACATATATCTTATGCAGTGGATTTTAGACCAGCATTTCCGGAGGTATGTTGGACAGATAAGATCTTATAATGCATATAATTATTAACTTTTATGTTTAAGAATAAAATTAAATGATCAGGGATTTTGCAGTTTGACGAAATTTTGAGAATTAAAATTTGGCTAAATTTTAAAAACATCTTTTCATTTCAATTTCTATTGTGAAATAATTTCTGGCCCAAGCCATCAAAAATTTGATGAAAAATATATTTGTTTCAGTATCTGAATAATTTGGATACCGGTAAACAGTACCGGCAATGGGCAAACAGTGTAAATTTGCTACTGCAACCCTATTTTCCTGGAATGCTTCGACCAATTGCTAGGAATTTTTTTACCTTGGTAATTTTTATGAACATTGATTTTTTGTTTTCCACATCCAATGATGATAAACCGAAAAATGTTTGTGATAATATTTCTATAGAGAAGAGAAAAATTGCTAATGCTTTTTGAAAGATCAGAGAATTTTTTTTTGCTAAAAGCCGTTTTTAATTTCAAATCAATAAGTTACAATGCCGATTCGCTTTGGTATCTCAGTAAAATCAAGAAGAATTCATTGAAAATCCGGCAATTTTGATGATATCATATTATCGATTATTGCTTAATAATTACTCTTGTTTAACAATTATTGTTTAATAATTATTCTTGCAGATTCTTTTGTACACACTTATATTTTTAGCATTCTCTTGGTGATTGAAATCGAGGATAATATTTTTTTCCAGATTTTTGTTGTCGATCCATCCCAAAAAGAAACTCGTGATTTATTGCAATATGCGCTGAAATTCTATGCTCATGAGATACCTGTTAGGTATTTCTTCTAATTTTCCAATTTCTAAAAATTGAATTTTGGATCATGCAGATCTTCGATATTATGATATATCGTGTTGAGGTTAAAGAACAGTACTGCTTAGTTTCTATCGGCGATATATGACGAAGCATCATATTTTGTTTTAGACTTGGAGTTGTTTTCGTGGCTAATGATGAGAAAGAAATATCTGGTTTCGATGATACTTCCGTCGCCATGTTGAATTTATACAATTTTGTTAAAATAAATGATGGTATTCAGCAAGCAATGAATGTCTTAATTGAGGTTAAAAATAGCCAAATTTTTTTTGATGGACTTATTCCCATTCCTTGTTTTGTTTAATTCTTTTTCATCATTCCATTCTCCCAAAAACTTCAATTTTCTCCATTAATCTTATTTCTGCTCTTTTTGAAACATAGTTATATTAGGAACTCTTTTAGTTTCCACGATTTCCTTCCTGTTTTCACTTCTGAGATGTTTAAAATTGTTATAGAATTGGTGTAAAATTCTCTTAAGATTATTTCGATCTAGAAACCGATCTCAATGATATGTAAAAATTTCGTGTTTTTAGGTTCTAAAACAAGAGTCTATATCTCCAAAGAATATTTTATCATATTTCCAAAAGAATTATCCTGACCATGATCCAAATGATGTGTTTGGAAGTAACTCCGACTATGATACGGGGCGTTCGACAGGTTATAAGTTTCTTCGGGACAGTGGACTTGGCTTGACTCCCAAAGTGCTCCTGAATGGTATTGTTCTAGATGATTCTGGTGTAAGCTTGCTTCCTTGATTTTTTTTCGTTTCAAGTGATTACTGGTGTTTGATTTTCAAATTTTCTTTTTTGAACAATATTTAAAAAAAATTTCTTTGAGTTATGGGAGCAATTGCCATTGGTGCTTTATCTCCATTTTCTCCATGACTGTATCCTTGCCTCTCTGTATTCGGCTAATTTAGGACATCTGAATCTGGCCATGTGTTATCACATCGACAGTTTTATGTCAGAGATGTTGCTTAAGCAATGACGATCACGATGTTAGAAATCGGATGTATTTTAAACAATTAAAAATTCAAAAAACAGCCGATATTACTAATGTTTCTGATATTATTAACAAAGAAGTGCAATGAAGTTCTTCTTTTGTTGACGGCTTTCTTTGTTAAGATTTTTTTTCTATAATTTTGCATTTTAACGAAATAACAAGAAAAAAATTTTTTTCTGAATTTTCTCTCCTGAAAGATGTTTTTTATAGATAACGTCAGACCATTTTGAAGAAACTGTAATGATGGAAATAATGCGTGTTACATCGCGTTTACAGAAGGCAGTAATGGAAAAAAGACTGAAAGATCAAGATAATGTAATGAATTGGATACTTTCTCAGGTGCGCATAAAATAATGTTACAAAAAATCTAATTATATCTTTAAGTTTAAGTGAAATATTTTGAACACTAACAAAGTTTTTTTTTTTTTGAATTTCTTATTAATTATGTGATGATATTTGTTGGAAATTTGAAAAATTATGGTAGTTACTTACAAATTTTTCAGTAAAACGAATTAGACATATTTTGTATGATGGAATATTTCTATTACGACTATCCATATTATCCATACTTTCAATTTTTTGAAATTTTGATTCTATTTCTTCTTGCATTATCTTTAACTTAGTTATTATAGCCAGAAGTTATGCCACGAATCAATAAACTCATTTTGGATTCACCATTATTACCAAATGCATTGTATCTGGATTTAACATCTGTCCAAAAATGTACAAACATATCACCTGCACAATATTATAAACTACCACCAAAAGATCAGAATCAATGTATGCTGAAAAGAATGCGGTACATTACGAGAACAGGTAAACATTCATCGATGATTATTATTATTCATTAGGTCTCATTTTACGTCTCATAAGTTTTACTTTGTTTTATTTTATTTTTTATTTTTTTTTCTATATCTAACATGTCTAATAAATATATAATTAAAGATAATTATTAAAAAATTATTAATCATTCATTTAAGAACAGAACAATTTGGAAGCGTTCGTTGCTTACAGTTGTTATTTCAAAAAGTTCATTTTTTTGCTTTTTTTTCCGCTGAAAGTATCAAAAATATGGTTCCTATTATTTCAGAGGAAATGAGAACTCATTTTTCTACTGTATGGGTAGTGACCGATTTAGAAACTGCTGAAGGGCGACTTTTGATGTATAATGCAATTAAACACCTTAAACATTCTTATACGATGCGTGTTGCTATCATTAATAACCCTAAAGATGTGAGTTTTTCTGTCAGTACAAGATTGGCATCACATTGAAGAAATTTCCAAATTTTACGAAAACAGATTTCCATTAATTAACTGCTTTTTATTCCAGAGTATTAATACAATTGATTTTCTTCTAAGTAAAACTCAAAACAAAGCCTTGATTAGGATAAGATAAGTATCATTTCTTTTTTACAATTTTAATAACGGAAGTTTCAGTATAATCTTCATCAACTGATGAATTCGGGAGAAAGCGTTGCATAGTTTTTTAAGTCAGATAAAAATTGTATGGAAAGAAATTATAAAAGATGTTACAGATTGAAGCAGCAACCTCTTCTGACAGTATAACAATGCTTGTGAATATTGCATCACGCTTACTTATACCAAGACAAATGAAATCATTTATAACAAAGCTTGTGAAAGAAGAAATTGTATCAAAACTACTAGATAAACAAATTAAATTGGATGATCTTGCTGTTAATGTTTGTTTTTTTCTTTTTTTTTTTCTTTTCTTAAAAACATATCTATATACAAAAATTTAATTGTTTCACGAGACTATAAGTAATGTTCCTCGAGTAAGCACAATAATTTGTATGCACTCATACAAATTGCTTGTGATATTCGAAATTTTTGGAAGCTTTATACTGCACCTCAGTGTTAAAATAGCATAATTAAATTATTTTGCTTATTTTCGAGTTTGTTAACTTAGAATATAATTGCTGCTAATTTTTGACTCGTATCCTAAATATTCCTGTTGATTGTTGTTATAGGATATGAATATGACACTTTTTTACAAGGAATCGAGGCAAATAAATAGTGAAGAAATAATCGCAGATGCTAAATACTCAAGGCGTGTTCTTGACTTAAAGCCAGGACAGTTAGCGTTGGTAGTTAATGGTTTACTTATTGGACCACTTGGTGATGGACAGGTTTTGGATGTTGCAGATATGGAACTAATTGACAAACTTATCTTGTTACAGGGTGGAAAGGTATGGAAGCTGTTCAATAAATTTTGGAATTTTTTCGAAAAGTAGGAATTTCAATATCTTTTATCAAATGATCTAAAACAATCTAAAACTGATCTAAAAATTTAACCTAAAATTTTCCCAAAGTATAAAATTATTAGTGTGAATTTTTGACGATTCTTAATAATCTTACGATTTGTTGATTCACATCGAAGCGTAATATGACATTTAAGATATAAAGTAGCCATTCTTGATTTGAAGGTTATTGGAGATTATATGGAAAAGTGGAAAGTGCGAACAAGACATGGGGAATCATCAGATATGGTTGCACGTAGCATGGCTTTGATTGGAAGTATTGGTGTTACCAAAAAACGACGATTTATTCCACTTCCAGAAGCCAAAGAGAGGTATATCTGCAGTGATATTTTAAAATTTTTAGCTCTTGATAAAACTAATTCGTAGTTGATTCGAAGCATTTAATATTGATAAATGGTTAATCACTAGCCTCATTTATTAATAAAAGATCAACTAAATGCGATGAACTCCTGATGTCTATTACTATTCCTTTCTCATGTTCAATTTTTTTTTAGCTTTTGTTTTTCTATTTAATATTCTGTATATCTTATAGTGCCTTGACGATATCTGGGACCGACGAAGAAGGCTTAATCATGGCTCTCTGTATTGTTGATCCATTATCTATTCAAGCTCAACGACTTGGTCATCTGTTAACTGTTATACAAAAAGTTGTCAATTTGGAGGTGAAATTAGTAATGAATCCCAAAGCTAAACTTAGTGAACTTCCATTAAAAAGGTGAATTTTAGTGATGCTGTTTTATAGATATGAATGTACTATAAGTTTTTTCGAAATAGTACGGATCGTTGTTCTAATAAAAATTTTTAGGATTATTATCAGTACTCGATAGCTAGTTTTATTCCAGACTACTATATATTTTGCCAAATCTTTAGAGTTTAATTTATGAATATTATTCATGTTTTATAATTTTTAAAAGTAATTTCTTTGATTTGTAACGGATTCAATTTCCTTGTTGGTAATTTTTCTGATCTCTCTAACTCATTGTGGGATTACGAATAACGTGCATTACAATACCACAATATATTAAAATGCAAAATTTAATTTTTTTTTCAAGCTACTAAGTTCCATTGATCAAGTGATACAGATATTGTTGATATGATTTTTAATTTAAATTATGAGATTTCTACATTGCTTAAGACACAAGTAAACAACTTTCGAAATAAGCAATGAATTATTTCAAGATTTTAATTTCTTATGATTATATTGTTTAATAATTTACAATATTTTTTGATGAACAGCAGATATTAACAGGATATGGATAATAAAAATTATAAATAACGTCGGAACTAATGATAAAATGCATTTTATAATTCAATAGCACAGAATAAAAAAACGAAATTGAAAACTTTAATACATTAATAGGTCGCACGAAACAGTTTACAATCATAAATTTATAGATTCTATCGTCTCGTGCTGCAGCCGACAATAGTGTTCGATGATTCGGGGCGTATTGATGATGTTGCGTATGAAGCTCGCTTCACAGCATTACCAAACAAACAACTGCTAACTCTTGCAGTTGTTCCACCAGATGCTTGGATGGTTCAATCAGTATATGCCATTTATGACCTAGACAATATTAGAATGGAAAATGTACGCAGTATAATTTTGTTTTTTTGTTTTTTTTTTTTTCTGATTACTTTTCGAAGTCTCATGAGATACTTTAACATTTTTACCAGTGTCTGTCCATATCATTCATCAAAACTTTCATTACATATGGGTGCTTTATCATGTATTATTCAGTAATATAATAAAATATAGAATCGTATTTATTGAAATATGTCTATGACATAAAAAATGAAGACTTCAGGTAGCAGGAAATGTAGTTGCCAAATTTGAGCTTGAACACATTCTTTTGGAAGGTCACTGCTTTGATGATCTGACTGGATCACCTCCACGTGGTCTGCAGTTTACTTTGGGCACCTTGGCAAACCCGAATCGTTATGACACGATTGTTATGGCCAATTTGGTAAGCAGAATTTTAATTTTTGAAATCGAATTATGAAAGCTAAGTGAGGTATGCTTATCAATAGTTTCCCTGATATTTGCATTAGAACAATAATTATGTGGTCAGTATTGTATTTGGATTTCCGTCTTCATTACAGAATAATTTGAAGAATTTAAGGTTTTACTTATTTATTTATTTCATTTCTCTATTGAATACTGTTTTTATTTACATTTAATAAATAAGTTCGTTTATTCAGGGCTATTTCCAATTAAAAGCTGATCCTGGTGCTTGGATCCTAAATCTTCGTGATGGTAAATCGAAGGATATCTACAGCATTGTAAGGTAGGTAAATTATTGAAGGTGAATGATTGACTTCATGTGATATTCATGTGATGGCGGTGATATGTTGATATATATTGATCTAACAGGGAAAAAATGAAGTTGCATAAATGGTTGGCACTTAAAAATTTTCTTTGGAAGCTGTCAACAAACCAAGTTTATTTATAAGCAGATTTACGTATAATTTTAAGGGGGCAAATGAAAAATAAGTTAACTCATTTATTATGATGAAGAGAGAAACAAGGAACAGATTACTTTTGCGTATAATCTGTTATTTTTTTTTTCAAGTTTTTTTAGTATTAAATCAATGATGAATGAATTATTTATCATGACGGAAAACATTTTTATAGTCATGTAAATACAGAATCGGATGATGAAATCGGAGTAAATGTGCTAATCGATTCATTCAGTGGTCGAACAATTCGTGTCAGAGTCGCCAAAAAAAAAGGAAAAGAAAAAGAAAATTTATTAAGTGAGGGGAAATCAAAGGAGGAGAATGAGGACCATCATTCCGTTTGGAGCAGCATATCGACGTATGTTTTATTTAAGTTTAGGAATTACTTTTGAATTCTAATAAATTTTTGAAATTTTTCGGATATTATCTTTTTCATTAGGAACAATTTTATTTTTGTCAATCCTAACCTGAAATCGATTAGTTAAATCTAATAGTTTGAGTTTTCACAACATATTTTTCAAAGTTTTACTTTCCAGAAGTTTAAGTGATGGTGAAAAATATGATGCAATCAATATTTTTTCGTTGGCATCAGGACATTTATACGAACGTTTCCTGCGGATCATGATTTTGAGTGTGATGAAGCATACGAAATATCCCGTCAAATTTTGGCTACTGAAGAATTATTTATCACCTAATTTTAAGGCTAGCTAATTTTCAGATTTGTACATTTCCAAGTTTATACAAATAATTACACTTTAATTGAAATTTCTGAACTGTGATTATTCCAGGAAACGTTGCCTGAAATGGCTAAACATTATGGATTCCAGTATGAGTTTATAGAATATCGTTGGCCACGTTGGTTACATCAACAAACTGAAAAGCAGCGTGTTATGTGGGGGTAAGATATTTTATATTAGAATAATAAAAGCAATCAAATATTCGAACGATTTAACGATACAAGAAGACGTCAAACAAGAAACATCAATTTTTATTTTTTATTTTATTTAAATTGTCGATTAAGAACTATTCTTTATGATTTCATGAAATTAGGTTTTTATGAAGTCTATTGAAATTGACATATAAAATCCTGTTTCTTTCAGTTTATTTGATTTTTTCGAGGATTGCATTCGTTTCGTATATTTATATCTCTTTGCAGATATAAAATACTTTTCTTGGATGTTCTATTCCCATTAAATGTACGAAAAATAATTTTTGTTGATGCGGATCAAATAGTTCGGACGGATTTGATGGAACTGATGGAATTGGATTTGGGAGGTGCTCCATATGGTTTCACTCCGTTTTGTGATAGCAGGACATCGATGGATGGTTTCAGATTCTGGAAAAAGGGTTACTGGGCTAATCATCTTGCTGGTCGCAAATATCATATCAGGTATATTTTTCAATTTTTTTTTTTTTTTGCATCTTATATTTCAAGTTTTTATGGTCGTTTTTTTTTCTTTTTTTTACTTTGCTAACAATTACTAAATAAAATGATAAAAATATGGGTTTCAATTTTTCAGTGCACTTTACGTAATTGATTTGGTTAAATTTCGTCAAGTGGCTGCCGGTGATCGTTTACGTGGTCAATATCAAGGATTAAGTGCTGATCCAAACAGCCTTTCAAATCTTGACCAGGTAGTTTTTTTCTTTCCTAAATCTCTTTTTCAAGTAGCATCTTTATTTACTAATTTTTGTCATTTATCTCCCTATTTTTACTTCATCTACAGGATTTACCTAATAATATGATTCATCAAGTGCGCATTAAATCATTACCGCAAGAATGGCTTTGGTGTGAAACATGGTGCGATGATGCTTCGATAGGAAAGGCAAAAACGATTGATTTGGTTTGTTTTCAATTATCTTTGAATAAGATTTTTTTTTTCAGTCAGTTTGTAGCAGTGAGTAAATTTAAATCATTTATAATTTGTATTCTCTAAATCTAGCTTCTTTCTTTATTTCTTTATTATTCTGTTTTCTATTCCCTTCTATCATAAATCGTATTTTCTGGAAATTTTTTGAGAAATAATTAAGCTGGTACTCATATATTCATTTAAATGATTTTTCAAAAAAATTTCGACTCATAGTGAAATTTTCGCAAGGCACAAACTTTGAACCATGTCCATCTTAAAACTGTTACATTTTTATGGTGGTTTCATGTTTTAGTGCAACAATCCCCAAACCAAGGAACCGAAACTTGACTCAGCCATGCGAATTATCCCCGAATGGAAAGATTATGACACTGAAATAAAGACATTACTTGATGAAAGATCAAAAAAACATGTGGAAGAATCAAGGAAGTCTGAGCATGAGGCGAATGATGAACATGCTGAACTATAAATTACTTTTTTGCGTGTTTTAATGTTGAGAAAATTTCACTACTCAAAGATCATGACATCAAAATTATTTGCTGCAAGTTTACTTTTCTAACCTTTTACTCTATATGAGATTCCTTCCTAGTCTGTAAAGATACGCGAACTTCAGAGTCTGCAAATACAGGTAGGATGAAGGAACAATGTTTATAGGAGTATTAAAAGTATACTATTTTCGTGTTGAATCATTTCATATGAAATATTTTGTTTAGATTTATTTGATGGTGATAATTCGATTTTTTCTTTGCAATAAATAAGTAATTTTTTCTTTTTTTTTTTTTTTTTTTTGGATTATAAACTTGCTAGGGGGAGGATGCAATGTGAATAATTAAACATTGCATTATTATATTCTTAGTTATGATCTTTCATTCTTTTTAATAATAAAATGGGTTCTGTATTTTTTATATATTTCTGTAACACGATGATTTCTTCTAGTTCTTAGAATCGTTGTTCTAAGAACAGCATAATCATGATGGATTGAATGAATCAAGTAGATATAAACTTCCTGTGAATAATTGTGCCATTAACTTAAAACTGATTATGCTAGTTTTGAATTCTTGCGTATCAATGATATATTAATTCTGGTAGATTTCTATTTTCTATATAAAATTTGCGTTATTCTATTTTTAAAGCTTATAATATGGATTGATTATATGTATACGAATAGAATTTACAAACATATTTATATATGCTTGTAAATATACTGGTAATTTAAGCTTTCATTGTAATTTTTAATTATGAGATAATCATTTGTGACTATATATTTTTTTCTCTCTCCTGAAATAGGCTTTGCTACGCATAGTTTTTTCAATCGGTTAAAATTCTGCAGATTTTGAAAAAACAAGAAACATAGCAAACTTTTATTCCGTTTATAACTGTTTACATTTACCGAAATCCCGAAATTGTTACGAGATACTGCCATTAATTAACTCAAGTCGGTAATAATTAGCTCTTTGAAGTCTGACCTCTCGATTTATTAACATGATTAGTTTTTTATAATTTCGTTACTACTTGCTGACTTGTCCATGTGGTTACTGTTATTGCTACTGCTGCTATTACAGATGTCATCAAACAACCTGTAAGAGCATCTGATGAACTCTTTTTGGAAGCTAATTGATAATAGAGGCGGATCGACAATTGTCGTTTTCTGCTTTGGGCCATCCTCTATCCATTTCACTGCATATTGTTTTCTGCCATATTTTGTTCACTCCATATTAGGAAATTCTGAAAAGCTCACTGAATTCAATCAATCTTCATGGGATGCTGCTTTGTTCTGATTTAAAAGTTAATACATGAGATTTCAAATTCACACAATGACAGTGATAATGAAATGCTCGAGTTATTGCACTTGTGATAAATTGTTATATTTTGTTATTGAATTACACTCAATAAACTTCTTTTGTTACTTAGCCAGAAAGTTCAATTCTAATTCATCAGAGGTTTTTGCAATGCTGTTACGCTGAAATGTTTTTTGGAAAAATCTTTAGGAGTTGCGTAAATTCTTTAAATCACTTTTGTTCATTTTCTTGATGAAATTAAAACCATCTATTTCCTGATTTTTTAATTTTGGTGCTTTTGGTTATAGACTGCTTTTATCTTTAAATATTTCATCATCAGTTAAGCTTCAAAATTTTATTGTTGTGAAATGATGATTTAGCAATGTCGACTAGAATATATCGCTTATGGCAACCCGGAAATCCGAAGACAAGAGTGTTTTTGCCCGATTTTTGGATGAAAGTGGTCGACCCCTACCCTACTCGACTGCCTAAACATGTTGTTAAATTCGAAGTTGACAAAAGGTTTGTTATATTTGTTATATTTCTTTTGACAGTAAGCACTTGTTTAACATCCTAAATAAAGTGCTGAAGTGTATGCTCCCATGAATAATCCTTTATTCAGGATGACGAGGCACGATGTTAGAGAATATTTGGAGAAAATATACAACCTTCCAGTTCGAGAAGTTCGAACCTTGGTAATTTTTCTTATAATATCAGTAAATTTCAGATTTCAGTGAATTTGTTTCGTTATCATGTTTGCTTATTCTTTCTCTAATGTCATGTCCAATTCTCTGTTTAATTAATGTATTTACCCATTTCCTCATTTCCCAAGCTCTCCAGTCAGTTTGTTTTATTTAAAGTTGCATTCAAATGTCTACCAGCAGGATATTCGAAATATTTATCATTTTTTCCCACTATAATAGGCTTTTAGATAAAAGCTGGTCATATTACATATGATTTCCCGCTCGATAAAGAGAAGCGAAGAGCTTTGTGGAAAGAAGATGAAAAGAAATATGCATATGTTTTTATGGTAATTGCAATGGCAACTTATTATCACTAATTAAATTGGAATCACATTATTCAAAATTTGTTTGTAAAACGTATTTGCTTGGCATCTCGAGACAAACTGCATTTACTATCAGCTCTCATGCTGATTTATTTGATGCGATAAGTAGTTGAAACATTCAGTCATTTAATATAAGGAATAACAGAAATAAAAATAATAAAAGGTGATGGAAAAAATGATCAAAAGCAACGAAAAAAAAAAACCAGGGTTTTTATCTTTATTTCCATCACTAGTTTTCATTATTTTTATTTCTGTTATTTCTCATATTTGTAAATTTGTTCAAATTTTTTCTTTTATTTTCTGCTTTTACTATTTCCTAATATCCTAAGTAAAATGTTACAGAAGAAAGGATTCGAATTTCAACTTCCAAATTTGTTCGAGAAATATGAGGAGCAAGAAATGTGGGATAAAATGAAACAGAAAATGCCGGATGTAACAAATGCCGAATATATTAATCGCGATCGCCATGGCGTGGGAGAATTCTTGCCTTAGATTTTTATGATCTTTTTGCTACTCCTATCAGCAATACTTTAACTTGAAGTGTGCGGTTGCTTAAAAGCGATGCCAGTTATTAAAAGAAGGGTTCATTAAATATTTGCAACATTTCTCCTTCTCAAGTGTTGATGAGTTTGCTTTCGATGAAGACTTCTGCTAAAGGTTCTATTAAAATTGAAATCTTGCAAGAGAATTTTAGAACCATATCTTACATAAGCGATTTATAGTGAATCTATTTTTTGTATTTACAACTATCGCTTAATGAGCGAAAATCGCGCTTCACTGAATATGAATGACTTGAAAATTATAATAATTCAACTATTTTATTGCCATCAAAGATTATCAATGTTGAATTGTCATATATTATATATGTTTTTCGATAGTGTTCTTTGTGCGGATTCTTGGGATTTTTGTAAAATCAGTGATACTCGATAAATTGTCCAAACAGCTTTAAATGTGAACAAAAATCATTAAAAGTTGTTTGCTTTGTTCTAATATTTCTATTTTTCGTCTAATTTATTTTTAAATTGTGCAAATTTCTTAGGATTATCTATATGCCAAATATTTGGGTTTTTTTCTTTACTGATGGAATGAGATTTTTTAGGTACAGAAACATTTCAAAATTCGAATAGAAAAACTTCAAATAAAACTGCTGAAAAATTACTGCATAGCAGTAAGCTAATTCGAGGAGATTAGTGAAGGGAACGCAGAAATGTATTAGAAAGGTTATCTGTAATAAACGGCAATTCTGTTTTGTTCATTATCTTTCCATGTTCCGCCTCTCATTGTATTATTAATGCTGCGATAATTGAAAAGCGGTTTGGAAACTACAGTTTTTTTTTTGATTTATACAACTTGGGAAAAACTAATACAGCTCATAAATAATTGATTAAGTCATTATTGCCAGGCTACTACGGACTTTAACGACTATCGACAATTGCCTTGATTTTCCTTTGAATCAGTCCTTTTGTAGCACATTTTGTATTCATTTTATTATCAGGTGACGAACTGTATCATCCTTATCTAATCAAATAATTGAAACTACAGAATGAATAATCTGCAAAAACTACTGAATTCAGTTGAGGATAGTGAAACGTGGTTCTACGGAGCACGTGACAGAAATGAACAAACTAAGAATACCAATCAGATTATATCGAATAAAGTACAGGTAATTCGTTTGCTGAGAATTTTTCGGTCATCTTTATGATACTGATGAAAATACGAAAAGCAGCAGTTCGTATGAAATATTACTGAGAATCACCGTTCAGTAACTTGCCTCGGCTTTTATTTTTTGGATACTTTGTAAATTTTGTTAGTTATACAAGATACATTTTCTTGTTGACATAGTAGAATAAGAGAAATTTGAACTCTTCAAGCTAATACAGCTTATGACTTTGAATTACAATCATGGCGTTTTCGGAGAAGCAAAAACCAAAACGAAGTCTTTTCGAAGATTCATTGGGTTGTTTTATGGTTTATAAACGACAGGACGATGCATTGCTAAAATGTAAGCAAGAAGGGCCAATGGCAAGAGTATTTGCTTTCGAATATTCCATTTATTATCCAGGTTAGTAGAAATGGATACACTTTTAATTAAAAGCTACAAAACTCAAATGGTTTTAAAAGTCTTTAGTCTTTACAAAATTGTCTAGTATTGAAGATGAAGTGATTTCGACCACTAAGTTAGAAAATGATATTTCAAAATATGCATAAATATGATTTTTATGAATCATCTAAATGCACAACAAAACTAGTTCGTCGCCTTTCTCCAGTAATAAAAAATAGTTTTGTTACAACTCTTGTTGCACGCCGTACCAATGCTTGGATGTTTAGTATTTGCTTTTATGTATGGCTAAATTACTACCAAAAAATGAAAATTAACAAGAATATCTGTTATTGCAGGCAAATTAATGTATGAAAATAATCACAGCTCAATTTTCTGTTATCTAAATAAAGTAAGCCTAAATGGTGTATCAACGTGAAAGATATATTTGCTTAAAGCATCCGACGATGCTGAGACGGCAATAAAATTGCCACAATTATGATTATCGATATTCCTTAATATAGGATGTATATAAAAAGATAAAAATTCAGATTTGAGAAAATTTACATCCCCTCCTAGCCCTGAAATATCCCATATTAAACTTTATGAACCACCTAAATGCACAACAGAACTAGTTCGTCGCCTTTCTCTAGTGATAAAAAATAGTTTTTTTTTTTTCTCGAATACTTGCAATGTATTATTTTTCTATTGTTTATTCATACAAATAGGTATTTTTTAAATTATTTGATTAAATTTTTGCAGGACAAAGACAGTATCTTGTGTCGACAGTACAACGATTTTGGCAATGGTACAAGAAACAGTGCGATGTTTCGTTTTACGAATTGATACCACAAAATCGTCCAGCGCGTCTTTACTTCGATCTTGAATTTTATTGGAAAACAAACCCTAATATTAATGAGAAAGATTTAATTAAGGACTTTAATGACTGCGTTATTGAAGTGTTCATGGAAATGTTTGGTGTTGACCTGGATCCAGAAAAAGTTGGTATTTGGTTTTTCTTGTCACAAAAAAATCGCAAAATGTTGCTGATTTCATGTAGCTCAGTTGAAAGCCAGAAGTTTTCGAATTTGGTGAAATCAAGAGAAATGAGCAATAAATAGATTAGTTGAGATCATGGAGTCCATTGAGATTTGAAAATTTGTAGCTATTCTTTTTAATCGTTTGTTATTTGCACTATTGAGTCAGAATTTCAGATTGAACAGAAAGAATATTATAGAAAAGCAGTAATAAGCACTAATAAATCTATCCTGCAGTAGTGTTGAGTTATTGTTTTATAGCAAATGTTGGTACTTGATGCTTCAACGACTACCAAATTTAGCGAGCATATTATCGTTCATTTATTCGACAACCACTTATTTCCATCAAATACTTCTATGAAATTTTTTATACAACAGCTGAAGGAAAAAATGTTATCATCTGGTCGATGCTTAGTTTGGAATGTAGACGCTACCAAACTGACGACATTATTTGATACAGCTGTTTATTCTGTGTGAGTTTCAATTTGTCATATGCTTTGGTAGTTTGAGTGATGAAGGGGTATTTTGGTTGTGATAAAAGCTTGAATTTTTCAAGCGTATTGGTTCGGTTTAAATCATTGCTTTAAAAAATTAGATCAAGATAAAGATTTTCATTTGGCTGTAAAAAATTTATGGCAAATGATACGTAAGATTTCTGCTCTTTTATGGATAATAGAAATAAAGCGATACGGTCTTACGATGAATCTCTAATCCAATTCAAGTTTTGATGTTTCAAAATTAGTATAAACTGTCATCACTATTTGAATTGTTAAAAGAAACACTGTTTTAATCTAAATTCTTTTTCTTCATATTATTTAGTCTTAAGAGTCTTTTTATATTTACAGCTGGGCAGCCTGTGATAGGCAAGCTGATCAGTTCTTTTTGTTCTCTATAATTGTTACAGCAGTCACTATAATTATATTGAAATTTTTATTTCTTATAGAACTCTCATTATCATTAGCAGGGAATAAGTAGTTTTCACTTGCTACTCAACAGATTTTTATTGGCATTTTCGAAATGTTACTTCTGTTACTTAATTCTTAGCTTCATTTTTACTTGATCAGTGAAAAGTAGTATTTTCAGGAATCGTAATTTTCGTTTATATCTGTCATCAAAGTTGGGAAAGAACAATCCTTTAGTACTGGCAAAACGTTGTAATTTTTATGTTCAAAAGAAATATCCTTCAAAGCAACAGATTTTTCTGGATTCATTAATTGTACCTGCCAAGTACAGCACTTCTGAATTCTTTTATATTCCAATAACTGAAAATAGAGAATATCTGAACATTCAAAAACCAAAAACTCTTATAGTTCCTACACAAGGTATATTTTGAATTTAAACTTAAAGTTCAAGATAGTAAATCGTCCATCAAATTACTTAATTTCATAACTCGAACTTTCTCTTTCTTCCACATTTACTGTTAATTTTATTTTATCTTACCTGATTTTATTGCATTTCACCTGATTTCTTGTTTTTACCTGACTCTTGAGCATTAACATCTAAGAACAATGAAGCCTGGAGTGATTTCTGCAGTTTTTCAATTGATTTGATAACAGAATAAATACTAAAACATATTTGGCATAGAGATGCGTTATTACCATTTTTCAATCACCAATTATTGCGATTAATTATCAGTATTCAGTGCCCTCATCAAGTGAAAGCTTGGATTATATGATTGGCCATGGAGCAACTTCACCTTTCCCCATATTGGAGCAACATGTCATCGCTATAAACAGGTACGCTTTAAATATTTATCAGTAATTAATTCGCTCTTTCGATTTACAAAGTATGTTTCAGACGATGGAAGGATAATGCATCCATTCGACAGTGGAGATTGTCAATGAATAAATTTACAATGTCTCGACATATCATTTACTATGTTTGTTAATTCAATAATTTACAAATGTTTTTCTTACTTCATATTATTTCATTTTATAACAGAATATAGTGCTCATGATGAAAAGATATTAGTGACTGAAAGACAAAAAAAAAGAAAAAAAAAAAAAGAAAACTGATCTTATTAACTCATCATCATTTTGATAAGAACTGCTGTGAAGAAAAACGGTCAGAGTCTTTTCAACATTTCAAGAAAACGTTTTTTTATGTGGCAGAAAACCAACTTTTTTTAGATCTCAAATTGTCGTTATTGTTTCAATATTGGTCGAGAGCATCGAAGTAACGGAGTATATTGGATTGTGGATTTAGACAAATTGCACTGTTTTCAGAAATGTTTTGATGTCGATTGTAATGGTATTAGTTCGAATTATTTTCCTTTGCCGAATTTCGTCTGCACTTCCTTATTGTCTACGAAAGGTGAGAGTTTTTGTTAATCTTAATTTCAATTTTAATCAATTTTTTGACTTTTTTTTGCTCCACATTACATATTTCTTTTAAGCATTTTATCACTAGCAGCTAAATCTGGAAGATTCCTTGCTTTGTCCCTCGTTATGTATTAGCTATTTAGTTGATCGTTTATTGAACTCACTTAGTTTCGTGATTGGAATATTTTGTTTTCAATTCAAAATCGATTAATTTGGACAGGTAATTCAGGGTTTTAATCATGCCTAAAACATTCGTTTATTTTCAAATTTTCATTTAAACATAATCATCACATAGTTTTCCGATTGAAAATCTTGCTTTCTATATCTTTCTTTTTTTATATATTGTATCGAAGAAAATTACTTAAATTTTCGGAATTTTTAGCTTGAGTTAGTATTTTTTATCTTAATTTTTTTCATTTTTCTTTTTTTTTCATTAAATATTTTTGTAGATCTGACATTGGAAGCTGATAAAATTACGATACAAGCAGCAAATACAGACATTGAAAATGAAACAGTCGAAAGAGATAATATGTCAAAAGAGGTATTGCTCGATTTAGTAAGAGAGGCGAGAGCAATGAATGAGACTGAAGTTCAGAGGCGTATGTTAACATCGCGTCGTCAAAATGTCATTTTAGGAATGGGAGTGCTGCAGGATAGTCGGAATTTGTTTGAATTAACGGATGACGAATTGCTGAGTGCTTTTGCTTTAGTTAAAAAATAATTAGGTCTAATTATCAATGATATCTTCTTTCATAGTGTGTATGGTTAATGTGTTGTACAGCTGTTGCAATAATTTATATTTAGCAGTGATATGCTATTTTTACATTTATATATAATTTAATTGTCTCTTTGTTTCTTTCTTTTTATATTCATAATAAAATATGTTATTAGATTTATTGTGCTATTCTTCCTAAGCAGTGCTCGTCCATTAAATTGTGAAGTGGTTTGAATAAGATCTCTATCCTCGCATATCTTTCATGTCAAGCCATTTAATTTTTCTATATCACTATCTTTGGTAATCGTTTATTAGTTATCATCATTGTTTAAATAACTCAGTAAAATTATAAATATTTCTCTTTCTTGCTAGAACGAACTTCCTAACGTCTTATTCTGCATAATCAGGCTTACTTATTTTATTTGAAACCCGGAATTCTTGCTAATAGAAAGCAATTGGCTAAAACTTGTTTTTATTAATTAGATAATGTATTCATTCATTCAATACTGAAGCATCTGCGCACTCTCATTTCCGCTTGAGGAAAGTTTTGATATAGATCGGTAGCGGTAGGTAGGGAGAGAATTTCTTCTTTTTTTTAAATGAAATATAGTAAGATAGAATTTTAAAAAAAAAAAAAAAAAAGAATAATAAAAGATATAAATGGCACATATGTATGAAATTGAAGGATAGAAAATAGACATATTAAAAATGAATAGTGATAAGAAGAATAAATGAGAGCAGTTCCTTGCAGATTCTTAGGTTCTCAGGTTTAAAACCGGACAGTGCTGCTCCGAAACCTGTTAGTCATGGTACTGATGAATGTTAGTAGTATGTAGAGCATTAGTTATGATTTGGTATCAAAAGTAGGTATTGAAAATATTTTTAAATTCTTCCAGGTAGCTAGTTCCTGAAACCATCAAAAAGTTCGAAATTCTATGTTGATATTTCGGTCCTCGTTTTTATGAAAAAATTTGAGATTTTTTATAGATTTTCCGCATGAACTGGTTGAGTTAAGTTCTAAAAATGTGGTTCATGGGGTCAATGTATTAATTTATCTTCATTTCATTGACAATTGTCGAATGATGTTAATCACCATTTTACTACTTCTCATTACCTTGTTCTTATATTGCAAAGTATCAAATTTTTGCATCAAATCCTTCTTTTGTTCTATACTATTTACTAATTTTAAGATTCTGAACAAAAGACTTTAGCGAAAGTTATTAAAAATTACAACTGGAATTCCGAAAAAATGAAAAATGGAAATGTTTCACAAATGATGATGCCATTTCGAGTGTATATGAATATTCTCGAACATTATTCTACAGCATTGTATAAACTTCTGAAAATGAACACTATTTAGTTTCCAAGTTAAATGATTTCTTATCACTTCCAGTTCCTCCTTTTTGTTTGCATATTCTTTCTCTGATGAATTTGTTATGAGCATCGGCAATACAAATGTCTCACTTTTTTGTTTTAATGTAAAGCTTTGCTGGTCAATTTCCGAAGCGAGAATTCTAGTGGCTAATGTACAGCAGTTTGATAGCAGGATATATATTTATGTATGAAGGATATATGGAGATAAGAAGTGAGATGCTTATATTGCCTAGCATCTTGAAATTTTGTTTGATTCATTTCAGTATTTTTTTTGTCGTTCTTGTCATTTTTTGAACGATGAGATTTACTGATTATGATGATGTACATGGAATCCATAAAGATATTCCGTCCTGAACCCAATTCGAAACCCATAATGAGACATGATTCATACACAGATTAAATTATAAAATTCTGCGAAACACTTAGAAGTCTAATTAACTTCAGAGCATTGATAAAATCTTTCACTGCTGAAATCTTATCCTTTTATCCTACACTGGTAAAATCTTCCGATTCCCTTTGCAACAAGATTTGAAAATAACAGAGATAGAATTGGGCTTTGGTGATGATTGAAATAAAAACGACATTAATTCAAAGATAGCTGGAAAAGTGAAAGACGGCTTATCGGCCCGTAGTGAAAATACATGATAGAAACTAAAAATTTCTCAAAATTTGAATAAGCATCACTATACATCCTCAATCTGGTTAGATTGAGAAAGCTTTGAAAAAAGAATGTAAGAGAGAAGTGGAAATTTCTAAAATTGTCATGCACTTAAAATTTTTAGTAGATACAAATACCCTATAAAGTGATCATTATTTTGTAATTATGATGATGTTTAGAGATAAAATTAAAAGTCGCATATTCTATAACTTCAAAATCCGCTTGAATGCTGTCCATGAGGCATCAATGAATATATAATTGATAGCAGTCTTTATACTTTCCAGCTAATTAAGCTAATTCATCGAATTACGAATGATCATCAAGCATTGTCTTAGAAATATTTAAAATATATAATCGTAGTGAATCGTTTCAACTTATTGCAATTATCTCAATGTTTACTATGAATTTCCTAGCCATATGATTGCTGTGCAAATAAAGTTGAAAGCATCGGCGCTTTCTGTCATAATTGATTTGCTCAACTGTCATATGTTATTATTTGTGCCTAAATTTTCATTTGCAGATCACAGACAAAAATTCGTTTTCTCAATTATATATTCTTCTGTTTGAATAATTTCAAGATTTGGAATTTATCCAGTGATATAATGTATTTCCATTCCTAAAGATTAAGTGATTTTTGAAATGTTAAACCAAATAATGGCTTAATTCTCACGATAAAATCATTCGTTTTGTACACAAAAATTTTTATCCTAAAATGCGAAAATGCAAGAGAAAAGTCTAAATCTCGAGACTATTCGGATTTGAGCGTGTGTTCATTTTTTGTTCCGGAATCGCAAATGTTTCATTATATTATTGCTTTTTTGTGGAAGGGAGAAATTGGTGACCGATTTGCAAATCTTCGAACTTTACAGCAAAATTTAATTTAAACAAATTTTGCAAGCATAGGGTACTGTCAATGCAAATTATGGTAGAATGGAATAATTATTGTAAATATAGAGACCTCATTACTGATTATGTCTTAAGAGGGGGACAAAAATTGAATTTTGGCAAATAATAAATAACACATGTTCATTTCATTTCATAATTATTTCTTTACTATTCGTTCTTCACATGATTTAATGCTCATACTACATTTCAATGAGAAAAAAATATAAGTTTAAATCAATGAACAGTGAAAAATTAGTCAAAAACCAAGTGAAGCCAATTAACTAAAACTCACTTGTTCATCCAGTTCTTTTACTAAGAAATAATAATTGAAAAGGACTCATGTTAATGTTCACTGGATTATATATAAACATGATGCCAAGTTGGTTAAAATTCTTTAACTCTTTGTTTTTTATTAGATTGCTATTTGTTGAGGTATTCAGAACGCAACAAGTCATCTCATTTCTGTCATAAATATAGCATGAAATAAAGTGTAAAATGGTTCATTGTGAGTGTCTTTGACTAAAAATATTCATACATTTTGTTTGAAATTCCGAACATGTCGACAAGCACTATATACAAATTTTCCACAATTCTTACTCTTGAAATATAAGTTACTTTGGTAGGAAAGAAGATGAAATCTGCTTGAGCAGTGTGAAATGCGTTCTGTGATCGATAGATACTTAGTGCCATAAGTTTCATTTCAGCAAAAGTTTGAAAATTTAAATAAACTGTAAGATTCAAATTTAGAGTAAGGAGGAGGAGGTGATAATATTACAAGAAGAAAAATAGATGAAAGGGAGATGGATAATGTAGAAAAAGGAGACAGGAGCGACGCATTTGCGATGGGTCAGAAAACTTGACGTATGATTAGTCGGACAGAGAGTGGACAGATTGTAAGAATGTGGGAAGTAAGGGTAGGTGAATCGAAGTGAGAATAAGGAGGAAATAGGGAGCGAATTCTACTGGAGGTAGAAACTGTTAGCGATATTGAACTTATCATAGTTTCTCATGCCGCCAACTTCCCTAATTGAATTTCAAATGATTTATTTACATCAAAGACTATTTCCGCAATCTAAGCGAAGATATACCTGTCATCGTGTTGCATTTCGTTGCTAACATTATAAATATATCCTACCATCTTGGAGAGATCTTAGAAACGAACTATGAATTTCAGAGCAAATATTTTATTTGAATTTTATTTTTTCAATTTTAGTGGGTGAAAGATAATGATGTCGGAATTCGTAGACCAGAATATTGTGAATAATATCTTGCCTCATGATGAAAAAGCAAAGGATGAAACACCGTGGTATGAGAAAGCTCGTTTGAAAGATGCTCCTCATCAATATCGTAAATTAAGGTTACTTTTTTCTTTCAGTATAGAATTAGTTTAATTTACTTAAATCTAAGATCTAAACAGTCCGATATGTCACTGTTCTAAAAGAGTGAAATTCTGGCTTCGACAGAACTAATTTTTTAGCAATAAACAAATGAACTTGTCTTGATAACTTATTTTGAATATCTGGACATCTGCACTTCTCTGTGAAGAAGTTAGAGGTCAGATTATTTGCCATTATCTGTTCTTTTAAAAGAATATGCATTAAATGAATCTGTTGAAGATTTCCGGATGGAAAACCGCTAGATAATGTGCTAGATGCTATCGGCGGAACACGGTTGGTGAAGTTGAACAGAATACCACAATCAATGGGCATTGAATGTAACGTGTGTGAGTGTAATTTCAGATTTCTTCCGGAATAAGGGCATCAATCTCTAATTTATTCAACTGCCGGATAGTAGAAATAGATAATGATTGTTGCAGCAATATTATGGAAATATTTCCTCTAGGAGATTATTTTAATTT
This sequence comes from Onchocerca volvulus, assembly GCA_000499405.2. Classification (NCBI taxonomy): domain Eukaryota; kingdom Metazoa; phylum Nematoda; class Chromadorea; order Rhabditida; family Onchocercidae; genus Onchocerca; species Onchocerca volvulus. The sequence goes on along the minus strand of HG738137.1, from coordinate 21,771,460 downwards.
CAGTGTTTCATTTGCTCTTTATGAAAACAAAAGAAATATGCTGTCTTTTTCACCTGTCTTATCACTTTTTCCTCACTCGTAAATGCTCCTTCTGAATGAAAACACTGGAACTTTATTGCAGATGCCAAAATGGAATTTTTGAATCCAGGCGGTTCCATCAAAGATAGAGTTGCAGAACGAATGGTTGACATAGCGGAACGAACTGGAATCTTAAAACCGGGTATGACGTTGATTGAGCCATCATCAGGAAATACCGGAATTGGTTTGACGATGGTTGCAGCTGTAAAGGGTTACAAATCTACAGTTGTAATGTCCGATAAAATTAGTTCAGAAAAGGTTCTCTTTTTCATGTATTAATTCAAAATTATTGTTTCATTTACATATAAATGGGTTATTTTGCTATAAATTGGTTTTTAATTTCCAAATTTCATCCTCTACAGCCATAAAAAAATGAAAATTCTCTACACATATTTTGTACAGATTCAAAATTATCGATTTCATGTTTGTTTCATTTATGTCATAATTGTAATTGTCTTCAAATTTTTTTGTTATCTTATTTGGGAAATATAAAAATGTAAATGTTTGCTTGCTTCAAATTTCAAATCTCCCAAAAATTTTTAAATACGCGCCTATTCGAATGCAACGTCATGTCAAAATTTTAAATCAATCGGTGGAGAATTCAAAACATTGTGTAAAAATGACCGACGATTATTTACGTTTTTATTTATATAGATTTGGAAAAAAACATGATATGAAAATAAGCAAACATGAAATGAAGTACTGCTTTTATTGCCTCTTCTCAAAATACATAGCAATTAAACGTAGATTCGTATTTAAGTTATGGTATATTTGCACCAAACCTCTTCTATGCTTTTCGTTACACTTTTTGGACCATAAATATGTATGGATAGTTCAAAGCATTCTTATTGAAGAAAACTGATTGGTCTGAAAATTCATTAATCATCAATTAATTGAATGAATTGAAGAAATGGTTATAAAAAATTAACTTTACATGAAATGATGTCGGGTAAAACTTTTCAGATCAATTCAATTTTTTTTATGAAAACAGAATTCTGGGGCTACGACTCATCATTTAATTAATCCCAAAAGCGCATTTCATTCCACAATCAAAAAACTTTTTCAAGTTCGGGTTTCGGTTTATTTCTTGGAGGAAATATATTTGAAGAAATATTATTGTTTGAGCAGATGATGCATTTTGAAATGGGACATGAAATTTTTTTATAATATGTTATAGGATTTTTAAAAAGAATTTTTCGGAACAAATTTAAAAATTGCTTGGGAGATACCTATGAATGAACAAATGAGATTTTAAACGATTAATTCTGAATGTTTCTGTCACTTTGCTGATTTATTCTAAATCTTAGCAATTTTGATCCAACAGAACTAGTCATTACCAAGTACTTTAGCCTTAAAAATAAAGAGTATATAAAGAATAAAAGAAAATGATTCATGAATGACATACGGAACTGACAGTTCCTGACTAGAAATTAGAAATTAGAAATTAACTAGAAATTAATTTTTATAATAAATTGGTTGCGATAGCGCTTATCATCCATTTTCAGGAGAGGATCATTAATGAGCTGGGTGGGGAAATAATTCGGACTCCAGATAACGCTCCGTACGATTCACCGTTATCTTATTTTGGTGTGGCTTTCCAGATGCAACAACAGGACAAGGATAGTGCTTTGGTACTTGATCAGGTTGGACTGATTTATACGCTAACTTTGGTTTCATATTCACTACCTAGTTTTCCTTGTAAATCATCAGTTGATATAGGAAATATAATTTTTATTAATTTCTTATGAATCAATAGTCAGCTATAATCGAGAAAATATTGGAAGGTGAGAATAGTGACCTAAGATTACGGCAATATAGAAGAATTGTAAAAAGGACTGGAATAACAATACTTCTTAAAAAATAAAATAGGAATAAATTATCGAAAAAAAAAGTGAGAAGTAAATTACTTTAGACCATTAACTAAAACTCAATAACATCATTCTGTTTCTACAGTATATTAATCCGGCAAATCCCATTGTGCATTATGAGAGTACGGCTGCGGAAATATTGCATTCATTGGATAAAAAAATAGATATGATAGTGATTGGAGCGGGTACCGGAGGTACTATCAGTGCAGTTGGACGACGTATCAAAGAGGAATGTCCGAATGCTACGGTGTGTGACAATTTTTTTTAAAATTAAAAATGGATTAATTTGCAGTTGCCATTAATTTTTTCACGTTTTGTTTGAATTACCGAAAGTTTTATGAATTCTTAAAATAAAGGCTTATTTTTCTATTTCTATTTCGTTGTGTGGAGATGCAATTTTTTTTTTTTTTTTTGTTGTATTTTTCCGTCACTCCATCTTTAAGCATGTGCTAATTTTTCCTAATTGATTTGATTTTTTGTGCCCCAAAATCTGTAATTATTTCAATTCCTCTGCAGGTAATTGGTGTAGAACCAGAAGGTTCAGTTATTGGAAATGCCGGAGGCGAACAGAAAGCAGAATTTTTTGAAGTTGAAGGTATTGGCTATCATTTTGCACCAGTTTTGCTGGATTACAGTGTCATTGACAAATGGGTCAAAGTGAGTGACGCGGATACTTTCAAGTTCGTTTTCATAACTGCTTAAGTTCATTTTGGTGCTGGTTCCGTGCATTTGATTTTATTTTTCATTTCATTTAGTCAGTTGAATTTTATCCAATTTGATTCTCGAAAATTTTTCTTTTTCAAGAGTCAAACTTAAAACATCGTTTTCCATTCTCTTTCAGCATGGCTCGTCGATTGATCCGTGAAGAAGGCCTACTAATTGGCGGTAGTTCAGGTTCTGTCATGACAGCTGCTATGCGAGAATGCCAGAAGCTTAAGAAAGGACAGAACTGTGTTATTATTCTTCCGGATGGAATACGAAATTACATGTTTGTTTATATTTAAATGATGTTATGTCTTTTCCGTACTGATCATAGATATTCCTCCGAAAACATCCTCAAAGTAATTTTGTAGTTAAATTTTAAACAAAAAATTTAAAGCTCTCCTTTTCTAAAAAATTCAAAATTCTTCTGCTTTTTAGAAAGAAGTACAAAAATAATTAAACTTTTTGTTATATCATTTTTAAAACAAATAACAAATTTAATCAGGATTCAATTTTTCACCAGTTCAGCTATTATCACTTGAAGATAATTTGACTTTGGACTTATAAGAAAATTACTTCAACTTCAGGTCTAAGTTTCTGAGTGATGACTGGATGTTAAAACGACACTTCATGGAACCATTTCAGCAAATTCCTATTACACCTAACGAGTAACTTCATATCCGAAATTTTTTTAATTGCAAAGTAGTAGTAAATTATAGTTTTTTGCCTCCTTATTGTATCAGAGTTCAAAAAAAAAAAAAAAAAAAACAATCAATATCAAATCGCTGAATTTATGTAATTTTATTTAAAAACAATTATTTTTACTATTGCATCTCAAACTTCTCACTTAATACTTCCAGATACTCATCAAACGAACCCTTAAATTATCGTCCGGATAGGAAGATGGAATGGAAGTGGAACACACTAGATCCGAGCAAAAACGAATGCCCTTTTCCATTTAAACCATGGCGGTAAACGGTTTATTTCATCTTATTCCCAAGTTAGAAGAAATTTAAAGTTTCTAGCAATTAGAGCTTTCCCACTTCACTCGTCACAAATTTTGCTATAGCTCACTAGATGTCATTTTGAAGATGAGCAACTTCAAGTTAATGTTGATGATGACAACCAAATGTCACTTACCTCCTTTCCACACTGCATAAAAATGTACTGAACATACAAGGGAATAATTGCGTACATCTCGCTAGTATCAATTTGGGTCAAACACAAAAGCAAAAAAAAAAAAGTAGATAGAAGCCAAAAATAGAAAAATTGACAGAATTTTCCAGAGCTTCAACACTGATAGTGATATTCTGAATAGTTTAGCCTATCAATCACGCATTGTGACTGAATTCGAGATGTTTAATATTAAATGGAAGAATGATGAAGAGGTTTTGTAAAACACTGAAGAGGTTTTATAAAACTCAAAACCATTACTCAGAATTCTTTCCGTAAGTGTTAAAACACTAAAAAAACAAAAAACACGGGAAGGATTCTGAGCAATGGCTTTAAATATCTTACGATTTATTCAAGTAAGAAGAACTGGAATTCTTGCAAAATGATCCTTTTTTCGACTTATCTCGAAATAACTGATCGATATTTTCCAAATGTTTTAACATTTGTCAATTAATTGCTTGTGAGAAATCGCCTCTCATTAAGTTTTAGAATAATAAATTAATAACGATGGATGATTTTTAGGAAGAACACATCAAAATAAAATTTAGTGTCTGGGATTTTGACAAATAATGAAAAATTTTTGGCATTTTCAAAAGCTTAATCATAAATATGATTGGAAAAACTTGCCTAACCACTTTTTCGGAATTATCATTATTTTTATTACCATAATTTTGATCCAAATTAAGTCTTTATTAGACTTATAATAGAAGAATTTTAAGAATTTAATGTTCCAATTTAATTTGATAGCTGATCCAAATCGAAAAATTTGCACCTAAATATTTGCATATCATAATTTTAAGGAGTGAAAGTTTTTTTCTGTCATTTGTAATGTTTTATGCGAGATGAATTTGCTTATCTTTCCGAAGCCGTCACATAAAGCTTATCTTAAAATAATGCGCGCATATGTATATCTTTGCATGTGCATATGAACAAATATCAGTTGTAAATTCGTTGAAGAAAATTGAAAGTTTGCTTATTTTTATAAAAAATTTATATTAAAATTGAGAATGAAATGAAGAAAAATACTTAAGAAATGTGGTTAAGTAGGAGTTTCTTTTTAGTGCAGCGCCGAATAGAATCAAGGGAGAAACTGCAAAAAATGTGAGGTACGAAAGGAGAATGGTCATCGATAATGTCCTGGAAGCCATCGGTGAAACACCTTTAGTGCGCCTAAATAATATACCGAAAATGTTTGGTGTTAGATGTCAAGTTTGTAAGTTTTATGATTGAATACAGGGTTAAGAATTTAACTATTATTTCTGATCTTATGACCAAAGTAGGAAATTTTCAATTTTCTTCGCATCCTAGGACTCCAATATTTACATAACCATGCAAAAGAAGAAATGTTCGATAAAGTCATTTTACTTGGAAAAAGTGAGATATGTAAAAGTCAGTCATATAAATTTAGCGACTTAAAGCTGAACTAACAAAATCAAAACATTTATATCTTATACAATCTATTTATAAAATCTATGAACATTGTAGTTGTGAAATGCGAATATATGAATCCTGGAGGATCAGTAAAGGATCGCATAGCTTATCGAATGGCTGAGCTGGCTGAAGAGACCGGTAAATTGAAACCCGGAATGACAATAATTGAACCCTCTTCCGGAAATACCGGAATTGGTTTAGCACTAGTTGCTGCTGTCAAAGGTTATCGATGTATCATCGTAATGCCGGAGAAAATGAGTAAGGAAAAGGTGAAACATTATCACCTTTAAAAAGGCAAAAAAACTAAAAAATTATCGGAATACTTTTAAATAATATTTCGGTATCAAAATTGCTATCCTTTCGATGGTAATTTGATATAAAGGAAGACATCAGATATGGCATGGATTTTAAAAAATCGTCATAACCATCGTTTTTTTTTTTTTTTTTATTATTTATATTTCAAGTGATTTTGATTGAAATATCACGGGCGATGCATATTATTTTGTTCTCTTTATTGTCCTGTAAAATTTTAAATCTTAATTAATCATCTGAGAGATTATCTCTCTACCTTTTTCCGTGAGGAAAAAAGATTATCGCTTTTTCAGTGCTCTTACTTTTCGGTTATCCAGGACGCATTGTAGGATTTCCCCTATTTCGTTTTCATGCATAATGTATATTCGTTAATTTATATATTAAAAAGAAGTTTGCTTGTTTTGAATTTTCCCTTTTTCTAGTGATTAGCACTGTTAATGGTAAGCCTGCTTTATGAATCGCACAGAATTTTATTTCGAAAAGTTCATCTTGAGATATTTTCATATCACTTTTTATCGTTAGTATCACATTTGGAATGTTCTCATCTATCATGCTTTTTGATATATTCAGCAAAATTATATTCAGGAGAATATTTTGCGGGCTTTGGGTGCTGAGGTAGTACGTACCCCAACGGAAGCATCATTTGAGGATCCCACGTCACATATCGGCATCGCTATTAGATTACAGAGGGAACTTCCCAATTCTGTAATCTTGGATCAGGTATTTGTTGCTTTTAATGAATCAATAAAACCCATTTTCAAACCTGTGAAGGTAGCACTAACATTTCTCTCTATATATAATCGTTTTAATTTAGAGTTGAAAAATTTTCATCGTCTAAATCAATTGAAAAGATTTATATTTTTACAAATATTCTTATAAATCTGAAGATTAAAATTTATGATGAGAAATGCGGGATACTTTCGATAACAAATCCACAATTATTTAAACTTCTTGAAAAATATTATTATTTTCCTTCCTTGACTATCTCTTATGAAGCTATTTTTTTTTCTTAAGTAATTGTTTGTTTGATCTAAACATAGTTTGAATTTAGCTTTTCCATTTCTAAATCTTTTTAGTTTACTATCAGCCAAAAGTTGTATGTAATTATTTAATGAATAAGGATGATATTTGAAATTTAAATGAAAATAAGTATATACCATTCAAACACTTCAATATATGCCTGAATACTCATTTTTATAGAAATTTTAGTTGTCATCATTATTCATCAAATAATTGCATATATTTTTTTTTGATGTTAAACCACTATAATTTGAAGTTGACGAATCATAATTCTTGATATGCGGATTAATCATTAATTTTGGTTATTTATCCAGTTAATTATCATAATATATGTTCAAATCAAACTATAGCCAGTTGAAAATATCTTATAGTATATTAACATCGCCAATCCTCTGGAGCACTACGATAAAACTGCAGAGGAATTATTGTACGCATTGGATGATGACTTGGATATGCTCGTAGCTGGTGCTGGAACAGGTGGTACTGTAAGTGGAATTGGTCATAAATTGAAGGAAGTTTGTCCAAAGTGTAAGGTTGGTCATTCTAAAATCTGAAACTGAAATTAAATGAGTTAAAATAAAAAGTTTTTGGGCTACTTTTCGTTGCCATCAAAAATCATTATTGAATTTGAAAGTAAAAGTAAAATCATGTAAGTAAAATTTGAAAGTAAAATCATCTGATGCACTGTTTTTCCTAACTCATTTGGAAGAATTTGTATTCTTTCGGTGTTTTTGCCAGTAACTTCACTTGTTCTGAAATCATTTCAAATCTGTAAATTAATTGCAATTTTGTGGAAATTAGTATTATAATTTCAAGGTGATATTATTCTTTCATAGCTCAAGACAATACGTTCTTCATTTTCTTAACTTGTAATCGCCGACTTATTTCACATTTCACTAAATGATCTTGGAAATAAACAATCTTTTCAATTATCTTGGAAGATATGAATAAAAAAGACAAGGAGAAAGAAATATAAAGAGAAGAGCGTGAGTGGAAATTCTCGATCGTTATATTATTCTGTAATCTTCTATAATTCAAGTCAAATTTCTAGATTATTGGTGTTGATCCTGTAGGCTCAATTCTTGCTGATCCAGAACACAGTAAGGTATCAACTTATGAGGTATGCAACAATTTTTGTTGGACTTAAACTAGCAAGATTTAAACTATCAAGACAATTACTATAAAAACAGAAAGATGGATAAAGGGCAAGGAAAGAATAAAAATCTGCCGTATTTATCTTAATAATTTAGATCTCTTTGCTTAATATTTGCTCTTCAAGTAAATTTTTACAGACTCATTGGCATTCATAAAAATCATTTTATGCATAGTTTTAAAACTTAGAGCTTAAATAATATGAGGAAATTTTGGAAGAAAAGTTTTGTAAATAAAAAACTTGAAAAATGTCATTGTAGCAAACTATCAATAAAATAATTGAAAATGTATATAAATTAATAAATATAGAAGAAATGAGGACACTTGAATTCCAATTCACTCAATTTCTGATATCAAAATAGCTCTGTTGTAGGATAATAGGCAGTCAGCTCTTTCTTTTTTAAATTATTTAAACAATTTTAGCTTTGCAGAATTTGTATCAATTCAAATATTCCATTTACTTTGTGGAATTTGCGCCAAAACATTTTCCTTAGGTAGAAGGTATTGGATATGATTTTATTCCCACAGTGCTGGATCGTGATATTATTGATAAGTGGATGAGAAGCAATGATAAGGAATCATTCGAAACATCTCGTTTATTGGCCAAATATGAAGGTTTACTATGCGGCGGTAGTTCAGGAGCGAATGTTTTCTGCGCTATGCAAGCTGCGAAAGAATTGACTGAAAATCAGAAATGTATTATCATACTACCAGATGGAATCACTAATTACATGTATGAAAATTATCTTTTAACGTGAATTTGTTTAAGTTAATTTTTAGGACTTTTTGGCTTTTAAATTTTTCGTCGCATGTCATGAGACAACGCAAGTATATTCTTCTATCATTAAATCAGCGGTAGCACAAAAGCGATAGAGCAAGAGTTAGTGGCGAAGATTTCATTTAAATGTGTTGAAACTTTTCACTGTTTCTTTTTTTTCAAAGAAAACTAGTCGTGATTTTCAAATGTTCTGAAATAACTGAAACAGATTGATCAATCAGCATAGAGTGTTTTTCAAAATTGTTAGGCAACGCTGAGCATTAACTCTTCAAAAGTAATTAAAGATGCCAATCGATTAATTTTGATGAATCGTACTACTTAGCCTTCTTTGCTCACTAGTAGTATGTTTAATCAGCTCTTTTAGAAATTTATGAGATTGCCCATTTTCGAGGAATATCCACACGGCAAACAAGAATTTAATCTTTTGAAAATATTACAGCATATATTAGTTCATTCAGGACGAAATTTGTGAGTGACGAATGGATGAAATCTCGCTTATTCTGCACTTGAACTTGAAGGAAATGTGGAATCGACTAGAGAAACAAATTTGAATATCGAATTTATTTTCACATTATTTTCTAAGTCACTGTGTTTACTCATTACAAAACGATGCGGCACATATTTACATAAAATTGACAAATAAAAAAAAATGACAGAAATTCTCATACTTTAGTGAATAAGAAACAATCACTTAATCATTAATTAATTGTTTATTGCATGATTGATGATGAAAGAGTAAAGTGTCATAAATTATTGGTTTTGTTTTCGGTTCCTTAGTAGGATATATAAAAAACATTAACAGAAGCGAACTATTCATTATCATGAACGCTCCATTTGCTATCTGCAAAGTGTAGTGAAAAGGCAAAAAAATGTTTAAAACTATAAAATTTTTGAATTTTAATTTTGGAGTGAATTTTTCTCTCTTATAGAGAACACCAAAAAGATCAAGTTCCAAAGGCTCTTAGTGCTGAAATTGAATCTTACTTTTTGAAGTCAATGTTTAATATTATAACTAAGCAGTAAATGGATGTCATTGATTTTAATGCTATAGATGACAATGTGTAGTTACAGAAATGATGCAAATATTACTGTTCCAAATGGTATAAAATCTATTACTTTCCGTTTTACTGCTTGATGTAGTAAATTTTTCTTTCAGACATCAATCTTTCATCTTCCTCTTCATTTATTTAGAAAAAAGAAAAAAAAAATTTCTAAAGAATAAATACTGCACATCTGTGGTAGAGATGAAATGCATGCATGATGAATTTCAATAAGAATATATTTGCCGCATAGATATGTTATTTCATCATATGCTGATAAAACGAATTTTTCTTTTTCGCTGAAATTAAAAGAGTGCAAAAATTTTAAATGACATACAATCAAAAAGAAATAAGCTGATAATCCGATAGTTTGAGAGCAAGATGCCACGCTACCAATAAATGTTTTACCATCTTCAAATCGTAACATTTGCGCAAAAAGAACTATCATTGCAAGAACTACTGTAATGAAGCACAATAATTAGAGTAGTTCAGTCTGCAATATTTTTTTTTGTAGTCATTTGTTTAAAAATGGTCAAAATAAAAACATGTTTGAAATGGAGACGTTTAAATATTTTGTAAATAGGCATTTGTATTCGATAAACCGAAGTTGCTCTGAAATAAAGAGATGAATTCTATCTTATTCAAGCGATAAAATAAGATGTAGGAACATGTTAGCGATTAAGTAAGATATATGTATGTTTATCGATTGAGGATGTACGTAAATGTCAGCGATTAAATAGGCGATCCGCGTACATGTTTAGCGAATTATCTTTAGTGTACCAGTCCATCACTTCTTTCTTTTTAAAAGAAATAACAAAATGCTTTCTTTTTATTCTTCAAAAAAATTTACTAACCGAAATATTGCAATGATAATTATATTAATTTTCGAACTTTAGCATTAACTCCAAGCTTAGAATGTTTGTTTCAATACATGAATATCTAATGAAATTTTTATTTTGGGCTGATAACTTACCATAACATGTGATATCGATATCAGATTTGAATTTTTTGTTCATATTAATATTAAAACTTGGTGGAGACCTGTTGACCTGTAATTTAACCACATCGCTTTTCAGAATTGAGGCCAATTAGCAATTGAAGGTATCGTGATTCTAGTTCAACGTGTTCACTTTGTTTCGAAGAAATATATATGCTATTATAGTATTGCATATCTAAAGGTATTAAGAACAAGATATCAATATATTTTTTTCTGTAGAACAATGTTACTACGAGAAAAAATATTTGCATGGAAACTGAATAAGCTTGAAGAAGGATTTTTGAATTTGCGGCATATATCGAATAACGAAACCATAAGGCTGACCTAAAATACAATTCAATAAGATGATGAAATAAACGGGGTCAAAATTTATTATACTTTTGCTTTATTTAATATTTCTTTCCATGATTTCAAACTTTTGATTGTAATAAATGTAGATCGAGTAGAATCTTAAAAATTTTCAAAAACTGCATTGTTGAAAAAAATCTATTCCGAACTGAATTAATTCGAAATATTCAAAAAGAAGAAATGCCGTCAAAGTGAAGTTAATTAATTTCTTTCGCGACTTTCGCAAAAAATTTAGAGTAGTATTCTCTAAAGTATAAGATAATCTGTCTGACATTATGTTATCCTATTTATCTGGCAAAATACGGAATTGGGGAATATTATCGCTGCATTTTTGATGGTACCATTTATAAACTGCTTGCCTGTAATTTAAATAAGTTAGGAACGGACGGCATGAGACTTCATTCCAGAAAACTATGCTTTTTCAGATATTAATTTAAATTTTATTTCCCAAAATTTTAAACAAAAGCTTGATTTGACATTTGGTTTGGTACTGAAGTTTCATCATTGCAAAACTTATTGCAATTTTCATTTCATCTTCCATTCTATACATTCTTTTATTTATTCCATTTGAAATTTTATTATTTACAAAGGGCTAGAAATAAAGAGGACATAGATAATGCCAGTAGATATTAAGAATAAATTCCATAATAGATGAATTTTATAATTATTGTAAATTTCTTGTAAAAAAATCAATTTTTGGCAGTCCTAATATATCGACATATTCAAATAACATGTCTTAATAATATTTCACAGAATGAAAAAAAGATCTTCTTTAAGAAATGAATCAAAATAAGATTAAAGGAAATAATAACATTTTTTTAAATGTTGGCAAGTCAATCCTTTCAATAAATGCCGACAAAAGGGATCAACACAACGAAATTAAACGAAACTTTTGAACTGGCGAAAGAATATTCCAAAAATTTACATAAGCAAATGATTTTTGCTTTGAAAATAAGGCAGATGGCTGAAAGTAAGGTAAATACATTGAATGGCAGATTTTAAATGGGGACAAATCTTGAATACTAATTTTTCAGTTATTTATCGCATTTTCTAAAACCAGTTTAAATAACCATCCCGTAACATGTCATGTCCCATCGAGGATTCTGGTCACCGATCATTAGAAAAGTAACAGAGATTTTTTAGTTTTTGTCGAGCATAGTAAAAAATTGATGGATTTTTACTAGCAAAGTAGCAAGTCAAATGTGTATAGAAGAAAGAGATAATAGCAAATAGTCAGTGATAAGCTATGAGTTATTGCTAGGGTAAATTAGCAGTATTTATTAAATGGCTGCATTATGATACTTTGATCTTCTGCAACTTTTCATTCAAATTTTTTTTTGTTTAAAATTGCTGTAAATAAATCAATCATAAAATAATCATAATGCTTGTGATAATGCTAAGATCATAGTTCCAGTATTTCATTATCACTTTTGAAATAGACAAATAATTGTTTGGCAAGCAAGCAAGAAAACAAACAAAAACAGTTTTCAATGCAATAATTATTTTTTCAATACAACTCTGGACTTTTTAAGTTGAATCAGCATGATTGATATGCACAAGTTGAAAATATCTTATCTTTGAATAATATATTTCAACAGTTAAATGATTTAATCGAGTTTGATTCTTTGCTTGAAATAAAATCACATATATCAGGGCATCATTCTATGTCACATCATGGAGTAGAAAGAAAAGGACTAACGACGAAGTGTCATGTAAGTTTTATTCAAGAAAAAATTTCCATTGATTTTTGAAAAGCGATAGAAAATTAAAATTTTGGAAGCCATCAATTTAATTTGAAAGTTCGAACCTCCAAGTTTGTTTGTGCCTTTTTCTTTCCAAATTGTAGTAAGAGTTCAAGCAAATCATCGTTTATATTATGCATGATTTTGCTTAAGATATCACTCTAAAGCATAGAAGTTAAAAAATTTTGCAGTGAACAGGTAATTGTGATAGTGATAAGAAACTATTATAATTGATAAATAAATTAATTTAACTGCTTTTTTGTGAGTTATTTCACTACACAATGGCAATGACAATGACATAATTTTGATAACCTGAAATGCAATCGAAATTAAGTTACTGCAAAATTAAATTCAAATTATTGGTGATCATGAAAACAATTAGTTATAGTGTTGGCAGTGGTAATTAAAAATGCATTTTTCAATAATAAGTGTCACTGAAATATCATAAATAAGCTGAATTTATTATTATACCTTAATTTTTTTTGGTACACTTCAAAATTAAAATTAAATTAAAAGTTGTGACGAATCATTTCATGACTTTATAAATATACTCTAATTATTCAATTAAATCCTATAAGCAGGGAAAAAAGCGCTAGAGCGTTAAATTAAACTTTAAAAACTGAAATAAAGATTATTTACGGAATAATTATTAAACGTAATTACTTAACAACAGAATATAAATTCTTACATAGCAAAATTCATGCAAGATTTCATATTGAAATTTGATAATGTTCAAAATCTATAATTCGTTCTACATTTAAAAAACAATTAAAATTCAATAATTTTTCTGTATTTTACTCTTCAGTTAAGCAGTAATTAAAATTAGTATTGTTCCTATATTCGTTTATTAATAATGCAGTAAATATATTCTTTAATATTTTCAAGCAATTATTATTTTACCAAAAAAAAAAAAAAAAAGAAAATACAAAAGTAAAATTGCAGCAGAAAAATTTTGCAGTGAAAAAAATTTCAGCGCGATAATTTTATTAATATCAGTCATTTTGTTACGAATGAATTTGTTCGAGAATCAGGAAAGTTGTTCCGGTTTTGCCAAAATTTGAAGTTAGCACACGAATTTTTTGGCATGAGTTAACTCCAGTATTAAAAGCAAGCAACATCTCGATGATCAAAAGCCTCCAGATACTACTGATTTCATTTGGAGCTGTCAGGAATGTGCGATGCATGAAATTCATTTCTTTTTGATTTCCGAACATTTCGCTTAAATTTCTAAAAATTTATTCGCTTTCATCCAGCGCGGATGTTCTAGATGCACTGCGATTTTCACATATTGACAAAAAAAGAAATCACTGCAAATGCTGAATATATTTTCCGGAGATCCCGAACTTCATCAATTGTCGATTATTCCTGCTGCAGGTCAAATTTCTTAGATTTAATGACTAACACTTTTTTTTTTTTTTGGTCTGAAATATTTTCAGTGCATAATAACACTTATGTAACATCAAAATTATACACTAGAAAATACAGACTATGATTCCTTTACTTTAATACTAGCCAAGAATATCTTAGAAATTTCAGATACAATGTAGTACTTACAAACTTGAGAATGAATCTATCGTTTTTATCACTAAATATTAGCACCAAAAACATAGATTTTCAGGCAATCTATTGGTCTAACTTTAGTAGCAATTCATAGTTGTATTAATTTTCGACCATTCTTAGGTGAACAAGATAATGTATAGCCTTCTAGTCAAGATTTAAATTAAAAAATCTACAACTTACTGCTATATTGAAAAGTCGCATTTCAATAAAACTTTGGTTAGCGGTTCAGTGGTATTCAGCGGTTGACGGTAATGGAAGCGCAGATTGCGTTATCAATGTATCATTACGACACATATCTCTCTCTTTATTTATTTTCCTATACTTCGTATGGTAAGTGGTGACTATTTTGCGAAATACTTGAAAAATCAATCCCATATTCGTATATTCTATCGCAATGTATCATCGCTTGCTACTAATCAATCATTTATAAAAATAGTGCCAGATTTTGGATTGTCTATCCCTGCAATTAATTTTAAAATCGTTGACTTACGGTTGAGAGATGCATTCGAATTGCGAATCATCATATTCACGAATTGTTATCCTATGAGTGCAACAACTTCTTCATGTTCAACATTTCTTGTAGAAGCAAATGTATATTTTCACCAAAATAATTCTTATTCAGGATCATTTACCATACGAAATATAGGTAAATGATGCGATATAGAAATAAGCTGCTAACCAAAGTTTTTAAAAATGCAGCTTTTTTTTTACTTAGCTTTCGTATTAAGTTCTAAATCGCGAAGGCGTTGAAGACAGCTCTCATATTTTTTCATGTGTTATAGCAGCTTCTGAATGTTGAAACGGGACGATATTCCGCTGATTATGTTACCTCTGTACCGCTATGGTAGCAAGAAATCAAAAACAACTACCGAAACTCCTCTTCCTTTTTTTTATTGCTTCTCTGCGACTTTTCGCTCCCCGAAGATTATAGTTCAGTTATAAAAGCTGAACCAACGGAAGAAGGGAATATTATTTCTAGCGTATTGAATTACCTGAGAAATTAAAATAGATAGGTTATAATGACAAGTAATGCGTGACGGTGCATTAAGGGGTACTCAGGTACATCGATTGCCATCCTTGGCGTACGAAGTGATTTCTTTTGACGATTCACAAATGCTACCATTTCTATTTATGATACATACCGATTTCTTTGTCAATATCCTCTTCTATTGTCAGGGAATCAGATAAGAAATCGCTTCAGGATTTGTTACGTTTGCGCAATATTTAATCTGAATTGACGAGTCAATTGATGATATAAAAAACTTTTTATTAAGTCCCAACCTCTTTTACTATTTTGTATCTTCATGATGAATTGACACAGGATCTGATCAATTTGATTGGATTTAGCGTTCATTCCGGCATATGCTAACTTGACTTATTTGTAAAGTTGCATAATATTGGAACACTCAATCAATCCACATGAATTTCTTGGAATTTATTACTCGCTTTCAGGATAGCACTCAAAAAATGCAGCCTTCCAACTTTAGTATTGAAACTCTCACATACGAAGTAAAATAAGCTACTAATATCGACTCGATTTTCGCAGTTTCGTGATGATGGAAATAATAGCAGAGTCAGTCAAAAATTGTAGAGCGGACAACATGAAAGCTGCTTTGAGGAATATCGCAAATTGATTCCCAACATTATTCAACAAGGTAGGTATTCGTTGTGAAGGAGCAGGGTTGTATAAAAGAGAAAAACCGAAATGATAAGATTCTTTATGATTCAGAAGTTATAATTCAGTTGTAGCATGAAACATCGCTGAGATAACTTTAGGCCGTCGCGGAAACTAGCAAGTCTTAGGAAAATTGAGCAATTGATAATCCATATCGTGTTCCAAACTGGATATGTATCATTTTAAAGCACTGATTTTCTGATAATTTGGAAAGGCATTGACTAATTACGTCCATGCTTCATTGCTTTATTTAGCTACTGGAAAATCAGCTAATAATGATTGGAATAGTGTAACTGAAGTACTCAAAATCCCTGTGTTCAGGAGTAATATCAAATGTAACTAATTTTAGTCTCTTTCCAACCAATTTTTTTTTTCCTTAATAGCTCAGTGATTCTATTACTGATTTATTAGTTTTTTTCATCTTTATTTCCCTTACTTAACTTTCTTGATTAATTAACATTTAGATTTAATTTTTATTTTGTTACAGAAAAATCTAGTTTTTATTCCATTCAGTTAGTTTAATCCGTCTCAAAATGTAAGAGACTACATTGCAATAATATATTTTTTTATTTATTCAGTTGATATTGTTGCATTCTTATATTATGATTACAAGCTTAGTTTGCATGATAGTACATTCGAAAAATGTTTGTAAATTTTCTGTCTACGTCCATCTCCTACATTCGCCAAAAAATAAATTCCGGATGTGTTTGATAAACCGAGAATGTCAAAGCAGAACAGCTTCTATATGAGAGCATCACGAATGGATTTTTTATGCATTTAGATTAAATATTCTGTTCCTTATCAGATGGCTATGAATGTAAGATTTCTGGGTTTAACAAGGATTGTTCTGGAAGGTTTTTGAGGATAAGATTTAGATTGATTTAAGTTTGTGTTATTGTGTTTCATCTTTACAATAACCAGACCATTTTTTATAATAATTACAAGTCGATAGTTTTTGCATTTATTCTAATTATTTTTTATGATAGATGCACAGAATGCGTTTAAAATGTCTAGACTATAAGCTATTATCAAAGTTTCAGTATTTACAATGAATTAGCATGTGCCAAGATATCACTTTATTAAAAAAAAAAAAATGGATTTCGGCACTTGCTATATCATTGTAAACATATTCTTAATTTATTAAGTTTCATCACTGTGCGGCAAGAATGCTGAATCTCAGAATTTATGGAGGAACAAAACGTAAGCTTTTGATGTGATTTATTGATTGGCATCTTTTCAGTGATATCCATTTGACATCACTGGAACGGTTGTAATGAATAATCTCAAACGATACAAATCTTTCATTTGGTTCGATTTAACGATAATTGCTCACATCGATAGCAGTTTGACAGAAGTGGGACATGCTCTTATCTGACCAAATGTTTTGTATTGAAAATTCCAGAAAGCTCTCCGTTTAAGTTCCTAACCAAAATTAAAGGTTGGTAAAGAAGAAAGAGAGGAAAAGAAAAACAGCATGAAGACCAGTAAGATTTTTTTTTTATTATAGTCGAGGAGAAAAGAAAATAAATAGGTAAAGGAAAATGAAAGACAACAGGAAAGGAAAAAAAAAAAAAGTAGTAGAAAGATGGTTAAGATTGTTGTTTCGCTCTAGATGCAGCGAAACAACAATCTCACCCATCTTACTACCACCAGGCAGAATTTTGGTTACGGCTGATCATATTGTTACTTTGGATCTTTGAAGCTGTATTGCTTAAAGTTAACGCAAGGAATTAAAAATGGTATTCTTTCTTGTTGGCACGGTCGTCCTAGAGATGGCGAGCAGTATGATCAATTTTGCATGCTTTTTTCAGAGAAGATAACTCTTGATCCTATTATATCTTGCATTTATTGCATTCAACATTTTAAATTGCGAGCTGAAAGTACTTTTCTGTTTGCCGCCTTAACAATGGAAGAATATTTTGCATTCATGTTATCAAAATCATTATAATCCTTCATTAATTGATTTGTTTTCATAAGTATATCTCTACTTTTTAACATTCTTTATTCTTAATCACATTTCGGGTTCTTTTGCCATTGCATATGTCTTACATTGTGAAATATCAAACTGATTATTTAGAACAAATAGATGAGATCAGGAATTAAATAGGATTTAACTGACGTGAAGGTGTTTTTGATTTTTGTTTACTTTAATTTAATGATCTGTTGGCTCTAAAATTGTGAAAAAATATCAACATTATTTTAATCCTAGATTTCATTAAAGAATTACCATTTGATGCGGAAATGTATCATTTTTTTGCAGGCCCGTTTAAAATAATATGACAATATTTTCTGGAATGAAACTATATGCGATATTCCTCGGCAAGATGATATCGGTAAGAGCAGATAAACGATTCTTTGCTGGCACTATGAATTTGTATTATGTACTAACTGTAAAAAGCGATTGAGCAATATATTATTGGTTCCATTAGCTCTGGGTTAAAATTTTAGTTACAAGTGTCGGAAATTTTCAGGCATATTATTTCAAGGCTCATCAGATTATCATTCTTCCATTGCTCCATTTTCTTTCAATGATAATTTTGAATGCATTATTAATGTTTATTCCATTATGTCGTGTTTATCTACATGTGTGTAAAAGATATGTAGAAAAAATTGATTTTCTGAGTGTTTATAGTGCATATAAGAATAATTCATTGGCACATCACTGAATTGGAATTCCAAAGTTTGGTTCTTATTTCTGCGGTTAAAAGCTGTTCTAATATATTAAAGGGAATTTTTTTTATATTAAGCAGTTTTACATCATAGTCTTTGTTAAGAAGTAGTTTGCAAATCTCTTTTTCCCAGTTAATTAAGTTATAGTACCATTCTGTTTTTAGATTATATTTGTATGATTTTTGAGCATTTGTAGTCTAAAGCAGAAATGGACAAAATGTCAGAAAGTTAGCGAAATACTTTAGTTCAAATCCTGCAGTTCATATAATGAGTAATGGGAAAATATTGTCTTGATCATGAATTAAACAAAGTATTTGTGGCACATTTTCTAGTTCTGAGCCTATTTTTTTTTTTGAATATTTTTTGAAGAAAGTCTCATTGTTAAATGAACGTAATCATAAATAATTCTTTTCTAAATATTATAGGGCACTATCATTTAAAAATTTGCGCAATTGTAGAATCTTTAAATTTAGAAATGAGTCGATGATTATTTACTTTAAAGCTCTCAAATAATAATAGGAATTTGTGCCACAAACAATCGAATTCAGTTTAAAATAAAAGGCACTGTTCATCTTTCAACTGATGTTTTTGTATCTTAATCAAACAACTGAGAAACATATGTGTGCTGCACTATAGATCATATCTTCAATAACAGTTGTGCTATTCATACTTCGTTTATCTTTGTAAGAGAATCGGTAACTTGCAACTATGCAATTTATTCTGGTTTAAGACGATTGCATTCAACTAGTTGTCTAGTATTCATATGATTCGTTGTACGTTAAGTTAATCGTAAATTTTATTAC
The DNA here is from genome assembly GCA_000499405.2 of Onchocerca volvulus. NCBI lineage: Eukaryota > Metazoa > Nematoda > Chromadorea > Rhabditida > Onchocercidae > Onchocerca > Onchocerca volvulus. The sequence continues at coordinate 21,752,111 of HG738137.1, read as the reverse complement.
ATTATAAATCTTTTGTATTATATTATATTATCACATTAACATCATGACATGTTATAAATTTTCATATATCTATCTACATTTGATTAAATCGATTAATTTCGACGTTATCTGGAATATTCTTTCTCGAGCATGAATTGCAGCTAATTTTTTTTCTGTATTGCTAAAATTTAAAAGAACCGAAAAAGAAGAATCGTTTTCTGAGTTCCATCTAATGAAATTTAATCTGTCTTTTCAGTGTCGATATTTCTCGGATTATCTTGTAAACTTTGCAAATCCTTGTCAGGACACAAAGTTTTAGAGAGTGCCAAATAATCGAGAGAAAGAATTAGGGAGAGTATTGGATTATTGATGTTTTAGAGATATACTTGATTGTTTACTTGCTATACGTAAATGATTTCTGTACATTTTGAAGGCAAACAGCAGAATTCCGATTTATGAATACTGATAAGGTGTCGTTGAAACCAACAAGGATATTAGGAGTTTAAACTGCAGGCAGGTTTTACTTCACTTTTTTTTTTTTATAAAAAGGAAGAAAAGTCTCAGTCATTTTTCGTGAAATTTTCATCCGAAATTAAAAGAAGATAGTGATGAAATTGGAACAGTTAGTATAGCATATTAATTATATGAAGGATTTGAGAGAGAAGTGAAGAATGAAAAATTGCGGACAGGAGTTTATTGATGTTTTTGATGAATGATTTTTCCCAAAAGTCGTAAAATTAGACTACGAGAAGTATATGAATATGCTGACATTATTGGAATGTGTTTTTTGTAAAAAGGCATTGAAAATGCTAAGATCTTGCTGCAAATATTGTTATTAATTTATAGATTTTTCAAAGTGAAATATGCGTAGTATTAGGATTTCTTTAATATCTATGAATCGGATCTATTCTTTCTTTTTATTTATTATTTTTCTTAAATTAAACTTTCATTCGAATCCTAGTACCCGTTCTATAGTTATAGGCTAACTTTGATTTTTTGTGACATCTTGGAATCGCATCTTTTTTTTTTCCAATACTGTGAAAGAAAAGTGTGGAATTTTTTAGTAAAAAGTCTATTTTTAGATATAGAGTCTTTAGTCAAAAAAGAAAACAATGTCTTAGATTTAAAATTTCTTTATAGCTTGAACACATTTCAAAATACTGATGCCTAAATTTTAAAGTTTCATTAAAAGATCTGAAGCTAAGCACTCATAAATGAAGGAAAGGAACTTGTTACTAATAAATGCTCTAATGAATTAATAATTTTCATTCATGAATACAAGCTCTGTTCATACGATATTACATTTTATAATAACATCTTTCTTACATTTAAAAACACTATCCGTTCAGATCAAAAAATGACAAAAAAAGTTAAGTTTAGAATAGTAAAATAAGGGAAGTTTCACTAGATTATTAAATTACTGCAAAACTCGATTTACTTTTGAAGCTACATAAAAATTCATTTAAGTTCTGGCATTAATTTAAGTTTTTAAAAGATTAAAAAGTTCAGGAATGTAATAAATCTTAGAATATGTATGAAGGCGAAATTTACTGCAATAAATATTGCGTAGTACCATTAATTTTTGATGTTTTAATTGATATCTTTTTTTACAATACCAACGCAAACTAAATAAAAATACATTTTCGAATAAGTGTAAAATTTTTTTTACTTTCTGATCTGTAGAATATCAGACTTCATACCTGAAATTACTGTTAACTATAACAATCAAAAATAATAAATATCCGACAAATGAATGCAGAATTCTTTTAGTAGTAACTGCTAGTTGAGTTGAGTTTCCTAAAATAAATTCGTGAGTATCCTAAACAATTTTGTTTGGTGCATTTTTTGGTTGTATTATTGATGTTAGAATTTAGCTTTTAAAAATTTTATATGTCCTTATTAATATTTCCTTTTTCCTATCATTACTTCAATGCTTTTTGAATTTAAAACATAAGAGATGAATGCGGTTTGAATGAATTTCAAATAAGTCATTGTACTTATCTTCGGCAAAAATCTTATCGTTCATTAACTTCCTCATTCCATTTATCTTTCTGGAAATAGATATTTTTTTTTTTTTAAATATTAAATTTCTACGATGAAGAATTAGGATAAAATTTGAAATCATTCGTTTTCACAGAAATAGTTCCTTAAATACAGTAGCAAATACAATTTAAAAAGCGAGTAGATTCACTTCATGTTTGCTTACTTGATTTTAGTTTTTCAAAATCTCATTTGATTTAATTTGACTTATCATTCCGCAAAATTTAAGAAGTTTTTATACATAGAAATAGTGGTGATATAAAAGAGCATAGGAAGGAGAAATGTTTAACAGTTGGGAAAGAGCTAAAAATTAGAGCAAATTTTATCATTTCTGATTCTTAACTTATAAAAAGGAGTTTTGAATAAAAAAAATAAGTTGAAGAATTTTTATTCATAAAGCTGACATGTTTATAGAAAAATTGAAATTCGCAAACTACTACTATAAATTTAGCTAGACAGAATGTTCTGTAAATGATTAACAATAATACTTGAAGTAAGGCATTCATTGCCTGCATCTACATCATATTTTTAAAAATATTTTGCAGTTTTTCTTCCCAAATTATTTATAATTAAATTCCGATGTTTCAGAGTAATCTGTATTCAAAGATAATCTATATTCCTAAATTTTTACCACTATCTTTTACCGAATATTCATTATTATCAATAATTTATTCTGTTTTAAAAGGTAACATCTGTATGCGAGTTTTATAGCACATAGTACTATCCATACTTTTGTGTTGCCTTTTAAAACGAAGTAAGTCATTTCTATATATTGAACCATATTAATTTGAATTCTATTTATCTAATGTAAACATGAATTCCGTTCTCGTTGACTCTGATTGAAGTAGAAACAGATGAATTTTTACACAGGAAAATTATGAATAAAATTACAATATGAAATACAGCACTGTGGAAAAAATTTTTATCCTTTATATTTTTCTATTTTTGTTTCTTAATTTTCTCTTTATTACTGCAAAATGTGTAAGTGTAAGAGCTATACACTTTCAGATAATTCTTGGAAATTTTTAACTAATCATCGGTTTTTTTCAGACAATGTGTCATGAATTTTTTGATGGAAGGAGTTAGTGGTTAGTGGATGGGAAAAACTTACTATTTGAGTTGAATTGTAGAACGCTTGGACCAATAAATTTCACGTTTATTGAAATACCGCAAATAATAGATAACAGAATAATATGTATGATAGAACTTGAGAAGTAGAAGTTTGCAAAATAAATTTAAAAACAGTCGAGGATTACCGAGTTGAAGAATTTGAAATCGTTATTATAACAGTTACAATAGCCATAAGCTTCTATTAGGGCCGTCGAGATTGCTGGAGTCGTAAGTATACCGCCGCTCGTCAGAAACAAAATTTTTTGAATGAACCTCCTCTAGTTAAGGGGTGTAGATTATAGAATAAAAAAAGTGAGTTAGACTTTTTTTTTTTTTTTTTTTTCATGAGAAAACACATTAGCATACAGATGTACATAATTATACATGCTAAATAATTATAAATTAGATAACAGATTCATCTCTCAATGCGGGAAAAATGTTGAAATTTTGCATAGTGAGATGAATCCTTTAGCTAGATGTTTTTTAAAAAACAATTTTACCAGATGTTCAAAATATAGACATAGCAGGTGTTCAAAACTTTAATCTGAAGGAATTTACATGTGAATTTGGTAACTATACAAATAGAACAATTTTTTATGGTATTAGTAATTTGAGATAGAAGAGTTATTTTAGAAAGTTATTTCGGGTTTTCCGACACAATGGGTGACGAAGATAACGAAGTTGGCTTGCCTCAGAAAGGCCTAAATATGATCATCAAAGATGTTATACCGGATATGAGGGTAGCAAACGAATCGCGTGAACTATTAAATGCTTGTTGCGTGGAATTTGTAAGACACGTATCGCGTGAGGCACAGCGTATTTCAGCGGATGATCAGCGCAAAACGATTTATCATGAACATGTTCAGAAAGGTTGGTGATGTTTATTATTTTCGCATGAAAATGCGAGCGGATGAGTGATTAATTGAATACTAAGATTTTACTTTTTGGATTAAGTTGTTTCTCATTTCAGAAAGGTGATTTTAAAATAAAATAACAAGAAATCAAATCGTTGGCGCAGTGGTCTGGTATTGTCTATAGCAGTTTATTTTAAATAGTTTAAAATTAAAATCGCATAGATCTTGGTAAAATTAGAAGGCGAAATCTTTTTTTTTTAACAATAATTAGTATTGAACTCATCAAATTTTAGGCATTAATTAGTGCAGAACGAACAATTATTACTTAATGATGTATAGAAAGTAATTTTTTTTAAATTAATCGCTTAATAGAAATCATCTCAAAAATTGTTATCACTTATCTCCAAGATGCAATTGAATGTCAAGAAACTTCAAATATAAATAATTAACAAAAAATAAGAATTTATCTACTTTAAATCGCCGAATTTCTCAGAGAATTTTCTCTCTAATCATTCATTTTCATTTATCTAGTTTTGTTTCGAATGATTCTTTAAGTCAACTTCTTTTCAAATGACTACTCAATAACGATGCTTAAATAGTCCTTTTATTGCCACCAAAAAACAACAGCATTGGATACTTCTTTCCTTTCTCCATAAGCACATTATTCATATGGAAATTAATTTTTCTTGAAAGATAGGATTAAGATCGAAACATTTTCTATATCCAGCTTCTTACATTTCGTATCAGTTATTTTGTCAACCCATATATTTCATTTCCAGTAGAGGGATTGGTTTTAATTTTTTTTCTAAATTGGATTTCGCTTTGTATTCAAAAAATTAGAAAATACGAGATTTCTAGATTTTCATTTATCGATTGATAAAGAATATCTAACATGAATATGAGAAAGAAAGCCTAACCAATGAATTAATTTTTCGAAATTTTTTTATATAAATTATGCAAAGTGAATTTCGAAGAAAAGAATTTCTGAATGCGAGATTTCGGAAACCTGTTGGGAAAAGCCACTCGAGACATATCAAATGCAGACTGTTTATTCAACAAAAATAAAGATTTTTTTTTTTGCTTCTAGTAGAATTTTTCCTGGTAAAATAAAATTTTTATTAATTCTTGTAATATTGCTTAGAAAGATTTCTTTGTTAATTCTTGAATTTCTAAAATTTCAAAAGTGTAACCTCTACCAAATAAGATGTGCATATTGCAGCATTGTATATATATTCTAAATTTTGTAATGCAAATTATAAAAGATGACAGATTCAAAGCGTTTTGGATGATGTTATTACTAACCAAATTTAGTAAGTTTGGGACAAGGCATGACTTCAGGCTTTCTCGTTATCTTCTTTGTGTAATAATGTTTATCCTTTATGTTTGGACTGCATTGAAATTCTCAGATAAATAGCACTGTAGGAATTCGGTTTATTGTATGTCAGTTTTTGACATTATGAATTATTGAAATGGAAATAGCTTGATCCTCATAAAATATTTTCCTTCAGTAATACGGTACTAAAATGGAAACACAATAAAATATCATACTGACAGAAATTACAGAGAGAAGGATGAGATAAAACAATAGCTACCACGATACTGATCTTTATGCCATTTCATGGTAGTCATTTATACCAAGTAAAGATAAACTGTCGAAAATTGATAGTTTGTCTTTACTTGCTAAAACTGATTTTGTCGTAAATTAATTGTATCATAATTTATGAAAATTTCGCGGGAAAATGAACGAAAGGAAGGACATATAAAAAAGAACACGATGAAGATGATTTGCAATATTTTAAGAATATTTAGAAATTTATATTAATATACTTTTTTAGTTATACTCTAAAGATGGGATGTAATTTCCAACTGTCCGTAGTGATCTCAAAAAGGATCATTCATCTTAAAAAGCTGACGGACTCCAAAAAGCTTGCTGTTATCAAATTTGTCATCTCGAAAGATACTTTAAAAAAGAGATACTTTTTATTGTCTTCAAAAAAAACATTTCATCACCATATCGTTTCTGATTTTAGAATCTTATTTTGCAATGAAGGGAATACGCATAGTTCAAACTGCTATTTTCTTTTCTCTGTTCGTTGCATAAATATATTGCTATAAGTAAATTAACTGGATCAGGTCGATAACTTTCAATGTTTTTAAAAATATCCTCCCCTGTTATTAGTCTAGTTTTTCTTTTTAGACCTGAAAAGTTTTTGACATTTTGGAAATGTCATAATCAAAACTTTAACTCCATCATTATGTTTTTTCAGCCTTAGTAAATTTGGCATTTCCATATGATTATGTCGAAGCGGCAGATAGTGTGCTCAGTGAATGTAAAATAGCTGCAGAAAATAAATTGAAACGAAAAAATTCACGACTAGACAAATGTGGTATTCCGGAGGATCAATTATATTTGATGCAACAAAAACTGATTGAAAAAGTATGTAAAACTTTTATCTTCTTTTTTAAATTATCACAATGCTTCTAATGGATGTCTGGAAAAACACAATGAATGAGAAGTTTATGATCAGCGATCTTTTTGAGAATTTTTCCACACCTACGTTTCAGATTACATTTAGTACAGAACTGATCATATCAACTTTTAAATAATCCCCGTTATTTTCACTTTGTTTAATATAGGCTAACGCTCGACGGAGATTCTAATAGGTCAATTAGAATCTATTAGGAGAATTTTTCTTTTGAAATTGTTTAGGCACGCCAGGAACAGCTGGAAGCGGAAGCGGCAGAACTGAATCGACTTCAGCAGGAAAATAGTGGAATACAACGATCACTAAGCGAATTATTATCGAAAGATGAAGATGATGAAGATTATGACACTCCTTAACTCTTCTCATTTTTAGGGAATTAATCATGAAATGGTCTAATTCCAAGAATAAATGAATCATATGATTCTGAATTCCTGGAATTTGAGTCTTGGAAGTTTTGAAGTTTTCAAAGAGCTTGAGTTTCTAGAATATTTGATCTCATTTCAGGAGTGTGTATTTTTCATTGGGGAAAATTTTTGGCTTTATTTCATTTGTGCACTCCTATTAAAAGTCAAAAAAATTTGTCGCAGAATTTTGAGTTTATCCGATATTTTTAGAAATCTCTAGTCTTTATTCTGGAATGCTTTTTCAGTATGGTAACTGTTTAATGAAAATAAAAATTTGAAAAATTTTCCCCTAAATTTTAAGCAAATCCCATGCATTGTAAAATTTTATTGTCGAGTAAAATAAGAATAAATCAAGATCAGGTTAATAGAAAAAATTTGCTCATTCTGAGAAATTTTTGTAGGAATTGTCTGCAGAATACATTTAAATGATAGTTATATTTGTTCTGGATATCAAAATTTATGTATAAATTATTAGTTATACTGATCAAAACTGGGAAGAAGTTTATCTTAGACAATTAAACATTGGCTCATTAGTGAAGTACTTTCAACACATCACTGAAATTTCGCAATCCGGCTATAAGTCATTAGTTATTGTCACAATCTAAAAATTTTATGAATTGATGTTTTTGTTCGTAAAAAATGTGAAGTATGGATTTTTGTCTTGTTCAGTTCAGATTACTCAAAGTTTGATTGAAGAATAGAATTCGAAATAGGCCTACAGCTAGTCCTTAAAATTTTCGATTGAAAATATTCAATTTGAATTTGACTGGAAGCGTCTTTTTTCCTTTTTTTTTTTTTTTTTTAAATATGGTGGAAAATATCATATTGCTGTTTCATATGAAAGTAACTTTCGTTATACAAAGACAGAAATAATTTCTGTAAAGAAAGACATAGACGAAGCAAAGCGATAATTTGCATCATATGTAGTCAGACAATAAGGATAAGACCTCGGTATATGAAAAATAATAATATTAAAACAAGCATTAATTCAAACCAAATGAAATAACAAATAAAAGTGAATTTTAGTTTAAGAATTATAAATGAGCATTTCAAAGATTGTTGGTATTTAAGTCAGTTATTATTAATTATGACCGGTGAATAATATGTGGTGAGATCGACTTTTTTTCTATCTCTTCTGGGTCTATAATCAAAGACATGAAGGCCTGTCGTCCATCCAAATGTACTGTATATATACATCTACTTTAGTCTTCATTGTTACACTTCAGTGGGCACTGCGGAACGAAACTCGTCAGACTGTATAAAGTCGACATTTTCCTGATCAGTCAATTGTTGGAGTGATAACGGTGATTTTCGTGCATATTGTGGTAATGGTAAGGTTTGCCGGATGACAACTGGCTCAGGTGGTGGCGTCTGAGGACACTGCTCAATATCAGCCATGATACTGACACTGAGGATGAATTTATCACTGCAATAAAAGTGATATAGTGAAACCGATGACAGTCATCATATGTTTATAAATTGCTTCAGAAGATGAGCGACTGGAATCTTTCTTTTATCTTTTTTCTTCCGCTTTTTCACTCCCATATTTAGACTAAATCAGAATTTCTTAATGGCTTCATTAAATTTAATTCGTTGGAATAAATCACTTGAACAACTATTTAGAGAAGTTTAAGATGATTAAATGAAATAAACCAACGTCGGATCATATTGACGACATAAAGTGATTAATGATGGCTCTTTTCTTTCTGCAGTCAGTGCTGCAATGGTATAGTAATGAAGTAATTTGTTGAGCTGAAAATCTGCCACTGCTCGCCAGCCATCCGCCACATAACTTTGTGCGATTTGAGTCGAATTTATCCTTAAATTAACGGAACCACGACCAAGTGTTGAATATCCATCACGTGCTATCTTAGACATGTAAAACTGAGCTTCTGGATCTTTGCGTACCTTAAAAAGATCCCAGATATTTTTAATACTTCTATATGATTCCCTTGAGTATGCGACAATTCAATGCTCCCTTGGAAATGACATGATCAGCATGAAAGTGTCTTCCATTCAAATAGCCAGCAATTGGTGAGATGTTGCCTACTTGACAGGTAAAGAAAGAATCATTACTGACCTTCATGATAACTTCCTTGCACAGAGTATTAATCCTTGAAAAGGAACACACTTCACGATGCTTTGGCCAGTTCTGCTCACGACATTGTCGGCTACAATAATACGTGTAGCAGTGCTTGCATGAGATGTACTGCATTCGAGCTTCTGTCAATTCCCTCGTCTGATGACATCGTGCACACCGCACATACAGTCGTTCGTTCTGCAATTGCCTATTTTCATGAAATGAATCAGAAAAGTTCAACTTTTTTCTCAACATTTTGATGTCATCTGATGACAAAAATTCTCCCAGAAACTATCAATAAGTCACAGATCGTGGAAAATATTACAAGATTTTTGTCGTAATGCAAAATGCAATGCTATACAATTGTCCAAATAGCTGTAAGAAACTTGCAGTAGTCTCTTCTTGAGACTACCGCAAGTCATCCTTCCTCTTTATCATGTCCAGTTCATTCAAATTAAAGCTATTTTTTGATTAGAGTTGATTAGTAAAGTATAAGTTTGACTGAGAATACGAGACTAATTGCTCCATAATTAATTCTTAATGTCTAAAAAACCTGAAGAAGAGCTTCAGCTTCCTGTGGATCTCGTACTAGTTGTTGCATCAACTCGTTGTTTTTGACATAAATTCCAGATTTCCTTATCACTCCATCCTCAATAATTCCACCTCCCGAGAGACTGAAATGAAAATAAAGAGAAAAAATCATCCCGAAAATTATTTTATGAACAAATGCAGATATCATTATTTGAGGAATAATGAGATAAACAAGAAGAAAAATGGATGCAGACAAATGAGAGGGAGATAATAGAAGTAGAAATCTATCAAAAAGAAGAGAATCATTCGAATCTGCTAAAAATTTAGTGAAAGTGGAACTACCTGAGTTATTAAAAAGTAATGGCACTACTGTCGATTCTCTAAAGTTATCCCGATTGATGTATAATTTTCATGGTCTAGTTACTTTTGATAGTTACATTCTATAATAGTGGAAATGTTTCCATACTAATTAAAAAACAAGAAAATAATATTAAATAAACAAATTATGATGAGGAAACCTTGTTTCACGCCTTGTTGATGATGGTTTTGTACGCTGGAAGATGGAATCCAACACTTCTTCGATTGTGACTCGTCCATAAAAGCGTTGTAAATATGTATCTAAAATTTGAAAATTGGGAAACCTTTTCAAATGCATAGTTTAGATTCAAAAGTAAAATTCAACGATAAACGATTTCCAACAAATATATCACATAAACAACTATGATCGGTCCCGAGCTATAATAGGATCAAGTCTATTATAGAATTAGTATATATGAGATTTAATAAAAAAAAATTTCAACCATTGTGAGAGGAAGATATTCTGTTCGGGCCAATAAATGCATCTGCCACTTCAACTACTCGAGAATGCCTAAAACTTAAATTCATTATTCAGCCTTTCTGGTGTATTACTATGTGATGTTCAGAAATAAAGAAAAGGAAACTTACTGATTATCTGGTATATTCCAGTTGGAAGGTACTGTAGTTACTGTATAACCAGGTAATTGCTTAACAGAAGTAAGTCCTGTTGGTGACACTTTTTCATCATTCACTGGCACCTATTGTAATAAAATTTTATTGGAATATAAAAAATTCTACACACTTAGATAAGAAGTATGTTTCAATTTTATTTTTAGTGATTCAGCACTGAAGATATAAACGTATGTATCCTAAAAGAGATACATAGATAAAGCGGGCATCAATACCATTCTTATATGTTTATTAATTATTTTTAAAAAGTTTCAAAAAAAAATTCTTCTTTCGTTTTTATTTAAAGTTTTAGTATCTTAATTGAAAGATATCAATGGATAAAATGAATTAAGCATGTCGAATTCCAATCATTAAGAAGTAAGTCACCTTGTTTCTGGAGAAATAAAAAATCGGAAAAACTTTTTCTGGTCTAATTTATGTGGATTTTTCCGGCTAAATAGTTATTTAATTAAATGGATTGAGTTTAGATGAAATCACCTACATTTACATATCCTTATCTTCTCTCGTCCATTCTACTTAATTGGTTAATTTATTAAAAACTACTGAATATGACCATGTTCGCGGGGCCGTCCAGCGAGTCTATAAGGCGTGGTGAAAAAATTCTGATGATTTCACTTACTTTTACATGTCACAGATGAGACAGGTAGGGAAAAGATTATGTATTATCTATAGAAAAGCACGTGCCTATTCGAATGCAACAGTGTTCCAAAATTTGAAAGCAATCGGTGAAGAACTTGCAAAGTTATGTGAGCAGTAACAATTAGATCTACATTTTTATTTATATAGACAGAGATTCGAAATAACCATAACAAGAAGCTCTCCTGGAATTTCAGAGGATCTCAGTTAACAGAAATCAATAATTTAAATTCATTTCTAATAGAATCTTCATTTTCTTTCCTTACTGATTGTCTTTTGTGTGATGTGATCAGATCACGTCACTTAATTCTACGAATAATTACGGTGCGCTTTGTTTCATTCAAATTCATATTCGTTCAGATGATAATTTAAGGAATAAGATTATAAAGTTATGGCCTTATCAATTTAGCTGATGTTTAGACTGTGACGAACATGGATTCAAGAATTTTTGCTATCGGCTGAGTTGCTTCGACAGATTTATACAAGCCGAACTCTCCAACTAGCAATAGATATTCCGTTATTGTCATTTATTATTACACAAAAAAGATCATTTCATTTATTCATTCCAGGATCTTTATTTCATTTCGAAATGCAACATTTGTCAAATTATTTTTCTCAAAATCAAAAAACAAATCCGTGCAACAGGCATGCAAGGAAAGGTAGAAAGCAGAAGATAACAGCACTTTGGCGAACAATAGCTTTTATTTTCAACAACAAAAAAATTTTAAATTCACAAACATAAAAAAAAAGAAAAGAAATGCACCTATGGAAAGCGAACTTTTCAAAAAAAACGACGAATTCTTTTTTCATTAGCAGATAGTTCAACATATTCAACATAATGAGCACATTTTTCGTTTTTAATGTTAAAATTCGCTTCACTGGAAAAAGTAAAAGAGCGCTATTCAGAGGTTTAAAGCAATATCAATAAGAAAGTAGAAGATAGAGTTGTGCTATTTGAATTATAAATTAACGAAAATTAATCACAAAAATTAATATAAAATATAATTTTTTTTAAATTAGTAGAAATAGAACTAAAATAACAATGGAGCAAATCTTCCATTCTTTTCATTTCCTTGGGATCTTGCAATTTGCAATCACTTTTCCGAAAAAATTTTTTTCCAAGTTTGAATAAATTAATTATTCCGGGAAAAATCAAACAATTCAACGAATAAAATCACAAGAAATACGTTAAACGAAAAATATTGGCAGTGCTAGAATATTCCCTCCGCATGAATTCATATATCACTGATAAGCAAAGGCAAATTAAAATGCATATTAGGATAATAAGTTTTTGAGAGAAGAATTTATAAGCTGAGAAAATGCGAGCAACGCAATTAAGCGGCGGAAATAAAACCACAGCAAATATGAAAGTAAAAAATTTAAAAATTCAAAATAAACACATTTTGTATGAAAATTGAAGTGATTTAGAATTCTCTCACTTTAATTACAACCAGCAAATACATGAATGATAAAAGATGTTCCTTCACGCATTTCCTCAAAATTCAGAAAAAAAGTCTTAAATTCTTTCAAAAACATTATTTAGTTCCATTTTCTATGAAGGTAATAAGTATTATGTGACTGGAGATGAACTGCTAAACGAGAGGCCTATGATGCCAACCGTCATATCATTTATCTGCTAACAAAAGTCAATGAACCGAAAGATCAATCAATGAGAAAGAATAAATTAATCGTAATTTTTAATTTTAAGTTCTGGCATCTTAAGCAAATCTGTCAGTAGTAAATAAAAGATACGAGAAATAGAAAAAAAAGTAGAAGAAAAAAACAAAACTGAAATTCTGAGTAGGCGTAAATTCAAAATGCTGAAAAAGCAAGGATAAAGGTTAATGAAAACTCTTCTTAAATAAGGACTTAATCTGTGAAAAATTGAGTTACTTTCCTTTCTTTGAAAAGAAAAAAAATCCTAGATAGATCTAGCAACCATGTCTCAACTTTGAGTATATGTGATGTTCAACTAACATTCAGTGAAATTGGTGGCCTAATTCAGCAACTTTTTAGAGTGCTTTTTAGAAAATAAAAGAGAAGTGTGCTATCATATTATTTCTGATATGATAATATATTCTTGGTTTTCTATGTAATCCGTTGACGTCCTCAACGAGAATGATTGTTTACTCTTTGATTTCGTCTTCAAAGACGAATCGAAACGTTGATTCTGATGGTCAAGATAATAATAATACACCACTTGTCCTCTTACTACACAATGCAAACCTTTCGTTTATCGTCGCTGGTACCGATTTGATTCAATGATGTTCGACTTCTGCGCATTTCTTCAATTTCATCCTTATATTTGTCAAACATGCCATATGGTATTACGACGGCAGCACCACTTGTCGATGACGATGTTGAGATGGGAACTACCTGAGGTGGAGCACTGTATCGACCTTGTTCATAGCAGAAGGGAGTAGTATATCTCATTTCAGATGTTTCATATTCAGTTCTTCGAGTACCACTGTAACATACTGATGATGAATGATCGAAGGAAGTACCAGCCGGTACTGTCCTCCTTTCATGTTCAATATTACGTCCTATATGTCGTTCACGATACCAATCTGGTACATGTAATTTTTCTGTAGACTTTCGGAATCGCAACTCATGTTCCGAAACATTTGGGGTTTTTTCGGAGAATTTCTGAAGTTCATTTTCCGGTGGCGCCGATTCTTCACGCATTCTAAAAATAATTTATGAATAAGCAAACAATGCTTAAGAAAATTCTTTTCCTTTGAAAAACTTTCGATTTTTCCTTCATATTTTTTTATTCCAGTTCTATGATCAACAAAGTGAAAAATTTTTTTTCGGTCAAGCTTTTGCAAATTTTTTCTCAAAACGAACATACTTCCGATCCATCAAATAATCAGCACTTTTCGAACGCACATGTGTAACGATATTCTGTGGTGCATCACGTCGACTAAATCGGTTGTAATTGATCATTGAACCAGAACGGTGTACATCATCCAAATTAGTTTCTTCAACCTATAATATTTTCTGGAATAGAGTAACAAATACATATTCAAAAAATTATTATTTCAGTATATCTGAAAATGTCCAAATTCGAAAATTAACGAAATTAACTCCATTAACATATTCGTTCTAATGTGAAAATAATTGATCAAAAATGCATAAAAGAAACATAATTATTGAAGCAATATAGCAAAAGAATGATTACGACTCAATTATTCTCATTATATAACTTATCTATAAGTAATATCAAAGTTTAGTTTATCGGGAAACCAATATGCTCCGTACAATGTATATAAACTTCAAAAGATACATGATATTAAAATATTGATTATTTCCGATTAATTATCAAATAGTTTTGTTTTCGAAGTTGCAAAAGTCTTGTAGATCAAAAAAAGTTCCTGATTTTGTTGTAATTTATCGATTTATCTCTTTGAGAAGGACTCAAGTTTGAAGTTCTAAGCATTTCAGAACAAAGGGAAAATTCTTCATGCAGTTAGCAGTATTTCCTTAAAGTTATTCGATCAAGAAGACTATTTTGCTGAGAAGTTGACTTGTTTGATAGCCCATGCCTTGATGCACTATATACTTCAATGGAAATTATGTATCGAATTTTAGCATCAATCATATCTGTATATCAATTGAAGCAACGTTGAAGAGGCGAGAATAAAAAGTCATTAAAAACTAATCTACTACATAAAATACTCCTGTCAACGATAAATTATTTGACACAGTTTCCTACAGCAAATAAATGTCGGTGATCTAGGTCTAGATCAATCTATCCCGAAGTGATTACAGTGAAGTCTTTGAAAAAAGTGTCAGATAACAAAATGCGGTCGGACAAGCTGCGATACAAACTGTCTGCAATAATGCCGAACTGTATATCTATCTATATTGTAAATTCATCGAGTAAAAATTCTTCGAAAAACGTCAAATTTAGCAAATCTCTAGTCAGTTAAAAGCATTGGATCTAACAAAATAATACAATCTCTTCTCTTACCTACCGAATAATTCATTGCAATGAACGAACATAAAACGTGTTGGAAGGGAAAGCATTAAAGAATCAAAAAATACGTCCTATGTGGCACCTGTCGTTGCGCTGAAACAATGTCACCAATTCCAGTGTCCAAGTTTGTCTCCAGATACGACGTCGAATAACCTCGAGTTCGGCTGTATAGATTCGGTTGTGAGAGACGTTGCTTATAAGGCATCCAGTAACGTTCTGCTCGTTCAAACAAACGATTGTATTCCTGCTATTAGTTTGTTTTTTCATTAACTTAGAAGTTTTGAATTGATTAAGCATGAGATAGTTTTTAGCAAAGAGTTAGATCTCGTTATGAAAATTCCTACAAAAAGGAGTAAAAATGATTAGTCATCCAACAATCATTTTGGAAACATATAGCAAATTTCTAAGTTTGAATTCTTTAAAAAATTTTTATATAAATGGATAGAGAGTTATTACATTCACAAAGTAAAAGAGGAAGGCTGAAGCAAATCTGAATTAATAAAAAGCGGATGCAAAGCAAAGACATTCAAGCAAAACCAAAGAATTTATCATTTTTTTTTAAAAAAACCAAAGAATTTATCATTTTTTTTTGGCTTAACCAAAGAAAAACCAAAGAATTTGTCATTTTTTTTTTTTTTTTTTGGTTTATTGCAATATTTTTTCGTTATTTTTAAAGCCTTTATTTGAAAAACTTCAAATTTCCGATTTTCTTCAAACATTTCTGCCAAAATTTTAAATTATTTCTCGCCTGTTTCCAACATGTTTTCCCTCTTAAAAATTCTTTTTTCTAGAAAATTTTTGAATTTTAAAGGCGAGATTTTTGTTTTCATTGATAAGAAATTTAACAGAAATACCTCCTCATATGGACTTGGACCAATCCTACTGTACGGTAATTGATTTAGTTCAGGTTTCGAACTAAATTCACTCTTTTGGGATTTTTGAGACAGCGGTGCGCGATATTCAGGTCTTGATCGTAATATGTCATCCGATGTTTGACGAAAACGTTCGCTTACTGCATCTGGAATATAATTTGAATTAAATTGGTTATTTGCTTGAGTACATTTCATTCATATTATCACAAATTTCAATCTCAATTTAAATAACCTATTAAAACATAAGAATGCTTCCTCCATTTGAAGTCATGGAATACATGTACAACATGTTTTCGATAGTAAAATTTAAAGAAGCATTCGATTATTTCCTGAGTTTTCTTTCAAGATATCGAGAATATTCTTTCTAAAAAACAAGCATATTTTGGCACATTTATATTAATATGGATCTGTTATTTTGAGTTATTCGGAAGATAATTACCCACCGGAAGTACTGTTGGCATCATTTGAAAGGAATTCTTTCCTTGCCTTCTCAAGTTTCGATCGATATCGACTTGTACGACGACTTGATGATCGACTAAAATCATCATCGTCGGTAGAGCGTCGATTATACAAACGTTCACGTGCCAGTATGCTTGAGTCGGAACCATTCGATATACTAGTTTGCGTACATCTAAAAATTTGCACGAATTTTTAACTGAAATCCGGAAAAATAAATGAGCCAACTTTGGGAAGTTAGAATATTTTAGATATAAGTTAAATGGATTGATGACACCACAAATTCATTTAATTATATTTAAAATTTAATTTAAAAAATAGCAAAAGGAAATATCTTCTACAACATTTCAGCAACTAGAATTGCAGATACTGGAAAAATTTTGACGTATTTTTTTTCAGCAATGAATTCACGCATCATTATTCTTATATAGAAATTTTCCCATCATACCACATATTTTTCAGTTCTTTTCACTTCTGCTGTTGATATTTATTAATATTTTAGTGAAACGAAAATATTCTAAAGACTATGCTGCATAATCGCTAGCCGAAATGTATGTCTATACATAAATAGATAAGAGTTTTACAAAAAGTTTCCGAAGTCTTCTACCTGAGACTTCTCTCAATTCCTTATTCCTTCCAAATAACAACTGGTCATATTTCAAATTAGGTTGCATAGCAACATCTCGAAATGAAATACTGTAACGGACCATTTGTCCTTTCTTCAAGAAGCATCATCATTTCTAGTAGCTTTAGCTTCTTCATATTGATTTGTGTTTCTCATTAATCTCGAAACTCAACATTGGAGATCAATATCATAAATGATGCATAGACGAATATTTTCTGCATGCTTTTCTTGGCTTTCAGACATTGATATCGTGATGGTATTTTCCTACTGCACAGCAACTATTCGCAAAAGAACAAAGATTTTATTCCATAATTTGAAATTTTGAAATCAAAGAATGCATGTTTACAAAAACGAAACGAAATATACTTATTCGTTAGTACGTGAAATCAAATGCTATTCTTAAAACTTGCTGATTCATGCAGGCAGCATTACATTATATAATACCATCACGGTGTCAGTTATCCATTAAAATACCAGAAAAGCATACAATGCAGCATTAGAACTTTATTTACAAAATATAATGGCCACGTTAATGTGAACATTTCATATTTAGAAAAAATTACAGTCCAAATTTCACTGACAAAACGTTTTTTAATCTAAAAAGTGGTGTTCTTGGTAGCAATTTAAGACTGAAAAAAAAAAAAAAAAACAGTAATCCCACGACCATAAAGGTTATTTATTAATTTATTCCATCCTAAAATCAAAATAAAAAGTTACCTTAAAGACTCGAAAAAAAAAGGAAAAAAAAAACCAAAATATAACTATTGAAAAATGAAGGAATTTAGAAAAAGATTGAATAAATATAGCGGCACTAATGAAAAAACAAAAAAGAAAGGAACAAAAAAAAAAGTATGTGATGTCCAAAATATGTGCTCGTGTAATAAAAAAAACATTAATTAAATAAAAAGCTGGAAATATCAAAAATCTGAAATGCTGAAAATTAGGCACAAAAGTTGTCTTGAGAAAAATTTCTTCAAGCGAAATGCATTTATGATAAAACATTTCGAGCTGATTAGATCAGATTAATTAATTTTGATCTAAATGAGTCAGTTTTGAGTTGATGGAGACTTAAACATCTTTTTCCTCTTCCCCTTTCAGTGCCTTCTCCTATCAAAAAATATTTTAAAAATTTCAAATCTGATCTTGGTTAGCTAGAAAATGTTTGTTTAAAATCGAATAAACCTGATTAATCAAAATGAGCCGAATAAAACAGTCCAAATAACTTGCAATATTTTAACTTGCAAGAAAACTAATTGCTTAACAGACCGTATTCTAGAAATAAACGATTAAAAAGTTCTCGGAAACGGTTTTCTCAAAGTGACCAAAAATTTTTTCAACAGAAATTTAACAATAATGCAATAAAATTAAACGAACGGTTGAAAATGTTCACTGTTCTACTTTATGATACATGCAAACTTTTATATCGTATTATTCTCAGAAAAATAGGTAATTTCCTATTTTTAGGAAGGCAATAAATCCATACAATAGCTTGTTTACAAAATATACCTAGGATCGTCTGACCAGACGGTACGATCAATACGCTCGATTACTTGTCGCTCCACTTTTGTCGTTACTTCGCTCTCGCCTGTACTCAAGTTCTCTCGCGAACCATATGAAATAGCTGCCAAATTTTCTCGTGAATAATACGGCGGTTTTGTTAATTTTTCTAAAGTTTCCCGAGATGTTAATATATCTTTGCGGCGGTCGCGACTCGTTATCTGTGCTAATAAACGTCGCTTTTCTATTTCCATCTTCTCTTTTTCTTCTATTTCACGCGCTATCTGATCCAGCTTATCACGACTTCGACGATCATCAAGACGACGCTGGGCTTCACGTTCTAGTGCTTCTTGACGTTCTTGTTCGCGCAATTCTGCATTCCGTTTTTCCTGTTCAAGCAACTCTTTTAAGCGACGATCTTCTTCCAGTCTAAAAATTCCTTCAATATAACTTTTGACATAAATTACATGAATTATGCGAAGCAATTGGAAGTATTCTGACTTTTTTCAAATATTTAAACTGGACGAATTAATTTCTCACCCTTTCTTTAAACAAAGCTGCACAATTCTTTTCATCAGTGAAAGTGAGTAAAACTAAAGTTAAAATATAAAATATTCTTAGCACTTCAAGTTTTCAAATAAGCATTCTTCGGCCAATTAGTTTTTTGCTTTTTTACGATGTTTCATTTCAATTTTATGAATTCCCACGCAGTTTCAACAGTGGATGATAAAACTAACCGTTCACGTTCTCTTCTCTCAGCTTCCAGACGTTCACGTTCCTTTAATTCATTAGCCTCACGTTCCAATGCCTGTATCTGTTCATCTCGTTGTATTTCAGCTAATCGTGCAGCCTGTCTGTAAAAAAAAAAAAAAAAAAAAAAACTGTGTTTATACTAATTTTAATTTTCATGCACTAATAGTGAAAGCACCAGTAGCAATTTCAGAAAATTTGCGCTCTCACTTAACTTAATATTTAGATAGAAATGCTAACGTTTTCTTGAAATCGCAGAACTTGGCGACTATTTTCAACGAACGAATTCCTTACTCAATCGATTTGCAAAGAGTACCAAATAACCTAACTAATACCTTTCCTGAGCAGCATTTCTGAGAGCTGCTAATCTTTCTCGTTCCATCTTTTCTTCTAATTGACGCTCATGTTCTCGATGCATTGCTTCACGTCTTTCACGTTCACGTTTCTCGGCTTCAATTCGTTCTTCTTCTTGCCTTTGACGTTCTCGTTCCTCATCCTCTCGCCTCTCTTGTTCACGTTTTTCTGCCGCACGTTTTTGCTCTTCAAACAGTTCCTTCTCTCGACGTTCCTCTTCCTGAAATAATATATTTTAAGAATTTAAACTTAAAAAACGAATCACATTTTTTTTTTCATTTTCTTCTAAGTCATATTTAGCTCTTTTGAAATTGCAGGACATTTACAGGTTTGAAATAATCTATCGCCAACTTAAAAGATACGTTAAGAATCTATTTCACTTCTGAAATGAAATTTCATGTATATTTCATGAAAGCATGATATAAATGTCGTAATTTCCGACTTCTAATTTTTCCTTTTTTATTTCAAATAAGTTTGAAAAGTTTCACTTACCTGACGTTGAAGTTCCTTCATTTCGGCTTCTTGCTTTTCCATAGCTAGTCGCTCCTGCTCACGCCGTAAATTCTCCAGACGTTCTTTTTCTAGACGTTCACTAAGTCGACGTTGCACTTCCCGTTCTTCTGCTTTCCGTTGCATTTCAGCTATGATTTCAGCATCCCTATAAAATCCGATCAAATTTTTGGAAAACAAATGAAAATCTAAATTAAGAGAAATTAAATTTTTTTAAAAAGAATATGAAGGAATCTTAAACTTTCAAAGATTTTGCACTTTCAAAAAAAAAAAAAAAAGAGTTTAATTATGAGAGTTAATTAAAATGAAATTGAATTTTCATACAGGCTCAGCATGAGAAAAGCAAGAGAGTTAAATCAGAAAAGTCAAATTAATTTATAACCTTCTTTCTTGCTCTCTTCGACGAACTTCGCGATTTTCTTCTTCAATTCTTTCTGCTTCACGCATTTGAGCTTCTCGTCTTTGTCTCTCCAACAGTTCTTCTTCCATTCTGAAAAAGCCGAATGAACTTAAATTATAGATTGGTTACCAAAATATGAAACTCTCTTGAAAGATCCTAAAGAAATGCTCAAAATGCATCTTATGCAATATTTTAATAATTTTAAAACAGTCAGCACCTCAGAAGCTCCTGTTTTTCACGAGCAATACGTTCTTGCTCCTGGCGTTCTCTCTCAAGTCGTTCTTGCTCTTCTCTTTCCTTTTCTCGTTCCTGCCGTTCCCGTTCTTGACGTTCACGTTTGATTCGTTCGATTCGTTCAATTTCCAACCGCTCAGTTTCGATTCTCTCACGTTCTAAACGTTCGCGTTCTAGGCGTTCTTTCTCGGCTTGCTCACGTGTCAGTCGTTCACGTTCGCGCTCTGCACGCTCAAATTCCAAGCGTTCACGCTCACGTCGTTCATCTTCCAGTCTAAAGTTTTAATTTATTCTCAAAAAAAAAAAAAAACGCACAGAACTTTCGATAATTTTTTAAAAAAAGTTTCTCCAAATGCAAATTAAAGTTCACAGAAGATTTCATACTGTGTGGAGATTGCGGAAATCAAACTTGAAAAAAGTTGCTCACTTTTCCCGTTCGAGTCGACTTTTTTCTTGTTCTCGCCACCTTTGTAAATCATGTTCTTCATGCTCCCTTCGGGCCCTTTCAGCTCGTTCCCATTCCGCTCTACGTTGCATTTCAATATGTTCACGTGCTTCTCGTTCCTTGTCCAGTCGTTGTTTCTCCAATCGTTCACGTTCCAGACGTTCACTTTCCAGTTCTCGATGCTTCAACAAGTATTTCATTTAAGGTGAGATGAAAGAAGAAATCACGTGCTTCACGTTTACATAACAATCCAAATGAGTGAGAATTTAAATTAAGTAATAACTTCATTATTTTGAAATCAGTATTGATTAATTCGATGAAAACATTCCAATTGTACACATCACCCCTTCATTCATCAATCTCATAAAAACTTCTTTTCACAATGTTAACATAAACATTTGATCAGTCATTAAAGTCTTTTATCAAAAATGATAATAAAATCTTATTGATTAATATTATTATTAATTCAATGTACGACCAAAAATAGCTGGATCTTTCTATATGTGTCAATTAATTTTAACCTTAATTCCACTTTTGTTACGTATTGATAGTCGAGGACGCAAGTTGGAGGACAACGTATTAGAAGTTCTAATAATTTACTAGATAGACTGCAAAAAAAAAAAAGAAAGTTTCATCTACGTCAAAGTGACAATAATTGATTAAATGATTTATACAAAATATGTGAAATAAATCTGATATTCCATTTCGTTTCTTTTGAACCTTTAATTTATTTTGTACTTTTTTTTGAAATTTTTGAAAAGTATGTATCGAATATTCGTCCATACAGAACTTGATATTAATTTCTGTATTCCTGTAAAAAATGATCTAAGAGAGAGCATCATCATTCAACTTTTTATTCTTTATGACCATGAGCCTTTTATCAGGGAAGATATTAATTGATCTCCAAATATTCTAATTCACTTATTTTTGTTTAAAAATTATTAGAAGTAAATTACAGAAGTTAGTAGTACCTTCATCTCTCGTTCATGTCGCTTCCTTTCTAAATATTCACGTTCCTTTATTTCCCATAGTCGTCGCTCCTCTTCAGCTCGTCTTCTGCGATCTTGCTCTTCACGCTGTCGCTCTTCTTGATCTTTTTTGATTCGACGTTCTTCTTCTTCCAAACTTCTATGAAAGTATATAAGAAATTTAAAATTTAAAGCTTGATGAATTCAGCTTGCAGTACAATATGTAGTCGAAATGCTGAAAGAATGATTGAGTTCATTATTTTCAA
Source organism: Onchocerca volvulus (assembly GCA_000499405.2). NCBI lineage: Eukaryota > Metazoa > Nematoda > Chromadorea > Rhabditida > Onchocercidae > Onchocerca > Onchocerca volvulus. Next base: position 21,729,648 of record HG738137.1, on the reverse strand, counting down.
CTTTTGTATTTGTATTCTATCATTTTAGTTCTCAATTTCACTGTCACTTTTGAAAAATGAGCAAAATATATGAAATTTGTTTACCTTAGATATTTGTAATTGTAGTCAACAGTATGTTCTTCCCTCGGGTAATATTTATTATCACTAGATGAATATCGTTCATGTTCCAGAATAATCGGCGATGAACGAGAGAGTGGCGGTGCAGAGAGAGTTTCGGCAGAACGTGTGACAAAAGTTCTGGTCCGAATCTCTTTTCGATAGTATTCTTCTTGATGATAATCACTAAAGGGTGTTGTCGATGCACGATAGTCGATGCCTGTCGCGGTAGAAGAAGGAATGGATGATGTGGTGTGTTGTACTGGTATTTCGCGAACTGCACGAGATCGAGTCTCTGAAATTAGAATTGTGAATTAAGCGAATAATCAAAGGAAATAGGAAAAATAACATTCAAATTAACAATGATCTGATGAATAACTGTAACTGTCTTCTTGTCAACAATCAATATGTGATCTATCAGTCTTTCTAAATGATGAATATCTGGTAAATTCATCACTAAATTTCGACAGCTAAAACTGAATAAATGATGAGCAAATTGGAAAACATAAAAATAAAAATAAATATTCGAAGCAAGTATACAAATAAACAAGCAAGCAGATAAAAGGGATTTTCAGAAAGTAGCATCAAACAGACTAACCGGATCGCTGTCCGTAAATATCGTCATCGCGCGACATATCGGAATAGCGTTGTTCTGTTGCGAAATTTCGATAGGACTATAAGAATTTTAAAGAATGTCCAAATTCATTTCAAATTGAAACAATTAGCAAAGAAGATAAATTTTAGGAGGATGCAACAAAAATAAGGGTTCTTCCCATAGGAAAAACAATTTTTGCAAAAAAATAAATAAGCATTTTATTGCCTAAAATGAACAAGTGGCAATTATCATAAGTTACGAATGTAGCTGTTTACAGTTATTTGCAGCTCATCATTTAAACAGTTAATCATTATCATTATTTTGAAACAAATGATTTTTTGCTACAATAATTTCTGTTCTTATCAGGTTTAAATTTGTATTATTAATTGAAAAAGATAAAGTTTCCACTGCTATTCATCAAATCTCAAAAAAATGTTTTTGCCTCGAAACACTTAGTTGACAACAAAGTTAACTCATCTAAAACGGTAGTGTATTCAATATTTCCTAAATTCATTGATCCTAAAGAACTAATAAGGCTAAAATAATGCAAGACATGGATATTGGAGAATGATATCGTTATCATCGGGCAGATAAAGGGCAGTCATGAGAAAATCGAGAAAATTTTGAATTAAAAATCGAAAAAATTATGCCAGTTTTCTGTCTAAATCTGTTCCATTTGAATAGTTCTCAAATAAAAGGAAATGTTAATGAATGCAACTGTGAGAATGATTAAGAGAGATGATTTTGTTTCAAAAAAGAAAGTTAAGGAAAAAGAGTCGTATGACCTTGAAGATTCTCAAATTTCATCACAAGAATATTCGTAAAGATTCTGATCTTTGTTATTTGTTTATGAAGTATCAGATATGGAAAATTCTCGTGGAACTATCTGAATCATCTCGGCATTTTTAGACTGTATAGATCCTGAATTGAGATGTTTTTTAAGCAATCACTAAAAATTGGTCTGATGTGTGGCAAGGTCGCACATTAAACATCAAGTGATGATTTCCCTGATCAGTGCAAAAGAGAGACTATATGTTCCGAAATCTTCAAAGCAAGTTCAAAAGATAAACTAATCGAAGATAATTTAATTATTAAGAATTGACCGGTTAAACAGACGGTTTGGCATTTTGGGAATTATTCAGTAAATCATTGGGTGCTTAGCTCCGGTATACAATTCTATATATCAATCAAACTTTGGTGATTATGGCTATCACAACAGATAGAGTTAGTATAATTCATCGATTGTTTTAAAATCTTTTTGTATCTATGGTGTGTTTTATGTAGAGTCACTAGAATTCACATAAATATCATAATTCATGAATAAATGGTAAAAATCATCTCTTCAAGTTCTTTAGAAGTTCAATATAGAAAGTAAAAAAGAAAGTAAAATAAACAGCAAATAAATTCGAGGAAAGAGAACAACGATGACATCATGAGACAGCAAGAACATGGAATTTTTTTCACAAATTAATACAAGTTGGAGAAAAAGTACAAGATAATATAGTTAGTGAAGAAAAAGCGAATATGTCAAAAAACTTTCGCTTTTGCAAGATGAAAACGATTTTTTTTAAAGGCAATTTGAAATCAAAAATAATGACTCTTTTTCCTTTTCCAGCGTAAAAAAAAAAAAGAAAAAAAAAGAAAAACTTCGCGCTCCAAATTGGAAAGGAATTGTTTCGAATGACCTTCTCTAACGAATACAACTTAAAAAATTAGTCCGAAACTTCAGTAATTTCAAAAATTTATCTATTGCCTAACAGTATATATCATACAGCACAAAAATTAGCACCGCTCAATGATCATATAACTAAATTTCCGTGATACACAGTTCACTAATATCATTTACCCAGTCTGTACAACGATCAAAAAATTAAGTACTTAGTGGAATTTCAATGAATTACTCAATAGCCACTGAATTCTGATGAAAAAATCGGAAAAAAAATTTTGTTTAACGTTTAAAATGATTAAATGATAACAACAATAGTGGCATAATATCAATTAGACGAAGAAAGTATCAATGAAAATTTTGAGATGCCAGCCAAGTTGGAAACAATGCGTTATTGACAGATATGCACTTCATAAACAGATGAAATGTAATGCGCCGATATTTCGCAGAACTTGTCAAAAGTTGATAAATGAAAAAGTTAAGATGAAGAGAATGTGTGAAAGAGACAACAAATATTGCAAAATGATGAGAAATCTTTAGTAGTAATGTCTAGTTGTGCAATCATTACGATGAATATGACAATAGTGACACAGATCGATCAGTTGTAATGGTCAGCGATGATGTTGTTTTCTCAAATTGATAAAATGTATGCCTTTTGTCTTTCATTAAGCAACAACCTGAAATTAGTTACAAAAGTATTCTCCCTCTCCTTCTCTCTCCCTCTCTCTCTCTCTCTCTCAGGTAACAAAAATAATAGTAATAGAAGAAAGAGTGCAAAAACTGAGGGCACACATTTATTGAAACGAGGCGAAAGGAGCTTTAAGTTTTTATGAAATTTTCTTCATTTTTGCAAAACTAAGTTTACTAAATAAATTTCATAGCATGGCAGCTTATATCTTACTTATTTCTCTACAAGCGTTGAAACTTGCTCAACAGAAGCAATAATTAAAATTTAAAAACATTGACTAAGAAATCACTCAGTGAAGAAAATTCGTGAATTATTTGTATGCTTATTCCAAAGAGTTGCAATTTTTCACTTATATTCTTTTTCATGAGAAAATGTGACAGAAAAATTGAAAGAATACTGTATCTGACTTTAAGGTCTATTTGCCAATAATCGAGCTAAACTTTCTAGCTATAATAATCGCCAATTAAAAAGTGAATACATATAGATTAGATGATGGGATTGAAATTGGAGCAGAAAAAAAATTGAACAATCCAATGAAACAGCTTTGACAGATTTCAATTAACATAATGAAAAATACATCCAATGAGAAAAGCTTATTTTTAAAATTTCCTAAAATTTTGCAAATAATTTTATCTGCTTCAAGCAGTAGTTGTGGATAGCTTTCAATCTTATATATAAAGCATTTGATTCATATTAAAATTTAGCAAAAAACAATAAGGAAAAGTTGCTAAGAACAAAATGGAATTTCAAGTTCATATGATATTTGATTACAAATAAGTCTTCCTTTCCATGATCCAAATATTTGGTTCATATTATTTTAATTATGGGCTGAAATTAATTTGAGCTTTGAATTAGCTCGAAATTATTTTTTGTATAGCGGACAAAGCAAAAAAGAAGTTATATTGTAAATTCGTTGATAAGTTCTTGATATTTATCACCCATCTTGAATTACTATTTTTCATTGCTCCAAAATAATTTATATTTCGGAATCATAATTGCCATAAATAATTAGTAATAGCTTGTGCTAATTTGAACAAAATAACATCCCACTGAAATATATACTGAAATTAATAATTTATAAAAATTATCGAAAATTAATTCTGGTTCGACAAGGATGCTTCCAGTATTACATAAAATGCGTCTCCTGGTGATCATACTATATCATATGAGTATCTCTCGAAGTTCATTTCTGTTTCATAACTGTTCTATGACTAGATTGGAATTGATTAAAATTGTTCGGTCTCAGCTAATCAAAATACAAAGATATCTTCCCAATTTATTTGAATTTTTTCGTAAAATGCTTCATTTCGAAATGAACTGAACTTTACGGATTTAACCCGAAAGTCAAATCTTGCAGAAGTTCACATGTATATTTAAAAAACTAGAAATTAAGCAAATCGAATCAGATTGATAATATAAAAATATTAACTTATTAACGAAAAGGCAGTTATGAAGCATTAGCATTTATACTAATATTATTAGCAATAGGACTCAATTGTAGTTTTATTAATGATTACAAGTCTATATGCAAATCACGCACTTCATAATGTAGGCAATTAACCGTCGCAATTTAGTGCTCGGATAGAAAGTAAGAATTTTCCTATAATTTGAGTTCAATAGTCAAAAATTTCAACAAAAACTTCAATGCAGAAGTTTCCTGCAATGTCCGAAAATGAAAAAACAATTTCAGAAATATCAACACTATGAAAAGTTGACCAAAATCCAGAAGACATAGAATGATTAGAAAGTATGAAATTTATTTCGATGGTCAACCAGTTTCATTCGTGATCTCTTCAGTTTTGAATTTTTTTCAAAAGTATTGAAAATATTTTTTAGGAAGAAGAAAGCAATTTTTCAACTTTGGAATGAAACTTCGTTATCGGGCAGATTTCAATGAATTATTAATTAATTCTGTTTCTGAAAATATTCATTCTATTTTATCGAAAATCAATATGAATGGAAATTATTTTTTTCACCAAAGAGACAAAAAAATTTCATTTAATTTATTGAGTGATCGGCGATACTCTTCCCAGAAAAAGATGCATAATGGATGGGTAGTTGCACTGAAAAAAAAGTTGCCAAAAGTCTTCAAAGTTCTTTAAAATATGCATAATTTTGTACTTTGAATTTCTAGCGACCGCCCAAAGCTTATTTTCATTATTTCTAATTGAAAAATTGTAAAATGATAACTGTGCCTTGTGGGAAATATGTTCATTATTCTCACGGCTTTGTTGATTTCTTTTTTACTTATATTACTTTCAGAGAACTTTGCTTTTACAGCTGTTTTCGGGCCTTTAGCTTGATAGAAAGCAAAGTCCTGAAATACAAAAGTATTTGAAGCTGAAATACAAGTGAAAAGATAAATTCAGATTCGCTTTTTTTCAAAGAAATCGATGAAGCAATTCCAAAAAAACAAAAAATCTATTCCAAACATGGAAAGTTATAAGCATAACAAAGGACTTTTACTTTGGAATATTAAAGGCATGAAGATAAGCCACAAGAACAAAAAAAAAAAAAAAAATTTAATGTGGAAAAAGAAAGGAAAAGCAAAAAATGAAAGGCTTGAAGTAAAAATTGAATGATGAATCAGTGAATCAAATATTTTATGATTTTCATCCATTTCAAACACAATGGAATGATTCTGATAACAACGTTATTAGTTGCTATTCTAGGAAGAAAAAATAAGAATTCTTTAAAATAAAATTGAAATGTTCCACAACAACAATATTAGAAGCGCTTAACTGATAGCTATATGAATGTTCTGATAAGCAACTCTGATTAGCACAAAGCAATAATGGTCTAGTAGTGATTTGAAGTTTTTTAATCATATATTCAAAAAGATGAAGATTCGAATATTCAACAATTTATGGGTTTTCATTCTGTTGATCAAAGGATATGTCAAGTCACATGCATCATATTAAAATTGCCCTGATAAATATCAGCAACAGAACAAAATCAACGAATCAGTGTCTCTTATTATTTTTTCTAAACTCAATCCACTAATTACATTTCAACAGATGTGAATTGCAGATATTAGGAAAGTGAACTAAATTCATCACTAACGATACAAAGCATCTGAGCAAATAGAGCAACTGGACTGGAACAGGGATATCTGAGAATGCTCAAATGATATATCTGTCAAAAATAAAATTTATGCTGGAATAGAAATCAAAAATTATGTCAAATTAAGGAAAAATTGGAAGAAAACATAACTGATCAAAAATATTTAATGGAATAGAGCATAAAATACTGAAACTGACTTGCTGAGATTCAAAATCCATCAAAATTGTTAGATGGAAATAATCAGAAGATATGTAAATAATGCATATATGTTGAGGACGAGAGTGTAAATTCAACGAGCATGTTTGAAAAACTTAATTTGTAGATATCATAGATAATGTGCTAGGAGATGAATATATGAATAAATGAAATCAATATATGCTGCCACTAATTAAAGCCAGATTTCAAACATTTTATAGTTTATCAGTAAAAAGAATTAAATATCTACCTTATGTGATGATGATTCAGACGGAGTTTTTGGTGGTGGTGGCGGTGGTGGTTCTGAGGGTGGACTTAACATTCCTGAAATAAAGTTTTAATTCCTCATGTGAAATCATCGAAATTTGCTTTTAAACTATGTTTATAATTCTAATTCTTAAGTTTCGATTTTAGTTTATCTTCATAATTTTCCCGAAATTTTAATCGACTGAGAAATTGAAACGTACGAGAATGAATATTAACATGAAAGAAATGGAATGCGAAATACTGTAAGAAGCAAAATATTTCATATTATGTATCAATACTATATTTTCATATTAAGAAAAGTTATATCGAAGAGACAGCTATCTCACCACAGTAATGAGAGATCACAAACAACAAAAGAAGAAAACTTATAATTGTGGCGCAATTCTGAGAGTCTTTCCTTTCTCGAAATGTAAACTACCGTTTTCCATCTTCCGTTTAAAAGCATTCTAAGTCAAAAATTACAAACAAACGGAAGAAAGGACGCGTCTCTCTGCTATCTTAATGCTATGCAAAGAATTTACTTTCTCCCTTTATGATGAAATTACTTCAGCTTTTCCAGGCGTCATTTCTCTCATAAAACAAACGAAACTCTTCAGTCGCTCATCAGATCTGCTCAGCTCTTATCTTTCCCAAAAACTTTTTGCCTCTTCTCGAACTCCTCAAACTTTCTCAACCAGAAAGATCATTCGAGACAAACATGTTCACTGCTTCTATGCATTTTTGTGTCTCTTCTCCAAAATAATGCCATTTGGAAAATTATAATTACAAAAATCATTCGCTTTCTCAATGCTTTATTCTTCCCGTCCTTCCTTCGTGCAACATCATTCGAACATCATACTCTCTCAGGAACAGCACCATGTATCTAACTCATGTACATTTCTGACATAAATCCAGTCCTCTCACTTTTGACCTTTGCTAAAAAGAAGCTAAGGCTGCAATAGTTAAGTTGCCATATAATAATGATAAAATAATGATAATGGAATTATTAATGTCTACGATTAAAATTACGACTATCACTAATTTCTTGTTATAATGGTAATTATTGATTTTTCACTATCATCATAAATATCCAAAGTTAGATTGGTCCAAAGAAGTATTTACTCAGCAAACAGAACGAGAATTTTAGAGTCGAAAAAGGATGATTTCCAAAACAAATATTTCCTGTTCAATTTAGCTAACTACGGTGACAATGAATTGTATTTCTAACAAGTGAAAGATGCGGACAGACATTTATCTCTACTTCACATCACAGTGAATGAATCCCTGTAATGGTCAGCAGGAGATATTGATAAAAATAAATGGAAAAACGAGATTCTATCGTCGCTTCTCAATTGATACGATCAGTAGGAGGACGATCGTGGCATGTTGGTATGCTCGCAAGAACCAGCCTGAGCGTATGATGTAGCGTTTTATTGTTGTTGACGCTGATGTTTGTCGATAATAATCGCTTCTGTCACCGAAGTCGTCGTCATTGTCACCATCATCATCATCAGCAGCATCCTTACCAGCAATGAGTCCTTGTCTGATACGTCCTCGACCTGTTTTTCTCTCCTCTTCAATGCAATTTTACATCGATAAAAAGTAAAAAGCCTATTCACCCTGGATTATTGTTTGGTTTACCAATTCATTCAGCTTTCTTGTAAAATCTATATAATCGATTTGGAGATCGCAGCCACAAAGGACGAATTAAAATTTGAGAATTTACAAAGAAAGAAATGCCAAAGGACATTCATTCATTTATGGTCAGAATAAGTCATCCGATCAAACAAAGTAAGGAATCTTTTCTGAATGGTGCGTTATCCCATAAGTCCCAACAGAAGTCCTTAAATTTATCAGTCAAATCATAACAACTTGTTAGGTTGCTCTATTCAAAAAATAACCTTTAAGGTCGCTTTCTCGAATTCCGTTTCGGCCAAAATTTGTTGTTGACGCTGCTGCAACGTTACTTCTTGCAGTTGTGATGTCACTATTTCGTTCACCGTTGGTCAAATCTTCGAGGCTAGCAATGGGTGGGGCACTGAATAAGAAAGGTGGAAAGGAAGAGGATGAGGATGGTGACACCACCGGTTGACAATTATTGCTATCGGTTGTCGAGGCAACTGCTGCAGTTGCAGTGGCAAATATTGTTCGGTTTGTTAACGAATGTCCAACGTCCTTGGATATATGAGATGACAATGTAATAGCGATCGGGAGGACATCATCGTTCAATTCCCTGCAATTTGCAATTTTAAGTGCGCAAACAGTGGCATGCGGCATATGCAAAATAACTTGAGTTGTTTGGCCAACACTAGGAATGATTACGTTAAAGTTTCGAAAAAAAATCAATGATTATTCAGATTAATTAACAAATACTATTATTGTTTCTATAAGCATCACATTGAATGAATAAATAGAGTAAAATGACATTGATTTGTGATAACCGATCTTGACCTTTACATGGCCTTGTTGATAACCTTTGATACTAAATAAGTTATATATATATGTTTTTCCTTCCAAATATATATTTTGATAAAATTAGGATGGAAATTTAGTCAATGTGATAAGCTCTTGATATCACAATACTTTGATATAATAAAAAGGATAAATATTTGAAATGACAACTGTTTCCTGTAGGTATTTGATGTTTGTCTTACCAGACAGGATTACAGTTAAGCAGGAAACAAAAGAAAGGAAATATTTCAAAAAAAAAAAAAAAAACCCTCGGGAACCGTTACTTTTGCGGAATTGCTTCTCATCAGAAGATTGATCATTACTGAAGTGTTTAGGAAATTTCCAAGAGGAACCTTTGCTAATTCCGTGTAAATTACAAGACATACTGATCAGAATGCCAAATGATGGACAAATCCACTTAGGCAGGAATTAAATTTAGTATGAATTAAAGTAATGGAGTGAAATGAATCAAATTAAAACTTATCACCTACCCACTTGCAACGAGTTGTTCTTCCATAATTGCAGCTTCATCGATCGGATTGGAACAGATCGAGAAATCGAGTACTGAATCACGTGAATGATCGATGGATATGGAAGTGGAATTCAGTGAGCAAGTTTCTTCGCTATAAAATTCGAAACTAAGATGTCAAAAAAAAAAAACTTTAGGAAATTATGGTATCTCGATTAGCAAAGCCTTATGAGTATTCAAATAATCTAACAAATATCAAAACAATTAGATAGTGAAAGTGTACATTTAAATCTACCTATTTTGTCGGTATAATCAAGATTTTGTGGAATTTACAGAAACAAATAAACATAATTTCAAAAAAATTCAAAATCCGAAAAATGAATCAAAAGTTATTAACTGTATTCGAACTAATCTTCACATTGGTAACAACCTAAATATTTAGGAAATATATAAACAGTGCCAACTTCTAATTGAAAAAAGGTATTAGTATGAATTAAAATAAGTTTTCAGGTAATAAAAATCAAGAAAAAGTTGAACATCATTCGGTTAACTTTTCTTCATTCAGCTTCTTCCCATCATAAAATGATTTTTCTGGACAGACATTCTATTTATTTTTTAATTCACTAAATTATTTCTATTTCATTTTCGAAGAAAATGAAACATAATTGGAAAAAAATATCAGAGATCTTTTTTGCAGTACTGATAAAACCAATTTTTTTTCAAGTTTTAGTTTTTGTAGGAAATTTCATCCGATGTACTAAAAAATACAAAAAAAAAAGTTATGCGCGTAAAAATTTTTGAATCTATCACCAAAGCCTTCTTGAATTCAGTTGAATCAAAGAAATACTGGTTTAATAAAAAAGAGATATGACGATAGCAGGGGCAACAACAGTTAAAAATGTTGTTTAAAAATTAATGTGATTTTAATTTTACTATCTTTTTAAAAGAATCAGACTGATTTTTCAATTCAGAAACTATACTTTTTTATCAGAACCTTGTAAGTAAGAGTAGTTTGCTACTACTATTAAAAGCATCATTATTTGGTTGAACTGAAACAGTATTTGAAAAGTCTATTTAACTAATACTGATACTAGATCTCTTCAATCACCCAATACTCAGGAAATGAATTTCAAAAAATACAACTGTCGAAAATCTCTGAAAAATTGTGCCTTATAAAGGTAATAACATCTTTCTAGGCAGATTCTCACTTATTTGAGAGATATTGTTTTATTCATACTATTTAAAAGAGAGAAATTAAAAACTGGAAGACTCATATAAATATCTAGATAGATTCCTTCATAGAATAAATTAAATTCATTCCAAATCCGATGATAATTTTCATAACAAATTCTAAGAAATAATGTCCTGCAAAATAAATTCTGGCGAGATAAGTCAAGAAGTATTTTAAAACAAAAAGATAGAAAAGTGACCATGTGGGAGAATGATAAATTTCCCAAGCATTTTATGGGGTTCGACACAATTTGAAAAGTTTGAAACTTTCCGTTCCAAACCTTTCAAATTTGAGCGGAAAGTCACTGATTCTTGAAGGTGCACTATAATTATAACTCGAAAAATAATAGGAATGCTTAAGTCTTTGAATTATAAAAATAAAGGAGCTAGGAGAGACGGAGAAAAAGCTTATCTTTCTTTTTTTTTTTTTTTTTTTTTTTTTTTAGGAAAAGGAAAAATATGAGGAAAAAATTTAAATTACTGAAATATTTGCAGTCGTTCATTTAATGATTAATTTTAGAAAAAAGCGAAGAAGAAATAAATGTTAAAATGTTTCATGACCATATATTTAATTCAGTCCAGAATCTCAAATAAATTATGAAGATTGAAATTAAAAATTGCAAGCGAAGGAAAAATTTGCATTTCAAATCATTTACAAGAATCCAATTTATTGTAAAAATAGGGAGAATAAATTGTAAGCATTGTATACCATCAAATTCTTATTTATGTAAAAAATGGAAACTTTGAATTCAATATTCTAACTTCAAGTATTTGATGATGAGTGAAAATGATGGAAATTAATTCATTCCCATCATTTCAAGATATCATTCAAAGTGAGATTGCAGAATATTTAATCCACCTGTAAAATCCTGCAAAAGTTCTACCTTCTCGTTACGGTAGAGGCAGTATGATCTAGAAAGGTTAAATTAAGATGCCTGAATCTTAAGCCATCTCTCTCGGGAATGGAAAATATATTGAAAGGATGGATGTGAAGAAAATCTTGCATGCTACAAAGATAAATGGATAAAATTTTAAGATAAATAAACAGCAAACTTACTTCGTGATAGTGTCCAATAATCCATTAACAGTTATTTCATTTTGATCACGATCCCGATAATTCGAATGATCTATCAGTGGCGATGCTTGAGCACTATTGGTTGGAAAGACAGTAACTCGTTTCATTTTATTTTGCTCTATGAAGTTCGTCAAATTTTTCTGAAAAAAGACCGTAATGAACGGAAATGAAAATTCCAAATTTCTTTCAATAAAATTCTAATTTTTGGATGAACAGAAATCAAATTGCTGTACATAATGCAGCCGCATCTTTTTCAGTAACAGGAAGTAAATTTTACAAAAGCATTATTAAAATACATTTCTGCGTTATGAGGAAAAAGAGAAAGAATAAAGTCATTTTAAAATCATAACTAAATGCAAACATATTTTATAAGACCGAGATATTAGCTGAATATGAACTTTGAACCTAATATTTATCAATAGAAATGAAGTTCTTCAATTGTTTCTATGAATTTGTTTTATTTTCCTTTCCAGGCATTAATCTTCCAAGTAAAAATAATGCAACTGAATGAATTTTTGTTGATTTAATTAGATGAAAGCTAGGATTTCAGTTAACTTTTTTAAACAAAAGTTATTAACGCAATTATCGGCACATCCTTTACTATTCAGGTACACCGGTAGTGGATACTCATACATCAATTAATACTCACAGATCAATTTTCAACCCAAACTATTCCATAAACTATACATATACATAAACTGAAGAAAGATGCACATTATCCATTCGATATTCGAAACTTTTGAATTGATGACGAATGCATGAATCATCGTATCATCCGTCATATTATGGATGCTACCTGCTGCAGGTGTACCGTGCTATTACCATCTCTGGATGGCACTCGTGTATTCTTGTTGCAACAAAGTATTTATATTTGTAAGAATTGCTACAATGCTCTAACATTTCATGCTCATTTCAGTATTTGCTTACAATATCTATCGAAACTGTACTGATAAGATTGATTCTTATTATCACCTGAAAAGCACTTAGCGGTGAAACAGATGTCGATTGATCGAAAGGACAAAGAAAGTTTTTTCCTTCCCGTCCTCTTTCTAGTTGATAACAAGAGAAAGTTACTAATAGCTCTGAGCAGCATGATATCATTCAGGGATTGCTCAATGAACTTTAATCAACTGGAAAATAACATCCATAATGAGGGGATCAGCAGATCGTCATATATGAAATGAATTAATTTACCACTGCCGAACAATTTCGATCACTGTAGTTGAGACAATCGGTGATAATGGCAGTATTTGTTGGTGTGTTATGCAAAATTTCGGGATTCATATGGCTATTATTTTCGATATCTTCAGAATCGATTGCCGGTAAATCTAAAAAGTGTTGATTGGATGGGACCTAATAAGAAATTCATATCAATCAAGACTGCCAACTTCTGCGCTAATTTTAATTTCTAATGTTGATTGTTGAAAATATAGAAATACACTACGTTGTTTATCTTATTTTCACTTATTTTTTTTGCAAGTTTCATTTAAAGTTTGAGAAGTGAAACAATCACATGCAACTGCAAAGAACTTCGAGCAATTTATAAGAAATGTAGTTTTGTCCAATTTGTACAAAACGAATGATAAAATTAAAACTGTGCTAAATCCAATTTCATGGGAAAATGATACCTGGAATATCAAATGTTAGATGTCCAGGTGCGATTGTTGTTCCCACTTTTGTCCCTATTGATGGCAGTGGTAATGAAAGTGAAGAATTATCGTTCCGAATTTCTCCTGACTGCAGTAGTGGTGAAGTGGGAGGTGACGGTAATGTGGAGGACAAAAGTTTTAGCGATGGTGGAGGTGGCGGTGGTATTGTAGGATGTGGTATCGTTGACACAGACTTAGATGCACGTTGATTTAAAATTGCTGAACACGATGATGATTTGGAAAAAATGACCCGATTTGAAGAAAACAATTTAGGATCGGAATTTTGACTAAGATTAATCGAGGATGAATTCGAAGGCTCGTAATCAGTCAGATTCGTAACATGATCAATGGCAGTACCGGATGGAATAGATCGATTGGAATTTGACGATACTGGTCGGATATTAGTTGCAGAGTCAAAGTAAGTATTAGATATAGCAGTTGGAGCAAGCAATGATGATGAACTATTCCACTGATTGCCGCACAATTCGTCGTTCTCCTCCTGTAAATATAAAATTATATATAATAAAAAGAAGAGAAATAAAGGTCACAGGTTACTAAGGTTACACTGGAGTAATCAGTTAAGCACTGCCCTGTTCCCTCGCCATCCCTGAAAATGCCTGACCTTCACAGAACCATCGTATTCTCTCATGGCATATGGGTACTAGAATTGTAAAACTATTTTTATGGAAACGAAAAGATAAACAATAGATGATAATTAAACTTTCTTTGTTGTTCAAAGTTTAGCCGGAATCAGTACAAGAGCAGGTACTGAATTCAAATGCAGTATGCATGGAATCTGCTGTCTGCATTATGATGGCCATAACTCATCTAGGAGACGAGATTTCAACACGACTCGATCTATAAAGGAGATCAAGAAATTTCAAAAATTGTTTGGAGATTCCTAAGAGATATGCAAAAAATGAAGTTTTTCGTTACTAGAAAGAACTCTGGAAATAAAAATTTCAATAGTAAATTCGAAGAACACAGCAATTATCACAACAACTTTTGCTTTTTTCTGGTTACCTTCTAAATTATATTTAAAGCCAGTTATTGCCACTGATGAGTCATCCGTGCAAATATTCTGCCTATTTATGCTGAAATTTTCAAGTTGAAACATCGAATTGATAAAGGAAAATGGAAAGAAAAAGATTAGCGAAGAGAAAACTACTGAGATTCAAGGTCATTAGTAGTGGGCATAATGTCGATTCCGAATTAGTAATGAATAGATTTTTGCGGACAATTTAATTTTCATCAGTGTTGCAAAAAAAAGTTCCGCATCTTATCATTCTCTTTCACAGTGATAATTTTTGCTGATTAGAGAAATTTGAGAACATTTTCAAGAAATCCAAGCATACCTTAATTATTCACTTATGGAAATTCCACATTTAGCTTTTTAATCAATTTAGAGATTTCAATTCCAAAACGTAAATCTCAAAAGAAAGTCTTTTTCTTTTCGAAGAAAATATTTTATTTTTTCATTACTTGTAACTTGCGATTTCAAAACCAAAAACTGATTCTGATTTTCTTAAAAACTGAGACATTTATTATAAAGAAAAATTATAGTAGCAAGTGAAATCTTTAATATTCCGAATGAATTCAATAAAAACGATCGATGCGTGTTGATAAAAAGCTTTTAGTTACAGCGTAAAATTAGATTTACATCAAGACAAACAAAGTCTTTCGACGCTTGCCGATAAATGACTTAAGCTTATTACTAATTAGCTATGTCAAGTACAATTCTGTCTACTGATATTCAATAGTTACGAATCCATTTCAATTTAAGAAATGATTGTTTATGAAAAGCACAAAGTTTCATCGTGATTTCGTACAATGTAAACAATCATAGCGTCAAGAGAGCAGCGAAATCAATGGATACTAAGAATTCGAATTGTATGCATAAGACGGGAAGAAAAGAAAAGTGGCGAAAATTTTTAGATGACATGGAAAAGTCCCTTTCTTTAATAGAAGATTGATACACTAAACAAAAGAAAAATTTTTCAAAATTGAAAATCTAAAAATTGATTAAAAACTGCCTACAGTTACCATAGGAATAATATAGTCAGTTTTTAATAATTTTATTCAAGCAAGGTTTCAGTCATTCCAAGTTTCGTTTGATAGATTTATCTTTAAATTTATTAAAAAAAATAAGAAGCAAGAGAAAGAGCATTTGAGAAATTCATCTACAAGTAGGTTCAAATAATTCTGAAGATTATTTTTGAAGTTTATGCTCCCAAGTATTGCTATTCTTCATTAGTTGTGAACAGTATTAACCAATGAGTTTTGACCTTTGTGATAAGAAAAATAATCTGACTATGGCAGGTGTTTAATGTTTTCTCCAATAGTTAAAATGGCCATCGCACACCTGCATTCTTCTGTCACGTTTTTTACGCTAGGCTTCACAATGTTTGATCAATATCCAGTTGTCAAGCATATTAAGCAAAGTATTCATAATAGAATTCTTAAACTTATGTGAAATATCTTAATAGAGTTAAACATCATTTGGAAATATTTGCGATAAAACGAAATTCGCTTGAAACTAGCTGGAAGCAATAAAAATAAGCATGCATAAAAAACTTGATCTTATATATATTTCATGATATCGATTCGTCTTCTTCAATCATTCCTTGTCACGCACTTACGGTAAAATGAAGTCTTCAAGTAAAAATGATTGTTCAGTTCATTTCTGACAATATACAGCCGAATCAATTTGTTGGCAATTCTATTGGAAAATACATGAATTACATGAATAAGGCCCTAGCAGAAGAGAATAGAGCCTGAGATTTATGTGGCCCATTGACACTGCAATATCAATAGGCTACATTTCTCCTTGCTCTTTTTAATTGTAGTACGGATCATTTACGATGCAAAATAATTTAAAAGCGATTCTTATTCGACAAATTCTCATATTTACCGCTTTTTGCTAGCCAATTTATCCGACATAAGTTATGAATTTTCTGGTATTAATTTTGGTCAATTTTACTGCACCGAATGTTTTATTCTAATAGTATCAACTTTGGGAAAATTGCAACGAAGAGCCTTTTAAGTTTAAATGCATTTTTATCAGGAATTTTTACATATAAGTTTTAATATATTCTCGTCATTCTTTACCTCAACTTGATTGATTCAAATTTTTTGCAGATTTAATTTCAAAGATATCGAGAATTTTCTTTCTGTGTGACTAAAATACCTCAAGCCTCAAATTTGACGAATTCAGAACTCGGCATTGTACTAATACACAGCTGAAATAAGTAAGTACACAGAAGTTATTAACAAATGAACTTAATTTTTTGCAGTGAATTAAAAAATTCATAACTTTTTTGAAAAAATTCTCGAAATCAATCAATTAATAAGTTCAACTACTTCAAATAAATAGAAAAGTAATTGAATTGAAGAAGGCTAAGGATAGAGTTAGCTAATCCATAATGACCCAAATGATAAATTAATGATATGATTATCAAACAACAATATCAACTGAAGAAATATTTGGAGAATCTGAGAGTAAGAATACAGTGCTCCCCACAATATATTCGATGCCATTCATGCATTTTGATAAAAGCAGGAGGAGCGTGTTATAATATGTTTCTATGCTTTCAACTGCAATGAAAATGCATTTGCAATCGATTATTTCATGTGATATTACCTTTAATATCTGCATTAGTGGACAATATTTTTAAAATTTGGCTTCTTAAAAAATTGAAGTTTCAAACTGAGCAAAAAAACAAAGAAATTAAATCTCAGAACTAAACCAACTTCAAGTTCCGGTATAACAAGCAGGTAGCGATTCGTGTTATGGATGTTACTGCCATAACGCAGGGAATGTTCAATATCTTGTGGACTGAAACAGTGCGGAACGAACTGTGATTCTGCTGAGTATTGTTGATGCTCAGTATCAGCAACCTGAGCAAGTTGATCATCCGAAATGTTATCTGTTGATAACAGCGCCTTAAGTGATTCTACTGACGATGATTCCATGGCAGTAGCAGCAGAAATTGTACTATCGCTTATACTGTCATCGATATTTTTTATCACTGAATTATCATCCTTCCGATTCTGGCCTATCATCGATATTTCGTCCTTTTCATTTCCTCCATTGGAAATAAGCAAACGCCATGCTAGTAGCAATGCCTGGAATTTGCATTATTTACTGAATTCATTTTTCCACATGTATTTTACAAAATGCTGCACCGAACTGTATTGGGCGGTAATAAATTTAAATCTCCCTTGTGATTCTCCTTTTGGAGCTTCTTTTTTCGCTCCTCTTATCATCCTGTAATCTGTTCCTTTTATAATCTGATAATATGTTAAGAGATAATAAAAATCAAATAAATCTGTCTGATTTATAGATTTTAGAAAAATAAAATTCCTTGGCTTTTTTTTTTTTTTTTTTTTTTTTTTTTTTTTTTTTTTTTTTTTTTTTTTTTTTTTTTTTTTTTTTTTTTTGGCAAATAAATAAATGATAGGTTTCTCAAATTTCTACTTTTCCAGAGTGAAATTTGCTAATAAACTATGCAAATACTATTATTATCATCATTATTATTTATAATTGCTTATTATTATTGAACATCTGGAATAAAGATATGATTGATATGATGAATTTTATAAAGAATTATTTTGTTGAATTATGTTGAAAATGAAATTCTTGAGAATCAAAATGTTATGAAATAATAATAAAACATAGATAGGTTGAATCATAGAAAGATGGAACATTAATGGGAGAAACGTTCACTTTTACAATATTTTCATTTTAAATGTAAATAACCCAAGCAACTAAAATGACTGTCATTTTCACATTTTCTAAAATGTATGTTTCTTTTACAAAGAATAAAACAGCCGATGAAACATTTACATTTGAAATATACATGAGTAATAAGCACTGATATATAATTACTAGTGATTCTCATAATTCTACTGAACAAAATCTATTGAAAAAAAAAGTGCTATCAGCGAAAATGCAGCAATCATCGTTTTCTTAGCTCTTATTTTTATTTTAAAAATGATTGATTTTAAATTAAAAGCATGCTGTCGTAGGTCATATGTCATATCTGGATTATTAAAATTTAGAATAGCTAGCACTGCCTTACATCAATAATGCGACATTACTTGTGCTATATAGTTCCAAAATCAATTGTACGTGTCAATTTAATAAATGAAGAATTTAAATATTGTTGAAGATTAAATGCACGAATTATAATTAGATTTCAATGTATATTATTAGCTACAAAAGACTAAAACTGTTATCAAAAGAAGGAAAATTATGGCACACAGAAATATTACATAGCATAAGCGATAAGATTCTAGAAAAAATCAGAAATTGAACTAATTTCTCTAAATCCATAAATGAAAAT
Source organism: Onchocerca volvulus (assembly GCA_000499405.2). Lineage (NCBI taxonomy): Eukaryota > Metazoa > Nematoda > Chromadorea > Rhabditida > Onchocercidae > Onchocerca > Onchocerca volvulus. Next base: position 21,710,880 of record HG738137.1, on the reverse strand, counting down.
TGAATCTGCAAGTTAAAATTACAATTCTAAAGCAAAATTTTGCATTTGCTCTCATTTCTGGCAGTCACATTTCAACAGCTACTTTAACGCATTATCATAAAATTTTAACTTATTTCTCGCAAGTAACTTAAAAGTTAAATTTTTACGAAGGCGTTATTTATATGTAATAGAAAATATAACATTAATGAGGGGAAAGAAACAATAAATTATTTTAACTCAACAGCCAATGGATTTTGTGTCAGTGTAATATTTGAGTGTGGAAAAAAATGAGCGAGTTGAAAAAAAAGTAGGAGGAAGTTTACTTTAAAGAAATCAGATAGCTTGCAGAATTAGTCAGTGAAATTTGATGAAATTATTCAAAGTGAACGAAACAAAGTAATCTAAATAAGTCCACAAATGCATTTATAATTGGCTAATTGAGAATTGGAAATTCACAAGTTATTGGAATGCATTAGAAATTTTCAAAAATGAAGAGGAAGTATATTTTCAAAAGTGTATAATAATTCAATAAATTTTAACAATTTCAAATAATAATTTTTCTCTTGTTCCAGTAACAGAATCGTACTAGGAAGCATAAAGATAGATTTTACACTAGTATTAACAGAAGAATTGATTACTTAAAACAATATATTTTGCGTCTAAAAAAATTAAAATTAGAATTTTTTGAAGAATTTCATAAATATGAAATAATTTCGACCTTTTTGATAACATAGGATTGTAATTCAATTATTTGCTCCATTTTTCCTACTATTTCATAAAAGACAGTTTTCCAATTAAAAAAGTCCAAAAAAAAAAAAATGGAGTGGAAGAGCAAAAACTTTTGTCAAAGCAAGAAGTTTTATCAAAGTAAAAAGTTTTGGCAAGGCAAAAAATTTTACCAAAGCAAAAAATTTTACCAAAGCAAAAAGTTTTGCCAATTTTTGTTCATTTAGTACAAGTCATTAATTATGTGGGAAATTTTTCCCTCTAATTCTAAGTAAATAAGAAAATTTTTGATTTTATTAGTGAATTGATACTAGCAAAATTATGAAAATTTTATTCAATAAATTAAATTTCTAGATTTTAGTTTATTGTAAAGTTAGTAAAAATCTTGATAGAAATCCAAATTTCTAGATCAACTTTGTGGAAAGTAATTAACAATCAATTCTTATTCAAAATTATTAATTAAAAATCAATCCTTATTCAAAATTATTGACAGCAAAATAAAAATTCAACTTTATGGATAATAGCAACTATTACCAAATGGAAATGCATTTCTTAATTTTAAAAAAATTTTTAATCATCTTCTCAGCAGTACTGAGGATATTGTCAATATTATCATTATTTTTATCAATTTTTTTCTAGCATTTCATATACTGATCAGAGCTTTTATATGCTGCAAAACTTTTTGATCAATTTAGTAGTAGGGTTCTGCCGTAAAGGAAAACCGAAAATTTTGTTAATTTTTTGGAGAAGATGTATGTATTGAGACGTTTATTTTTGCAAATGGCCTGTACCAACATTTGGTGCTAAAAAAAAAAGTGAAAAATCGACATGAAAATTGGGAAAAAATCGCGAATAAAATGTATCCATCATTCCTATATGAACTGAAATCGAATGAAATTTGATTAGAATTACTTTTTTGAGCACTTGGTACCATGATCATGCGTTCAAAAATTTTTAATTGCTCTAATTAAGACAAAAAGAAAATATGCTAGTTGTGTTGATAAGGACTGTACACATATACAATGAAAAAAGTGAAGAAGAACTGGAAAATTGTAACTTTTCCCCAAATTGTCATCATTTCTCAGCTCAATGATGATTTATTTGTGTCATTGAAATGCATAGAAATGGGCGAAAGGGAAATAATTGTGGGATAGAAAATAGTGAGAAATGACTCTTACAATTAATTATTTTCTTTTAATTTAAATGAAAAAGCTGTTGTCGTCAAGCAAAAATAAGTGTAAAATGAAGTATGATACTAATTCTGTCACACACTAATAATGGAAAATGTCAATAGTCGCAGTGAAGGCAATTCTGTATCAAAAGTCATCTGTTCAAAAAAAGTTTTGGCTTCTTTGATTCCACGTTTCGCTGATCTGTGAAACTGGAAAAACGATCGTCGAGAAATTGTTTTCTTTTTTTTTTTTTTGGTTAAAAGCAGTAAGTTTACGTACACTTAAAATAGCGTATGAAATATAGAAAAAATTTGTATAGCATTTCTCAAAAATGTAGGAATTAAGCTTGGGCTATCCCATATTAACAAATAATTCAATAATCTACAGCCATATATCCTCTTCGAGACAACTTCTGAGAAAACTTTGAAATGACATATGACGGATAGAATTTTTAGGCAAACGATATCTTTTCTTCTGCATTTGACTATTGGAAGAAATGCTTCGAAAGGGAGCATAATTAATAGTTCGGACTTAAAAACAAAATAAATCAATAAAATGATCAAAAATATTTTCTAAATTAAGCTCCTTAATCAGATCATATTTTGCGAACTAAATTCATTTGATTTTTCAGAAGATAAAGGTATGTGCTTTCTTTTTTCTAAATAACGAATTCATATCCACTTTTAAAACTCGTTTCATTAATCAACTGGCAAATGCCTACCAATGCCAGATCGCCATTACATTCGTTCATATCATGGAATTAATACAATGGAAAAATAACTTCTTGAATGATTTCAATATTTCTTGATCGATTTCAGGATATCAACTTTGGATATTTCTCATGTTCAACTATATCTTCCTCATGATAGAAACCTTTTAAAATATCAATGATAGGTTTCTGTTAAACAGTAGAAAAAAAAGTTACCACTAAGAGTCAAAAATAGCTATTTTTTAAAGTCGATTACAGCTATAGTAAACTATAAGCTAAAATGCAAATTGTATGAGAAAACCGAGGTTTCCAGTTTTGAATGCTGTATGAAATGGAAGAAAAGAGGACATAAGATAAAATGTAGTGATTAGTGAAATTGCTTTTCAAAAATAAATGATGGCAGTAAGGTCATCATTTTTCTTCACATAACTAAAGGTAACGAAGAACATTGTATGATTGATTTTCGCGCCACTATACTTGTTGATAAAGAAGTTTCGTAAAGAAAAGGAGAAAAAAACTTATTTGATGGCTTTTTCTACATTTCAATTCACATCTTTCCCCTTTCCAGATCATCATTTCGACATTGACTGACTGCAATATCTTAATGCAACCAAAAACTCGGTCGAAGGATTTTTTTTATCTGTTGCTAAAATTACGTACAGTTCGTTTCATATCTCTTCTCCTTCCTCTTCTTCGATCAATCAAAAAAAAAAAAAAAAAAATCTCCAACTTGATCACCTCATCTGATGATTTGAAAAAGACGATATCGAAGACTATGTTTGTGTTATCACATATTATAATAAAAGAAAAAAAAAACTTCATAAAAAAGCGAAAAAAAAATTCATTAAGCTGTTGAAATATGTCAGAGAAGCTTACACATCTCAAAAAAATTTTATACTTTCGATTAGCAACTTAATGTGAATGACAGGAATTTAAAAATTGTTAACGTGGAGTGAGTGACGTATGATAGAGCGTTTAATATAAATTGAAATTGTGAATAAATTGTGAATGGAAATTTTGCTAAGATGATGAGTGTAAGAACATTTTTGCTAACTTCCTCTAAAGATAGTAAAGTAAACGTAAATATTTCGAATTTCATTATTTCGTTTGACATTATTTGTCATTTTTGGATTAATTTCGAGCAAATATTGAAAAAATTTATTTTTTTCTTATAAAAATGAAAGAAATCAACTTTTAAACTGTGATAATTGCATTATCTCTTCTTTATTCGATCTCTATTGCTTTTTTTTTCTTTATTCCTCTAATTCTGTATTTATTTAAAGAATTGTGAACTTATTTCGTCATGATACAAATTCATTTTGATACAATCGGAATTAATTTGTATAGAAACAGGGGAAAAAAAGATTTTAAAAATTCTATGAGAAAGGTCGGAGAAAGTTCATTCTGGCAGATTTCGAATATATTTTTTTAGATTGTAAATTACAGTCATTATTGCTTTTAAAATGTCCTCTAGGAAGTTACTGAATCAACGAAAATTAGCTATTTGACGAATCAACTTTTAAAAAATTTAGACTCAAAATCAGTAGAACTGTCATCTGTAAATAAAGCATTATGTACATTTATCTTTTAAAATCAAATAAAATTCAATCTAACGGTGAAAACAGCGACAATAGCATCGATAAAGTTGTTGAAAGGCTTTTGAAATGTGACTGGGTCAGGCCTAGTTGTTATAGTTGTTGCAGGCGTTGATGATGATAATAACGAACCTGAAATTTCGATGCAAAAATTCTCGCAAAAAGTTACTTTGTCATCTAAAACATAAAATATCAACATTTTTGTAGCCGATTGCAGTATACTTCTAATTTGCAGAACGTGTTTTCTAAAAATTTTTTCTAAAAATGAAGCATTTTGCTTGTAAAACATCTGAATTAGTGGATTTAACTTTATCTGCTGAATGCTGATCTTTAAATTATTTCTTTGATATATGCAATGGGTAATCTCCTACAGTTTTTTTAACAATGATTACAGACTTTTCTTTTAATTAGCTAATTAGATAAAATAATTTACAAAGTAGATGCACACCAAATAATTTAAAATAACTTTTTGTTTAAAATGTAAGCAAAAATAGTATGAATAGTAATAAACAGAATGTATTGCTGACCTGAATTTGAGATTGAACTTGTTGTTATCGCAAGTTCCTTAGCAGAGGATGGTTGTTGCTGTCGTCGTTGTTGTGGATGACAGATGCTTGTCGTCAGCTCAAGTGGCTTTTCCGATGTTGACATAAGAAGGTAATGTACGATCTCGCTTATTTCACCAAATCAAATTACTAGAACTTTGGACCTCTTCGATACAGTATAGTGTTTGTTTGTGGCTGTCAAGTTCAGAGACTTCATCAAGTTGAAAGTAGAAAGTCAAATTTAGGACTGCAATTACTTTTATAATTTCGGTAGAAAAGGCATAGGAAGATTCATTGATAAAATACGAATTGTTCAAGTTAATTTATATTTACGATAATTAGTAGCGTGAGTAACAGCAAGTAAGCATTTTAATTTCAAATCACACCTTAATTTTAAACAAAATTAGAATTCTAATCAAATGATATCATTTAAATTTTCAATGTCAGCATCATATATAAGCAATACCGCCAAAATATTATTTCAGAAATTAGACCACTGATCGAAATGTTTTCATCTGTTATCAATAATCCTATCAGAATTTGAACTACAACCTCTAGATGATGATGTTAAGGCAAAATAAGCTAAATTTCTATCAGTTTATTTTTGGACAAAAATTTGACCTTTGCTAATTTTTTTGCTGTTCAACTTTTTGACGAAAAAAAAAATATTGAAAAAAAGTTTTCTGAAGGTCATTGAGTTTAGAACAATTTCCAACATACGCCAATTTTCAGAAATCGCTTTGAACAATGCCATCGAGAAATATGGCAGAGTTCAATTCAATTCGATAACAAATGATGCCATCTTGAATTTGTGACTCTTTTTATAGACGCGTGCATGCATGCATGCATACATGCATATTCATGTGATATACATTATATAAATGTCTAGTTGAATGTTTGCAAGTTTCTGCATGGCATACACTATTTGCTGCAGATATGTATATCTTATATATATAAGATACTGAGATGACCTCGAATATCTAAACGATACGTTTTGTTGTCCTAATTGCATTACAAGTTTTGCTATCATTTTCATTTGTTCCAAATAAAATTTAAACTTTGACGTATTCTCCAAGTACGCTTCAAGTGAAATGCCCAAGGATAGAGTTATTTTTCAGAAACATTTTACGACTTCAAGAACGGATCGTATAGAGCGATGATTTGCACATTCTATATATTCAAAGAAAAATGAAATTAATCAAAAATAAAAATTGTAATCTCATTTTTACTACAATAAATTTATAGTATAATGCAATATTTGCAAATTTCAAATTTTTTAAGAGCATAAGTTTTTTTGAAATTTTGAAAATTTCAAAAATGAAGACTAGAAGATTACTTGAGTACCAATTCTAAATAGTAGAGTTCATCACGTACATTAAGGTTTATTTTCATAAATTCGAGCCATGATAACTGATTGTATTGCCACACATCTACTAGTTCTAATATCGCTATCGTTACTTCTCTATTGTTATTTATATCACATTGATGTGAGAAATTGATATGGATAATTAGCAATTAACAAGTTTTGCTCGTTGCAGCGACGAGAATATTCACACAAGATTTTAAATTCCAGTTTATTTGGATGAGAGTGGTACCTAACATTACCTATATAAGGCTGATACAGTTGTCAAGTAACGATGAAAACAACAGCTGCACATGCATGCAAGAGATGTTAGAAATTATGAGTCTTCTAGTTTGGTACTTTCACTACGAGAAGTATCATTTGACAGATTTTGAGTCTCCTGTTTTATTTGAGTAAAATTTCAGGCAATTAATAAATGAGTTAGTCACTTGACGATAATTTTGCATAAAGAAAATGGAACAAACAGAAAAAAAAACTGGATGCTACTAATAGTATAAGACTACAGCTTAATTATAAAATTTTATTTAAAATTGAATATTTACTATTTTGATTAAGTTTGGTTTCAAAAATAAACTGAAAATTCATCGCCAATTGTTTTAAATTGAATTAAGTAAAATTTAGGGTAAATTGCCGATGAAAACAATCATTCAACTCATTATCAAATTTTTGCGAAATCTTCCTAACATATATATTGTGCTCAGAATCTTGAAATCTTCAGCCAAGGAGATGATTTAAGCTTTTTTTGAAAATAATAATTCAAACTACTTTAGACTTTATGCATAGTTGCTTTTGGGATATTTCCCCGTTTTTACCATTTGAATAATGAAGTTGAGTAGCATCTTCCTTAGTGATCTTATTACTATGTTTAATCACATTTTAATTTATTCCGAATAATGATCACTTGACATAATCAATCAACTGATGATAATTTCACACAAATATCTGTATTGTGACCTCTTATCTTTACTTTTCTGAATAGTTTAGTTTTTTCTCTTTCGAGATGAACAATTCTAGCCAGAAAAGATGCCATAACAATTTTAAATTAACCCAAATAATGTGACGGATTCAAAATAGCCCAATAAAGATTCAGAAAGCTAAAAACGAGATGACAACGTTCAACATCAAAGAATGTCCAACTAAAAGTCAGAAACGTAAATATCTGACGTCAGCCGACTACAGATGAGTCGTACGTGGTATGTAAGTTACACGTGAGTTAAACGTGTTAGTATTATTGCGTAAAGGACAAAAACGTTTCTAATATCCTCTTGCTTATCGCAGCTTCTCAACTGAATCAAATGCAAAGTCATGTCACAGACATAGCTCAATCATGAGTCATACTTTTGCATTGCATTAATTAGCAAGTTGACATCGTCCTCAGATTTATTTTCTGCAGTCGGGATTTCGTTTCTGTATTTATTATTGGCAGGGAATAATTGGGGTTTTTTTAAAGATTCTAAAAATATTAAAGGACGGAAATATCAAAAAATTCAATATATTTGATGCTTCGAAAAGATATTCATTTTTGTATTGCTAACTTCATCGCTAGTAATTACTCCACAGATCGAGGGATAAGAACTTGAAGTTATCCAGTGAATTTGTTATCTTAAGGAGAAAGAATGGCTGCGACTGCGTGATCATCTATGAATGCGACCCATTCATCACTTGGTCTTTCCAATTTGTTCAGATTTTGGAGCAGTCTGCTGAGTGCACAAGATGTCGCAGAGTGTACATTTCTCATCTTCCAAGCAACACGAATCGTACCGAAAAATCAATATGCGATATTTCCATTCACGGAGGCTCGTTTTCTTTCTCTTTCATTGCTTCATTTAATTTAACATGTTAAGCAACTAATGGATTTTAGAAAGGTAAACATAGTACCTACATTTCCTATGAAGAATGAGACATCACTTCACTGACATTGAATTATTTTGCAGGTGGAATCGAGAAATTCTCGATTAAGGAAGATAGGATAGGAGTCAAAGTGTAAAAAAATGCCAAATATGATTTTGATCCAATTGTCGATATTTCGGAAGACCATATTTTATTTTTAACAATATGAAGCTGAAAAAGAAAGTGTCAAGATTAAAACATTACATCACTAATTACATTACTATCGCTACGAGACAATTGATAAATGATTGAAAAAGTATGAGTATAATAAGTATTATTGGCAGGTGAATGCTTGAGTCAGGAGATCATGGCGAAAGAAGAAAAGCGAACATTATTGCAATTGATATTGGAACAACAACAATTACGGCATGCCTATACAATTCGCGTTGTCAGCTCGTTAGCTATAGCAAAGAATCAGTAAGAGGCAGTTGTTATTCTTTTGAAGTGCGACAGTTCTTATTGAAACCTCATGATATTTGAAGTTGAAACCTTGAAGTTTGTTGCTTTCTCCAATTCAGTGTTATTTTTCAGTCCTTCCTAAGATTTTACTATTTTTATTTTTTCTTTTTTCTTTTTTTTTTCGCAAGAAATTAACAGGTCCTAACAAAAAGGCTGATGTGATAGCAAAAAAATTGGTAATAGATCGTTCATTAAATTACGACAGTCATATAATGTTATAATTTCATAGTTTATCATATTTTTTCAATATATGCATGTACAGCAGTTTTCTTTTGCTTTGTTGGTCAGCTAAAAAAAGACCCATCGTTCAGAATGACAAAACTATTTTTCTGACATGAGCGCTATTGATTTCATTAATATGATAGCAATCATTAAATTTCTATTTCAGGTCATTGTTCAGTATAAAGGCGTTAATGAAGATGGCCTTCGCGCAGAGATTGATCCTAATTTTCTTTGGAATCAGTTGGTTACATTGGTTTCTGAATTATGTATGGTTTGATTGTTTGTTATTAGATGTTTAAAATTAATGAAATATAAAAAAATGAACCATATTTTTAATACCAAAGAACAATGCGTCTTGAAAATTTTTTTACGAAACAGTATTCATAAATTTGGTTTATCTATCAGTTAATTACGCATATTTATTTTCTGTTATCCATTTATGTCAGTGCATTAATAATGTTGTTAGTCATCGCTTTATATTATCGTTTAAAGAATGATGTATCTAGAAATGCTAAGTTATTTTACATTCCAATAATTATATTGCAGAATGCTGGAAAAAAAGATATTTTTCTTATCTACCTACAATAGTTAATAGATGTATAACAGAGTAATTATCAGTGAAATGTAGAAATTTCTAAATTTATAAAACAAACAGCGATAAAGGTGATTTCTCAATCAATGTTATCAAAAATATTTAATTGCAGTGGATAAAACAAAATGTGATGCACGAGCAGTAATTGGTATGGGAATTAGCTGCCAAAGGAATACATTCATTTGTTGGAATAAGTAGGTTGTCAGGCAGAAACCATGTTTCTACTTATTTTAGTTATAAGATCATTTCCAAAACATATTTTTATATTCTTTAGAGAAAACGGGGAACCATGTCATCGATTAATTACTTGGAAAGACTGTCGTGCGAGAGAAGAATGTAAGAAGTGGAACAATTCGTGGTCTTTAAAAGTATTTATCTTATTTTTAATACTAAGCTGGATTATATAATAATGAATGAACTTTCATGTTGTACACTATAGTCTTTATGTGCTACTCAATAGGAATTACCACTAAATTTTTCTTGTTTTAAAATTTTTACCTTCAGGCGATGAATTTGATCGGTTATGTTTTACACAAGCTGACACAGTCTCGGAGATATATGGCTGTTCGAATATTCTCCTTTTTAAATGCGATGGTGACACACCGTTTTTTAATCACTCTTGCTGAGGTTAACAAATTACAAATAGTGGTCCGTAAATTCATATCATTAGATAAGCGAATAACTTGGTAATTAATTTTAGTAATTGTTCCTTTAATTCTTTAGAATGAAGAAATGCAGAGACTACTTAAACAAGGAAAACTCGCCTTTGGTTGTCTCGATACTTGGTTGATATACAGACTTTCTGGTGGTGTCGTTTGTGTTAGCGAACCTTCTAACGCAAGTAGTACAGGATTGTTTGACCCTTACACGGTACGTTATTGTCCTTCTATTCATTTTATAGCACCTCTTTACTTTCTTGATTTTTTATTCTTTTATATTGTTTATCTGATTTTATAGCTCAAAATCTACAATACAAATAATTTTCATATCACATAAAATTATCTGGTGCGATTGTAGAGTGATGTTTCATTTAGATGTCTAAAAAAGAAGCTTAAATTAAAAGAAAAAAAAATCCATCCTTTCTTCATTATATTACTGTCATAAGAAGGAAGAATAGTTGAGGATAAATCAATTTATAACAGATGCCAAAATAAAAAATTAACTTCATTAACGACTAAAAAAAGTAACCTTTCAGATGGAGTGGGCTTATTGGTTACTGCAATTTTTTTCTTTTCCTACATCAGTACTTCCACGCCTCACATTTTCTGCTGGAGTGAGACTTGCTGTTACCGATAAAAAGTTATTTGGTGCTCCAATTACTGTAGCTGCTGCTGTAAGTATCGTTATGTTTTATGTCTTTTTTTTTTTGTTTTGCGCCTTTTTTTTAAACATTTTTTCTCCTTTTTTTTTTTTTTTTTATAGCATCGTTTTCTGTATTTACACTCACTGATTATTTCCTGTGATACAATATGATTTTTTCTATATATTGCTTTATTCTTATTAAATATTTATATAGTCTAATATTGCATTAAAGTTGATGAACTTAATTGTTCACTAAAGTTATAGGCTGTTTACAATTATTTTTCATTTTGCCGGTTATGTTGAATTATTCGAATGCAATTAGGACAGGCTGTTTTTTAACAAATAAATATGTTCCCACTTGGATTTTAATTCTTGTAGATTAATAGAGCAAATTAAACAAAAAAAAAAAACTAAACTAATCAGCCACGAAAAAAAATACCGAATAATGCTGTAATAATTGAGTCCCAAAAATAATAATTATCACTAATCGCTTATAATTGAGTTTTGTATAATGTATATCTTATGCAAGGCAGGTGATCAGCAAAGTGCTGTATTCGCTTGTGGTTGTTGGATAGAAAATAGTGTTGTAGTTTCGCTTGGTACTGGATCCTTTGTGGATGTCAATACTGGCGCGTCACCCCATTCTTCTCTTAAAGGTGCTTGATTTTTCATCTTGATTATTTCAATTTTCTTTCTCTTTTTTTGATATGTAGAATTAATTGTTAGATACTAAAGGTTTGTATCCTTTGGTTGGATGGAAATTCCCGAATTCGTTGCAATTTATTGCGGAAGGTTACTCTCAAGATACTGCGACAATTCTTCGTTGGGCAGAATCCATTGGTTTATTCGAAGATATAACAGTTACTTCACGAATTGCTCAAAGTTGCTCTATTTCTGGTATAAAATTTGGTTTTTTTGTTTTATGTATTTAGTATACAATGAAATCCTATGAACTAGACATTAATGCTATAGTGTTATTTTCAGTTTTTATTTTCGTTAATTGAACACCAATGGTGCAGTTTTTCATTTCTGCTAATTTCACCGCTGTACTCGAGCCTTTATTTTTTTCAAAGGGTATTTCAATAGTTGATTTCCACTAATTCCGGCATAGTACAAAATCAAGCAGAAGTAAAGTGACTGTTAAAGCAGAAGTAAAAGACGTGAAGGAGTTTAAATAGCATCGATTTATTTGCAGGCCTGTACTTCATTCCAGCATTCTTTGGAATTCAGACTCCACTGAATGACGATACTGCATGTTGTGGTTTCTTGGGTATCCGTCCAGATACTACTAAGGAGCAGATGGTTCGGGCAATTCTTGAATCAATTGCATTTCGAATCTATCAGATATGGCGAACAGTTCGTGACGAAATTGGCACTTGTTCTACAGGATTTGTTAGGTATGTCTTCTCATCGTCATACATGTAATTGTCCACTACATCTCATCATTTGTTTCAATTCAGTTTTGAAACACATTATTGATATCTCCAGCTATTGTTATTCATTATTTCTTGACCTTTTATCAGACGGATTTCCATAATTAATTAGTTGTTATTTTGTAGATGTTGTGGTGGCGTGTCAATGAATGATTTTATCTGCCAGACAATTAGTACTCTGATCAAACTTCCGTTACAAAGAATCAGTAATCCAAGTTTTGCCTCTGCATGTGGTATTGCTATGATGGCAGGAATCACATGTGGTCTATGGAATAAGGATGATTTAGATGATCTAATCGATATTGAAAAGATTTTTGTTCCAGAACTAACCATTCGCAAGGAATTATTGCAAAATTTTAAAAAATGGGAAGTAGCCATGCAGAGATGTCTCCATTTCTACGATGCCTGATATCAGCCATTATAGCTTCTTTAATTATTTCCTGATATCAGTCACGGCTTCTATTTAATTAAGCAGTTCAAAATGTCATTGGTACTCTTCGCGATCCCAAACTTCCTTTTAGAACATGTAGCACAATGGCTAGAAAAACTACTTGTCATAAAGAAACGAGAAGCCCAAGTAGTCCACCAGCGATTAGTGATATTTTTTGCTGTCTTAGTTAACTTAGTCGTTCTTCACATTTAACAATTTTGATCACTTGAAAAATTTTGTTCACTTCCAAAATTCTAGAGTTTTCCTACAGACATAATTTTGCGAGAGGCTTTTTATTCCTTAATGTATACCTCCAATGAAAGTTAGAGCGAAATGTATTCAAAAAGAAAGGGATGTTAGCGAATTTCAGTCATGGACGATATAGATGAATTTTAAATTAGCTCTTTTTTTTTCTTTTTTCACATCCATTATTATCTATTGCCTTAGCTCTTCAGAGCTTGTCGAAATGAAACATTTTACTTAATGAAATAATTTAACTCATCTTACTGAATAAGAGTATCTGTACCATATTTATGCCGTAGTGTTTTCTAAACTTCATGTTTTGATAAAAACGATGTGCACTCTTCCTATGAAGCAGTCAGGTTTGTTATATATGGTTTCTTTTTATTACTCTATTTTACGAATTTTATTAGTTATTGTCAAATATTCACTCTTTCTCATTTTCATGCTTAATGGAAAGCTTTGCATAGGATTTTTCTTTCATTAAGGGGATATAAATCTCTTAACGAATAGATTCATTTGGATCTCAAATATTGGCTTTCCCATGCTTATTATGGATGTTGGTCGAGACTTACCTGTTTATTAAGCAAAACGCAGTATCACATATGCATAACTGTGTATTAAAAAATCAGCGGTAGGGTTCCACTCATTATCGATTTAGAGCATCAAAAATGTACCCTATCTATAAGTAACATCACTTCTATTATTATAGCAATGCCAGGTATTACTGATATAGTGTTCCAGCATCACTGCAGGAATATATCTGAATGCCCACCAAAAATTCAGTTTTGATAACTAGAATATCAAAACGGATTTTTTACAAGTAAAAGTCATAAAATTGCATTAGACTCAAACTTATATTAACAGAAAAAATCATATGTCCAAAAAAGATTCAATCCTGCGAGATGTGAAAGCGCAGTCAAAACATGAATGCATTTAAAAAAAAAAAAAAAAAAAAAAACAAGCATTTTAATCTCATTAGTATAGTTATATGTTGCCTAAATTCTTCAGGAGAATGATTTATCCAGGCTGTCCGCTATAAATAAACAAAGAGAAAGTTACAAAATTATTAGAATGAAAAAGATACACATCCGTATACAGTCAAATTTGTGAAGAGACAATAAAATCAATCCAAGAAAGAAAACGTATACACCCGTATACACTCGATTTTGTAAAGAGGCAATAAATTAATCCAAGAAAGAAAACAACAATACAAAAGATTTAACCAAAGTGGAATTGAAATGAAAATCCATTCTGAAAGGGATGATGGGAAGTCCTTTGCTGCTGTTCCGGATCTAATGGATCTTCTCCATTGTCATACTGTGCCCTTTTTTCAGGATCAGTGAGTACCTGAAATTACGCCTTTGATTCCAGAAGGATGAACAACTGTAATATTTAAGACATCTAACAATGCCTAGTAAAGTCTGAAATCACATCTGGAGAGTACCGCCTCAAATTCCAAAACATGAAAAACAGACCTCTTTTGCAGCTGCAATGTCAACAAACATCTTTTGTGCTCTTTCCTTTTCCTTCTTGTCACTAAAATTATCTGGATGCCATTTTTGTGCTTGCTTCCGGTATGCTTTGCGGATTTCCCTTTCGGATGCATTTCTAAACAAATTTTTCAGAAATCTGATTAATTAAATCTAAGTGTGACTTGCCGCTTTACCAAAATGTGATTCTAAAATTTCTAGTCTTCAGTTACTATTCTGAATTCTTTCAGCAGCATCAATCATTACAGTACAAATGGAATTTTGTTGCAAAATTATATAGAAAAATTTAATTTGTTGACTGAAGTTGGAAAACATTTCCAAAGCACAACATTGTTCCCGTTCCTCAAAAGAGAAAAAAGGACATAAGCAGGAAGAATATTTACTTCCTGACACCAAGGATTTTGTAGTAGTCTCTTTTCCCAACATTTCTTTTCAGATTTTGAGCCCTATGAAGACCTTCTCTGGCTCGCCTTGATTCTTCGTGACTATTCACTGCTTTCTGATAATCTTCAATTGCTGAAAAAATAATTTCCTCTTATTCCAGTTCTCATGCTAGTTTACGAAACGAAAAAACATATAATCTGTGTTATTTACATTATAAAGTTGAAATTTTCAACTTATTTCAAATATTTTCATTAAAAATAAAACTGCTGTCAACTTTCCGCCGTACCTTTAATTTTCTTATTTCTTTTTTCGATTTTAAAAATTTTCTCAACTTTTTGATATTTGATGTAAAACACTGACTTTCTTGTAAATACAGTTCTCTGATCGCAACCGTTTTCCGTCATTATTTCAATTTAATGAGGAAAAAATTGGAGAGATCGGTAATATTAAGAAAGAAAGGTTATACAAACCTTCATCATACTTCTCATACATTAAAAATGCCTCGGCTCTATCGCAAAGTACATCGAGATCATTCGGATCGCCGTATTTGAGCACTTCCGAACAAGCCGATATCGATTCAGCAAAGTGTCCAGCCTAAATATAAGTTTTTGAAAAATTTACCAATATGAATGATTAAGAGTCAAATAGTAGAATGAAAGGCTTGCAAAATCAACATTTTCATTTGCATATATCTGAAGATCCTTTCCGAAATACAGTTTTTCGAGAATAGAAGGATTTTAAAAATTTATAAATAATCAGTTCGCAACTGTAGCCAGTAACTGATGAATCCTCTCTGCATTGTATTCTACATAAATATGGCAGCTCTAAATATTAAAATGAAAGTTTAATTCAAGAGCAAAAAACCGAGACAGAGGCTTCGCAAGAAACTGTAAAGAATGATGCCAAAATATACTCGGATTTCCACTGCTGTATAGCTTACTTCCATTACTGATTAATAAAAAGATAAGTGAAATAATTAAAAATGAAAAGGGGAAGAAAATTTTCTGAGAGAAGTTTTCAAAGCCTCGCCAAATTATATCCATAAAAATTACAATTTTAAAAATTATAATCTTTTCATTGTATGAGATAAATTGATGAGAAAGAGCAGCTCCACTTATAATAAGGACTATTCTGGGACAATTTTGACTATCTGTTCTATGAGTCAAAATTTCAGTTTGATACAGCATCGAAAACGTATGACGGAAAAATTTGATAGAAGTCGTATCTTGAGCGGTAAAATAACCAATAGCGCTAGGAGAAATAATAATGTCACAGAGACTGCCGGTGGAGTCTAATGAAGATCAAATTGTTTTTTCCAATTATGACTTCTTCCGAAACCAATTTCTTAATAAAAAAATTGAAACCCTAAAATCTAAACTAGTGAATTAAGAGTACCAAGATACCTTACATTTAGATTGCATTTGCATATTTGCCTGTAAACATCTAGCTGGACATTTTTCACTTTTTTTTCAGCTTTCAAAATTTCTGTCGCTTTATCTAAGCAATCCATCCACTTCTCTTCCCGTACTAATTGATTGAGTGACTCACGCATTTTCGCTAACTTTTTCGTTCTTTTATAAAAAGAAAAACACGGTTCGTCATCTGGATTCAATTTCAAACATTCCCGTACTTGACTGAAAAGATACCTCATTAGTAAAAGCTGACTTTTCTTAACAGAGTATCTTTTAAATTTAAAATATTTTTATTTCCAAAGTGGAATTTTTATTATAAGGATATTCTATATTTTTTTTCTAGCTTTAGAACAACAACTAACTCTAAGCAACAACATAAAAAAAGACTAAAAAAATATATAGTATATTACGTCTTTCAAAGAAAGCATGTCAAAAAAAAAAAAAATTTAAATTAATGAAACCCACTGTTATAAACAAAAGAACTGTGTTCGCTACTGGAACAAAGCAACAGTGAAGAGAACTGTCTAACTTTTAAGTCATATCACAGTTTCTTCGCCGTACATTAAAGATAACATATAACAAAATCTAAGATTGAATCCAACTAAATACTTCATAAAATTAAAATTTTGAAATATGTAAATATGTGAAAAAATGCATTACTTCAACGATTCTTCAACATCACCCGTTAAATAATAAAGCTGTGAAACTTTGTAGAATGTCTCCGTACTGTCCGGCAATAATTTCGTGACAGTTCTATAATCTGCGATTGCTTTCTGCACATTTCCGAGTTTTTCTCGGCATGTTGCACGATTTTTATATAAATTCGCATGCCACTGACAAATCTGAATTTTTCTTAAATTTCAAGATTTACTACAAATTACATAAAATATCATTACTACCAGACCAAGCTCAAAATATTCCGTTGTTTTTCCAATCCCAAGTTTAGTGAACTCTGAAACTATACTATTTTTCTATTGCATAAAATGACTCGGTGATACAAACTTTTTTTGCATATATTGTCAGAAGTGCATTGCTTCAGTAAAAATTGAAAGTGCTAGACACAGCTGAGCAAAGCCCTAATCTGCTTTTTTTTTTTATGAATTTTGATTAAACTGGCAACAATTTTTTAAAAAATGTGGAATTTGAATACGAGTAATTGTTTGATTGTGACTGCTTGACTACTTTAGTTATAAAGCAGTCACAATTTTGCGATCATATAGATAGTATTAATCATGTTCACTCGAAACAATCACAAGTAAAATCTTATAGAACTTTTTTTCAAAAATATAGTTGCTTCAACACAAGATTTTCCCAACCCGCTAATAATTTTTGGATGGTATGTTTAGGACATGTCTAAATCTTTACATTATAGTGAAATGTAAACAATCTTTTATAGACAAACTTTCATTTAAAAAAATTAGTTTAATTAAATATTAGATCTGGATTTGAATACTCAAACAGCAGCTAGCAAATAACAACTGAAAAGTTCGAAGTCAAATAAAGAGGCAATCTCACCTCTATAGCATTACTATAAAGTTGTTCTGCAGAAACGAGATCGCCGATGTCAAAATAATCATCAGCTTCCTCAATGATTTGTCTTACTTTTTCAACCGATATCAACTTTTTCGATATATCTGCATTTAACGGATCTGCTTTTGCCTATAAGCACTGAGTAGGTTTTTTTAGATATACGAACATATGTATCTTTTCTGACATTACAAATTTCTGAACGAGTACTGTATTTCAAATCAGAAAATTGACATACAGGATGCTAAGAAAAGAACTAAAATCTTACAGCTGCCTCAAAATCTGCCTTTGCCTGATGTATATCTCCTTGCTTTAACAATACATTCCCTCTTTCGATGCGAGCCTTCAATAAAATATTTTGATAAAAATTATGTCCTCAATTGAAAGTATAGCTGATTTAAAATTCTATATATTTCTGAATATCAAGAAGAAAGATTCTGTTATACTTACAGCGATAAAATCTGGCTTCAGTTTAATCACTAAGTCCAGATCAGGTAATGCTGCTTTAGATTTACCAATAGCAAGGTATACCGTTGCACGGCTATACAAAGTTTGATAATTTTTGGGATCTAAATCTGCAATGTAAAAAAAAAAAAAATGTAAATCCTTTCTTAAAATAGATTTATTTTGTTAAACAGCATAGAACCAAACTTAGAAAAAATATAAAAGAGAGTTGGTAATATTTTGAAAGTAATGCCATAAAAACAATAATCACATAAGAACAAACCAATGGCAGCATGATAATGGCTTAAGGCATCAGTAAATTGACCACTGGACAGGAACTGTCTTCCCATTTCCATATGTCTACTGATTTCTGCTTGGCTACAGTCAACCGCTGAAAAAAAAAGACCTTTTTTCAATTCAAATTTCAAAAAATATTCAAAATTTCACTGTGAAGAACTGAATTTAAGTATGGATTTAACAGTGATACCTCGGAATATGAACATCATAAAGATCCATATCAAATCTGTCTGGCAACGAATAAAATCCCAGTTGGTTATTACTCCATATCTATCTTCTTTCCAGTGCAACGACATTATGATCTGCATAAAAACAAAAATTAGATGCAAATTTCTTAACAGAAATGAAATTTACATTATGAAAAATGATTCGGAGTTTTACAAGAATATCATCAGAATTCTTATGCTATTTCATAGCAATATCTTTACTTCAAATTATATTTTCCCAAAATTTCAATGATGTTACAAGAGATTGATTAAAAAATTAATATCAAATTTAGAATTTCCCTTCATCTAACAAGAGTATAACAAAGGATATTTCAGATAAACTTTTTCTTTTAAATTCCTCATTCCCTCATTATTCTATCACCAGACATCATTTTGAATTAGGGGTTAAGTTCGAATCAGTACCAGTCCTCAAGCAAAAGTAAGCTCGACTATTCCGCCAATCCAGCCCAGTCCAGCCAAGCCAAAAAAACCAACCACTCATCATTAGACATTACCACACATTATGCAACGTCAGCCTAGTCACTACCGTATGCAATGTAGCTTTGCGGGACGCCATTGTTAACAGTTTCTTCCTCCATCGTGTACTTCTGAATGGAAGACGTAGTGACAAATAAATGGTGTTCTGCGTGAGCGTTTTTCCTTGGATTAATGAGACGACTATGAAATTAAACACTTTGAGCAAAAATCAATTCCAGGGTCAAAGATTAAGGTAGTTCCTGATTGCTGGCATTGTGCCAATATCCTAACTGATTGAATTGTATTCTTTTTAGTTATGAGCTGCTTCATGTTTTTATGTATTTTTTTTTTTTACGGAGAGGAAGAGGGAGTTCCTTTGTATCGTAGATCAAGCATTACGTGCGCATAAGCTAACAGCTGTTGATAAAAATTATATAATGAAGGACGACAAGGAGTGATAATCGATGAGTTTACTGGACGCATCATAGAAAGTAGAAGATATTCTGAGATCTATGCAGACTTGAAATAGATGTCATGCATGATTTGGACAGTATCACAGAACAAATAAGATATTTGGAAACGATATTGTCAAGATTTATACTCTTTTTACAGATCGGATATCCTGCACTGTTAGACTCTAATTTACCATTCCCTCCATGTCCTTGGTTTTACATACGATCGATTATTCTCGAAA
Source organism: Onchocerca volvulus (assembly GCA_000499405.2). Classification (NCBI taxonomy): domain Eukaryota; kingdom Metazoa; phylum Nematoda; class Chromadorea; order Rhabditida; family Onchocercidae; genus Onchocerca; species Onchocerca volvulus. Next base: position 21,691,289 of record HG738137.1, on the reverse strand, counting down.
TTTCAAGTGATTCCATAAGGCACCATACTGTTCCAATTCGGAAAGTTTTTAAGATGTAATTAGATATATATATATAAGTCCCCAAAACAGCAATCCAAATAGCAGGTCAAGTAGCGTGACATAGTTTTAAAGGGACCAACAAACCGATAAACGTGTTTGCCGCCAAAATACTCCGATTCACAGATAACAAGGTGAAGTCAACCAGTCATGAGGCGACACATTGGGGGTCAAAGGAGGAGGGACACCGAAAAGATTTAAAAGGAGGAGGAACACCGAAAAGATTTAAAAGGTCCGGATTTTGGAGGAGAGTTTAAGTTCAAGTTCGACTCAAATCGATGCAGCAAAAGCAACTGCTCAGAGTTCAAAGTAACACTGCAACAAGTCAATGATTCAGTTGAGCGGAATTCTCTACGAGCAATAAAGGAGAGAATAACCCAATGATCAACTTACTTGGATTTTTTCTAATAATCGCTTGTAACATGAACTATCATTGTTTTGTCAACCAGTAAAGTTTTTCTTAACAAGATTCGTTTCTTTCTCAACACTAACACCACTGATATAATTTATAGGCAGGATGTTTATCAGAGAGAGTTTATGCAGTAGAAAAGTCTTTATCCAATTATATTTTTCTTAGCTGTAATGGATTCTGTGTTCCTGACTTCCTGTTTTAATACAATATTAATCCACATAAGTCGCTGATGACTTGCATTTTTATCATTCCAAATCTTCAAGAAAGAGATAGGAGAGCTTGAAATGTTCATTAGTCTAAGACTTCTCATCTCTTCGTTTTCCTCTTTCAGACAAGGAATTTCTTATTATCTTTTCATTGTACTAATTGATTGTGATTGAATTGTGTTTAACTTCGAGTAATAAAATATTCACGTGATGTTTAATCCATTTTACGGCATTTCTTACTTTAGATTATGGATTTTCAAAATCGTGCAGGAGGTAAAACTGGTGGCGGTGGAGTGGCATCTTGGTCTGACGCAAATGTTGATCGACGCGAAAGATTGCGCCAATTGGCGCTAGAAACAATCGATTTACAGAAGGATCCATACTTCATGAAAAACCATTTGGGTGGTTATGAATGCAAACTTTGCTTGACATTACACAACAATGAAGGTAAACTTAACTATAAACTTTAAGAAATTTTTGATTCTGGAGAAAGTTGATATTCATGAGCAAAACTGACCAAACCAATTCCATAAATAGTTTAAATAGCTTTTCTCCATAATCTTCACATCTTATTGATATCTAGAGTGTTAATTAAATATTAAAATAGTTCTTTCCATTCATCTCTTAGCTTGCTTATTTTTGTGAATTTTGTGATTTTCATACGAATCCATGAAGTTCTTCACTTCTTGTTTTGTCCTTGGGAGAAATATTTTCCATGAATTTCAATTGAATTTTGAGGAATTCGGTCGACCTATTTATTTATTACTAACTTTCTTTATTCTCGTTATAGTTCAAATTTTCCAATTTTTAAAATGTCCTTAATTGCAGACAGATTTTGATTGCTGATAAAAAAACTGCAGATCGTATTTTCCAATTTTGTTCTTTCATTTTCCAACATTTTAGGCTCCTACTTAGCGCATACACAAGGCAAAAAGCATCAATCGAATTTGGCTCGGCGTGCTGCAAAAGAAGCAACTGATCAACCATATATGCCTTTACCGCAGCAGCTTAAAGTGGAACCAAAAAAATTTGTCAAAATTGGCAGACCTGGTTATAAGGTATATTATATGTGTCATATGTGTCAGTTTTTTTTGCAACAAAATTTAAGTTTCATTTTTCACAATTTTGTATTTTCTAGGTCACAAAAGAACGAGATCCATCAACAGGCCAGCAAGCTTTGTTATTCCAAATTGATTATCCTGAAATAGCTGAAGGTGTCACTCCCAGACATCGGTAGGTGTTTACAATTAATGAATACATAAATATGCTCGTATTGTGCTCATTAATGAAGTTATTTTTAATCCATGAAAAATTTATTTTTTAAACATATAGGTTTATGTCAGCTTACGAACAAAAGGTGCAGCCGCCTGATAAAAGATGGCAGTACATTCTTTTTGCTGCTGAACCGTACGAAACCATTGCTTTCAAAATACCATCGAGAGAGGTAGACAAAGCAGAAGACAAGTTTTGGACTTTGTGGAATAAAGATACTAAACAGGTAAGAGAATTAATGAAGTTCTGTAAGAGTGCTCTTCAAATGTAATTTATAATCGACTTATCTTTGGTCATCGAAATTCATCAGTGATCATTTACCTTACTTGGCTAGATTTTCGTCTTGAATAACGCATCAATTTCAAGCGAATAATAAAATTTATTATGTAATAAAATCGTGATGGTACACTATTTGGTGATAAGAGCTCTTTTATATTATTGAATTTGGCAAGATACAAAGATTTGTTTAGAGTTTATGCATTTTTCTTAGAATGCAAAAAATGTAAAAAGGAAAATGATGACCAATTTCAAAATTTCATTCAAATATTGCTTGATTAAATTACAACGCAATATTCTGTCCAAGAATTTTAGCAAATGGAAATCACAATCTTTGTAATGATTTTAAAAAATGAGGTAAGAAAAACATAGCGAAAAAAGATAAATAACAGTGTTTAATACGCCGCGAAATGATTGAATAATCTTTTTCATTTTTGATAATGTTACCTAATATTTATTACGCTTTGCTTATTTATTTATGTCATTTATTGCATTTCCATTGTAAAAACAGTTTTCTTTTCAGTTTTTTATGCAGTTTGCATTTCGGTTCGATCGGATGTCCCAGCACGATGAACCTCCACCTCCCCCTCCATCTGCAGCTGCCGCAATGATACGACCATCACCAGTTCCACCACCTATGTTTCTACCTCCACCTTTTTAAATGCTAGACTCATTGTTTTCTTAAAGCGTTTGTTTGTTTGTATAGAACAGAGGTCATTTTTACTTTTCAATGTTCTGTTCATTCGTGAAAGTTGAGAAGATATAAGTGATCATTCTGAACCGTATTTTTCGATTTGCCGAACATAAATCTATGCTAAAAAGCATTTAATGCTTTAATGTTTGCTTTCGTTGGAAAAAGAAAGGGGAAAAAAAACAATCATTCTTTTTGATATTAATGAATATGTATGAGACCGAAAAGGACACATTTGCGGTTATGAATCTCTGGGAAGAGGTAATTAGAATAATTTTGATTTTTTTCCAAAGCTGTGTTAACCATACAATTTTAAAAAATGCGAATTTCCTCGTGCGAAATAAAATTTATGAATATGTTATAGATATTATTGAACCTATACTGATGTAGCTTTCAGTTCTGTATCGTATCATGCAGGTTCATGAAAAGATAGGGTTGGTTTTTGAATGAATAAGGGCCTCATATTTGATAAAGATCTTATAGGGATATATCATTTAGGGGTGATACTCCTATATCTAGAAGTAAGCCTTTTTATCGTGCTATTTGCAGATATGTCTCGTTATTTCGGCTCTCCTTTTCTAAGTTTATGGGATTACGATTGAATCTTCCCTCCTGTTTTAGAAGGCATTTTTGAAATATAACATTCGCAGCAATATTACAGGGACGGACCGTGTTTTTCTGTTGGCTGCTATTCAAGTGATGATTGGTACTGATTACGGGTGACGTACTGGAACGGAGGAATTGTTGAGTGGTCGATCTCTGACTTTGATGATTCACCCCCTGTTTTATTATTTTGCTTCCGGATTATAGATTGTGTTGTTCTATGATACTGGGAAAGTTGGGAGAAAACTGCTGTTAACAAACGATATATTCTGATAATTTTGTAGTACCAAACTTCGGCTTTCGATTGTTCTTGTTTTCCTTACTTTTTTCATTGTTTACAGTTACGCAGAACAAAGATATTGCATTAGTACGATTATAAAAAAAATAAAAGAAAGAAACGAGGCAGTACAATAAAGATATTGCATTAATAAGCTAAAATGGCATTCAGTTCAAAGAGCTGCGTGTATAACTATTTGGACTATTTAGGATAATAGATAATTTTCGTTGTTCATGTATTCGATACATACTTTTTTCCAACTTTCATTATGCTAAATTCAAGGCATTTGTTTGAAATTCCAACATCAAATACAATCACTTATAACTGCAACATTAGATATCACCTGATCAGTTCCTTATTGGTCTTTCTACATTTCAGACTTAAAGTTGTGAAGTTTTGGTATAGTGATCAGCATGGCATCTCTGTTTTTTTTGGTGTGCTTCGGTATGGTTTCATTTTTCCTTGGTTTTTCATTTCACTCCTGATTTGTACCTTCTTATCTTCATAGGAATATTTGAATTTTGTGAAAATATTTCGAAATATCTTGAAGGAATCACTCAAGGAGTTGTTAAATATCCTTTTGTTTTTATTATATAATTCTTCATTTGTAGCAGTGTATGTTCCAATTATCGTATGTAATCACTACTATGTCACATCCAAATCTAAGGACACATGCATCATTCTGGATTCAAATATTACTGGTATCCTTCATTACACGAAGGTTTGATTAACTCTTTGCTTGAACCTTAAAATATTTTTTTGTTAGGGATTTCAGTTTATTTCGATTTGTTTTCAATTAAAATTAATTTCATATACTTCCTCATATATTAATGGTATGGATTTGCAGTCTGACAATAGCACGGAGCAATTTAAATTCAACATCAGCGGAAATGCAGATGGTTCCTGCGAACAAACTCAATATATTAATATAAGGTTTTCTTTCTATAGCTATTACAATAGCAATGTATTAACTCAAGAGCAAAATTAAGTAAAGTTTTTACGTGGAAGATATAAGTAAGCATTATTTTTCATATTTGATCATACTCCCAAATTAAATTTTTTAAAGATATTTTTCAAGTAATCCTAATGCTATTCAAGTAAATCTGGCATTATAATATGCGAAAGCCTAGTTTTTTTTTTTTTCATAATTATCAAATGCTTAATATTTTTACATTTTTCTTGCCTTTATTCTTTTTTTTTTTTTTTGGAACAGAAAGATTGCGTAGTTTCAAATCTTATATTGTGCCTGAAATGAAATTCTTCTGTTGAAAAGTTATTTTGCAGTTTCAACAGTTCTATTGGTCTGACGAATTCAAGTTTAATAATTTATTTCAAGCGAAGAAATGATTCGTTCCAGATCAGTAATTTCACATTAACAGTGAACTTCGAACAAAAATTGAATGCGACAGGTATGGACATTAGTTTTTTTCACTGATGGATATTAGGAATAAATAACTATGCATTTTGGAAATTTGAGAGAAGAAAATTCTCTAAGAAGTAATTTATTTATTTAAATTCATGGTCCCATTATATTAAAACATGTCCTGCTGCAAATATATATATATATATATATATATATATTCAGTATATTTGTAGAACCACGCTATATGTATTTGATGGATGATCATGCGGAACTTGATGTAAGTACCAGCATCGATGAGGCATACAAATGTTCTGAAGTAATTCTTAGCTTCAGAGGGGGCAGTACAATAAATCTTCATAATGCACGGCTCATTGCATATGCTGATTTCAATACTACTGAGTTTCCTGGAAACCAAAGTATGTTTTTTTTTTTACTGCAGAAATGAATTTTCAGTTTCATCTGTCAAATTTCTTCAGAAATCAGTGATTACTCTTTAAAATTCATATCTCTTTATTCACCATTTTCTTCCGAATTTCTTCAACAGCTTTGAGAGATCAGAATCGGAGAAGTTTATATAAATCAAGTAATCATATTAAATGATCAAGTGATCATCAAATTAAATAATTAAATAATCGTTGTAGAATACGATATCTGCCAGCTAGATGTTCGTACTTCCGATTTAGTGCCGATTGTTGTTGGAATATGCCTTGCTGCTTTGGTGATCGCCGTTTTAATCGCTTATTTGATTGGACGGGCTCGAGCGAAGCGTCAGGGTTACGCATCAGTATGAATTTCAAATCTTATCATTTTCATTCATATATGTTATTTGTGGTAAATTCTATTTTATCAAACTTTTATGTAGACATTAGTCTCAGTTATTTGTATAGAACTTAACATTCCATCTCTGGAATTCTTCTGCATATCTAGTTTTTCTTTTATAAGAATGTACTCTTTTTTTTTCTATTTACGATATGCTGTTCTTTCTTTACTGCAATATTTCAAAATTTATTTCAATTTCGACATGTGAATTTCGAGAAATTATTCATTTTTCAAGTGTTGTTTAAGTGTTGCCTTATTCATGAAGAATCGAAATTTTAATTAGATTCGAATTATATTCGTAAAACCGTACATTTTCATACATCTTGCACATATAATCATAGTTGTCATGTAAAACGCCCTCTTTCTATCCTTGTCAGTTTATATAATGCCTTTATGATTCCTTTGTCGTACGAAAAAAAGCCAAAATTGAGTGAAAACTGATGATGAAATTGTTGAAGGTTAAATTTCTATGTTCCATTGTTGGTTTTTTTTTTTTTTTTTTTTGATAGAGGTTATATTAGATGATGCAGAGACCAAAATATTCCATCTTGATAGATTATGTGAAAGCCTGAAAAATCACTTTTACGCTGGATCATTACTTAACAACAATGAGAAGAATGAGGAATCATTGGCAGGAAGGTTATTTTATTTCAAAACTATGACATTTTTGCTTATCATTTTGCCAGCCAGACATGTCTTTTACGGACTCCACGATAGGATATTCATGATGTTGGAATGTTACCTAATACTATGAATACCAGTATTGAGTCCGACCACTTCTGTCATTTATTTTTTGAAGTTTGGCATAGTTTTATGTGCGAATTATTATTATTACTGTAATTTTACAAAGTTACATATTGCATATTTTTGTATTTTTATATAAAATATTTTTATAAATCAGCGTGTAAAGAGTATTACAAGGCACTTATAAAACCTCTGCTTTTTCTAATAATTGCTACAGTGTTTTCGGGTTTCTCTGATTTTGTTAATTTTGTTTAGCAAATGAATCGATTATGATTGCTTTATCCGTCTTCATCTCCTATCTCTGCCACTCGATCATGTTTGCATATAGTTATCCACCACCAAAACGTGTTGCTTGTTTGAGTAGTTCTGTCATTCTAGAACTAATCTTGGTTCCATAAATTTTTTTCGGCATTGATTATTCGAGTTATGGTCCCTTAAATTTAAAATAGAATTCCGACGACGAAGAACTTGGAGTGTTACCAAAAAGGTGATCTTTGATGTATCCTGACTTTGTTGCAGCCTACTTATGTAGTTCTTAGGAGTTACCGATTTCATCAAAAAGACTCGAGTTCGGAGCGAATAAAGAAATTTGGATAAGTAAGTTACAAGGTTCCGTGGTTTTCAATGAATCTGCAATCAGCTGACGATATACCTTGTGTGTCGATACTCATCCCATATTTTGGATCTTTTTCCATGGTAACTTGCTCGTCCTATAGGTTTTTGAAGTTTTATACCACTTAAATGGTACTCAACCTATTTCTGACTTTTTAGGATGCTTCCATACAGGGTACGAGCAGTTAATGCGTTTTTAAGGAAATGTCGATTTTGTCTGTTGCTGGATACGGTCAAGGCCTTAGGAAGTATGCAAATCGATGCACATATAGGTGTGGATGAGCGGGACATAATTCGTTTTGAAGCTGGGCATGTAGCCCGATTAGCTGATGGTGCTGCTGTTGTTTCGCAAGGGGAAACTTCTGTAAGTTTTGATCCTATATAAATTCTTAGAATGAAATGATGCTGTCAGATACTTCTTCTTACACATCGACAGATAGTCCTGAAATGTTCCCTTCCTGAAGTACTATATATGTGCGCCTACTTGGTTAATAGTTTGTAAATTATAATTGCTAAATATTATGCATTTCTATACTGATTAAGTTTGAATTGTTTTACACGATTAAATATATGCTTCTAGTTTCGTTTCATTGCAAGTTTTAACATTAAATATAATTGGAATGGAATAAATAGCACACACAGTTCAGGTATTGGCTACCGTAGTTGGGAAACAGAGTTCAGCTGGTGATACGGCAGATTTCATGCCATTGACAGTCGATTTCCAACAGAGCGCATCAGCTATTGGTCGCATTCCTACGAATTACTTACGAAGGGAATTGCAACGGAATGATTCCGACATTCTGGCATCCAGAATGATTGATCGGTCAGTCAGACCATTGTTTTCAAAACATTATTCAGGTGAAACTCAGGTAAGCAGTTTTTTTCTTATTTCTTCCTTGAATTTACTTAAACTTTAATTTATCTTAGATAAGAATACATCAGCAAATCATATTCATACTGATTGAACCATGTTTTCTTTACTAACGATAGAATTGAAATATTGATTATAGTGTTGGAGAAATATTATAACATAATGTCTGATTGGACATTATTATTATGTTTCTTAGAATTATATGTTTTAGAAATATATGATTAATCGTTATGAAACAATAAATATAGTAAAGATTTCAGATAATATGTAAACCTCTTGCGATAGATGATGATGGAGATCCAGTGATTTTGGGGCTAAATGCAACCTCTGCTGCGCTGACTCTATCGGATATACCGTGGGAAGGGCCACTAGGAGCTGTCAGAGTAGCTCTTATTGATAATGAGGTATCTAATAGGTTTTTCTGTTAATCGCCGTTGCTTGTGGTATCAACTTTCATTCATCGTGTAGTAGCAGTATAGTACTTTAAATAAATCTAAAGCGAAGGCCAGACATAATTCTAAAAAAATTTTAGTTGTTTTGGAATTTCAATAATTTTTATTAGATGAAAATTATTCAAATAACTTTCAGATTGTGGTTAATCCAAGTCGAAAAAACATGAAAAGTTCTTCATTGGATTTGATCATTGCTGGTTGCGATTATGGAAAACGGATACTTATGATTGATATGGATGGCTGCAAAATCGAGACCGGAAAATTCTCGAAGTGTATCAGAGCTGGTCTTCAAGCAATTTCTCACTTAATTCAAGCCATTAATAAAGTAAAGGATTTATGCGGTCGTCAAAAACGACAGGTAACTTATTTTGTTAAAGATGCTTTGCTCAACAACTGATTTGCTTTATTTTTCGTCTTCATATCTATCCTAATTAGATGATGTAGGTTTACTAATTTTTATCTTGCTATTGTTTATTGCTTTGATAATGATTACCACTCCTAGACATTGCAGTAATAAATAGAAAATTAATTATGCATTTGTTATACATTACTTTGTATTCTTTTTTAGTTTACCGAAAATTTTCAAAATTTCACAGTGTTTTCAATATTGATATAAGTCCTTAGTCATTTTTCTTATCTTCTATCATATTTCATGTTAATCTACTAAACACTTGGCACATCTTTATTATTATATGCCTGCATATTTATGTAATTGTCTTTATTTCTGCTACTTATTTATGAGAATTATATTGTAATTGTTAACCCTGAATGCAGTTTAACAAGTGAACGCTTGTTAAGAATAGTACTAAGAATTTATTAGATGGCTGATTGCTGAGTGCACTGGACAGCAATAATAATCAAAAACATGAAAATTTATACAGATCAAACAGCATTTTTTAGCTCTTCGTCAAATATACAAAGAAGATCATAGTAATGCAAGTATAAGACAAACTTTTTTTTTTCCTTACTCTAAGCTGCTTTTTGTAGATTGAGAACTTTTATTTTAGGATGTTAATGGAGAAATTGATATTGATATGATAGCATTAATGGAAGAAATGCAGATTTTATGTGGCAATCAATTATATGATATTTTAACAAACATAGAACATGACAAGCTTTCACGAGATCGAGCTGTTTCTGCACTCGGTGATCATATGTTTGAAAAGCTTAAAGAAAGGAGCACTCCACATAAGCTTCGACATACCTTCAAGAATCTTGTCAAAAGATCATTAAGGTATCTATCTCAGCTTTCCTTACAAAATGGCCTTGTGTTTATTTTATTTATTTTTTATTTTTGGACTGATAAGAGCTTGGCTTAAAGGCTGAAAACATAACAAATATCAGCCGACATCTTTCATTCACAAAATTGTAACTGAGGAAGCATACTTTGAGAAGTGATAATTTGCAGTATTAAACAAAAATTGGGCAGTAGAATACTATAACAGTTGTAAGATACTGCTATTGAGGATTTTCTACTTAAACCAAAAAAAATTTATTTTCAGTCTGTTAGGATGTCTTAAATGAAGTTTCATGAAGAAATGCAGAATTTCAATTAGGGAGAAAGTCTCGAAAAGTATATTTCATTTGAAGGTATAATTTGTGTTCGAAAATTTTTTATTTTCAAATTTTTTTGAAATAGTTTTGTAGGGATGCATTGTTCAAAAGTGAAAGGCGATGCGATGGACGAAAATTTGATGAACTTCGTCCAGTGGATATTAAAATGGATTTATATAAAAAATTGCATGGATCAGCACTGTTTCAGCGCGGTCAGACCCAGGTTTATTTTCTGTTTATAAATGGTGTTTAATTTCAGATGTAAAAAAAAGTATCTGAATGCTATATTTTGACCAGAAATTATTCAAAATCTGTTGCAAGTTTCGTATCACATATGTTCTTATGATGTTGATATGATTGTTATAAGCCTATAAATTTCAGGTTTTTGGTACAGTAACGTTTGATGCTCCATCAACTGCATTCCAGCCAGATGCGCTATCACAACTACTTGGCGCGCAACAAAAGAAAATGTTCATGTTGCATTATCAGTTCCCGTCTTTTGCTACCACTGCTATTTCTTCGTCTTTACGAACCTCACGCAGAGAACTTGGACATGGCGCTCTCGCCGAGAAAGCTCTCAAGAGACTTATTCCAGAAGATTTCCCTTATTGTATAAGGCTTGCCTGTGATGTTCGTACAGTTTTTTTTTCTTCCTGAATTTTGTGAAATGTGATTTAGCTTTCCATTTATTTCCAAGAAATTCAGAAGACGAGCACCAGCATAGGCATATCAAAACTCTTCAAAATAAAAATAGTTTTATTTCTAGATAAATTTTATGTAGTTCTTATTACATAATTCATGTTAATGGTGATACTAAGTGATAATTAATGTCATGACGAAAGTAAGAATAATTTAAACAACTCTTGCACATATTAATCATTAACTAAAATTGGCATTTATTTTTATGTACCTGCTGCTTTAAAGTCCATATTTCCAGTAGATGGGTGTAATAATGGTTCAAATTTCAGGTCCTGGAATCAAATGGTTCATCTTCGATGGCATCAGTTTGTGCCGGTTCTTTGGCGCTTCTTGATGCAGGAGTACAAATGGAGGCACCGGCTGCAGGTATAGCTATGGGTTTGATTATTGATGAAGAACGAAGTGATTATCGTATCCTCACAGATATTAATGGTCTAGAAGATTTTGCTGGAGATATGGACTTCAAGGTAGCAGGTAAGTTTCCATTGGGGGAGATTACGGAATACTTAGTAATGTTTAAATTCGAAAAAAATATCATTTATTAACATTATTTGTTTTCATTTTTTTTGCTCTTTATATGTAAAACTCATGATTTGTTGATTCCTTGTTTTATGTTACATGAATCGAAATGGGAACGTGGAAATCTATCTATAGGCAAACTGAATTTAAATTAAAATCTGCATAAATTTATTACATTTTTCTCATTTTAAGGAACAATGAGCGGTTATACGGCAATGCAACTGGATTTGAAAGTGCCGGGCATAAAGCCAGAAATGGTTATGGAATCTTTAGAAAAAGCAAGTAATGGATTGAAACATCTTTTGTTGATAATGGAAAAGGCGCAGCCTCAATGGAGAAATCATTTTAAAAGTACGGTACCAGTTCATGAGACGATACCTGTTGCAATCTACAAACGTCACATCATATTTCGTAGTGGAGGCTATAATGCTAAGCTGATCGAATCAGAAACCGGTGCTAAGGTTACTTTGTTTTACTGCAGTCCGCATTACTTTTCTTGTATATTGTTATTGTAATATAAAAGAAGGAATAAGATTCTTATACTTGCTCTTATTTTATAATAAGGCTCTTATATCTTGCTTAAAGTAAGATTGATACCAAGGCAGTCCGGAAGAGTGTTTAATTTGGAATAATCGCTGGAACATCATTAAATTAAAATATTTGCAGATAAGCGTGGAGGATGATACAAACATATCTATTTTCGCACCTAACAAAGTAAAGCTGGAAGAAGCGAAGATGATGCTGAACAAGTAAGTTGGAGATTAAAATCTAATTTATTTGTTAGCAATTTTTTTTTTCATGTTAATATATATTAAAGCTCTTAACTAATATAATTAATTTAGCATCTTATTCCGTTGTCTTACGAGATTTATTCGATCGAATTGGTTTGATCATACACGATTTATATAAAATGAATACTTTGCAGGATGTTCGACAGTGAAAGCGAAAGAGAACTAGTATTCGGTGCAATGTACAAGGCGGAAATCGTAGAAGTATTGGAGCATGGCGTGCTGGTAACGCTGCATAAGGGCATGAAACCTATTTTACTGAAAAATAGGTTTGTTAGTTAATGAAATTATTTTTGGAATTCCTTCCGAATCTTGCAAAGGACATTTTTTTGATTTTTGCTGCTTCATTTTTCACATCATCTTGTACGAATCTAATAGAAATGTTATTCTTCTTTATTTGAAGACAAATCAGATTTGCGAAGATATCAAGTTTGCTTAAAACTTTACCTTCTTATAGTAATTTGGATGCAAGGAACGTAGCTCATGCCAAAGTACTTGGTTTTAAAACTGGTCAAAAAATAATCATTCAGTATCTAGGACGAGATCCAAACACCGGTCACCATAGGATATCAAGGAAAACGTTGCAGTCTGCTTCCTTACCTGTTCAAAATATGTACCACGACATCTAGCTGTTTATTGTTGAAATTGTTGAGCCTGAGAATGTATTAAAATGATGTCTTATAAAGAATCTGAAACAAACTTTTTTTTTTTTTTCAAAGAGGAATGTTCTGGTTCCTTTGAATACCATTCTATTTCTGAACAATCAATAACTTTATCAAAATTTTAAAATGCGGCTAAATAATTCAGTGTGATATTATGCTGTCGTTTTCTGCATAAACATTAATATCTTAATAGTGCATAATATACAATAATCAACTAATAAATAAATCGTATAAAATTTTTGAGTGGAACTCTTCGAAAGTACTGACCAAATCAATTATTTCAAGGTATTAAGGGATAAGAAAGTAAAGATCCAGGACAATTACATTGAAATTACTTCTTTTCATCACAAAGTTTAAGTGGTTGAAATATTGGTTACCAGCTGACAGATCGAGTGTACACATTTATTTTATGCAAATTAAATATTACTATGATCTGCTGGTCAGTGTTTAGATATCTTCTACCACAGAGACCTACGTTTTACGTTACTTCAAAAAAAAAAAAATATAGATATATTACTATTATGTTTTACTTAGAAAAAATATATATATATATTACCATTTCGTTATATTAAAAGTTATTTTATAAAGTCAACTTTACTCGAAATAAATCTATTTCATCCACAAATTATTTGTTTCTCTACCTTAGTGTCTCGCTTGATTTATATTTAAGCCGCTTCATTTACTAACAGTGCTCATTTGAAATGTATTTGATATAATGAGGACAGGTTATTCAACTGCCACGCTAAAGGCTTTCTTTGAAATTTGTGTCAAGTTAGAACGCTAGCAATAAAACAGCATCAGATTAAATCAGGCTTTCATTTAATTCTTAAAATTACGATGTCAAAAATGTCTCCAAATTATAACGTTTTTTTCTATCTGTTCATAAATATTTTCAGTCATTTTTATGCTTACAAGTATTCGAGTATTGTATTGGGAGATACACTCACACTTTCCTACACTATGTTCTGAACAGGATGAGAAGTAAATGTTAAGCTCAGTTAACAACTCCTATTATCAATAAAGAATGATGGGCAATATTTTCGAAAAAATCGCTACCGTAAATTTTCGTCTTTCTTTGTTATCTACACTCTCAAGAATCGCACTTCAAACGTCCATTCTCTTCCATTTTTTTTACATTTTATCACTCACCAACACAGTTTGAATTAAACTGATAACTATTGAACCACCATTGCACAAAGTGCCCAGAATTATTAGTCTTTGCTGGCGTGTATCATTCCCAATGCAACACTGCATATTTCATTTCTATTCGCATGTTTCATATCTAAAATAACAGATTCAGAGAAGAGAGAATCTTAGACCTTCCACTTCGTGACAATTCTTCTGCTCTGTTATTTCATCTCTAGCGAAGTTACTTCCTAGAACTTTAGCACTAACCAAATCAGTAATATGTGACACACAACAGAATCTCTAGAAAGATTTTGCCAATGAGTACTAGCATCTCATGTAAGTTGAACTCAGCAAAAATTCAACTGGGGCAGAATTACTTACTTACTTTTGCAACTTGAAGTTTCATGCTGACAATCTCAAAGTATCGCAGGTTGAGTAGCTCGCCGTTCGTATGGTTTCAATGATAGTGGTAGTGTATTTTTGTTTTGGGAATTCTTGTTGTTGATAATTTTGTTTTGGGAATTCTTGTTGTTGATAACATTCCAGATGGTGCAGGAAGAGGAATCGATGAAGGATTCATATCCAGCGAGTGTTCCAACTTCGATCGTTTTACAACGGCTTTATGATGCTCTTGCTTCTTTTACTGTACCTGATGAGGTTCATTTATAGGATATGTTGTTATTTGTTAAGAGAAGAAAGACATCAGTTGTTAAGTAATGGATAGATTGATTATCCCTAAAAAATTCGGCAAGCAAACCTTGTAACACTGTACTCCGTACATTGTTCTGATTATTAAAGAATCAAAAATAAAGGGGAGCTTACCGGTTGCCTTCATTGATGATATATATGCTTTCCACCTCTTGCTCTTTTTATTAAAGCTATTTAAATCCTTCATTCGTATTATCTTTAATTATGTTATAGAAAATTTTGGAAAAGACTTCCAAAGGATTTTCAAAGTCTCCAGTGCGGGAAATTGATGAATATTTCGAGCTTGTTGCTAAACTTGGTCGACCTCTTTTTAAGTGGGATATAATACGATGTGCTTTTCTATGGAAGCTCGAGGTACTTTTTTATATTCATTCATCAAATTTATTTTTAATGCCTATAAATTCGTAAACTGGATCATATATAAGATGCCAATCTGAAAATTAATTTGTTCAGAGACAAAAATAAAAGTTCTATTAATTGTGCTAATTTCTATTAGTTTCTTACACTTTTAGTTTTTGTTAGCCATACTTGATGCTCAGAAAATGTTTCATTCATTATTCTAGATTTGTTTTTATACATTTGTCAAAGGTTCCTCATTAAAAAAGCGTCATTCTGTTATTAATTTTTCGCCATACTATTATTTTTACCATAAAAAAAAAATTAATGTAAACGTTTATCTGTTTCTATTATTAAAAAAAGAAATAATAAGGCAAAAACTATTAATAGAATGAAGATTTGTTTGACAATAAATCTTCGATAAATGCACAAAAATCACTATTATCTGAAAATGAGATATCTGATATCTGAAATATTTTATTTCCAGCAAACAATGTCAGAAATGCTCTATATCGAGGCAGAGAATGCAATTACGGAAGATGACAAAAAAACACTTATCTCAAATGATGATCTGCGTCAACAGCGCCAGTTTATTTTGCGAAAAGCTGCTGAATTTGATGGAACACCTTTTACCTTTCAGAGGTTACCTTAATTATTTTCTTCTCCTTTGCACTTTCATCAGAATAATCCTTTATTAGCAAAAAGTGAATGTAAAATTAAAAGATCATTGTAGATAAGGAAGTCCTGGCAGGAAATTAATTTAAGGCTCTGTGAACTTTTGACTAATCCTTCTCGTCATTATAAACGAACAGAAAAATATCTTCGAGCTTTGGAAAAAAATATCAACGTAGTGACGACAATTACGGAGAATGGAGAACGAGTAACAGGGGTAGAGCCATTTCCAGGAGAATTAGATACTAATCCAACGCTTCGCATTGAAGAGCCATTTTTCGTGCAGGTACTATTTAAATTTGTTAAACACTTTAATATAACTTCACCTATTCATACGAAGTCATTTTATTGGCTCTGCATTATCAGTCAATTAGCCAATGTATTATTTGTTGAATATGAAATACAGCTCCACATTTCAGTAATTTTGCAATGATCTCTTTCTTTATCTTAGTTTTTTTGTTCAACTGCAATAATCGATATACAATTTTAATCATTTTTTATTACAGGTGGATGAATGTGATGCGCCAATAGAAACAAAATTGATTGTTGCTGAAGACTATCTTATTAGAGTAATTAATTTATGCGATTTGTTTTTTTTGCTTGCTACTATGCTGACTGCCCCTCTCATTTTTGTGGAAATAAAATGCAACTTTTTGGTAAAGCGGATTATACGCTGCAGCAATAAATTTAAAATATGATTCAGTTCTTAATTTATACCGTTTCCTAGAACAGAAATTATTTCTGTGATATACCTTGTGTTTTTAATTTCATGCAGATTTATGCAGGAAATATAATCAAAAAGTATATTTGCTATTTCTCTAATTTATGGATTCACTAAGCTGATCAGAAGAAATTCTTATGCATCATTTTAAAATTATAAGGAGTGATATCATTTTATTAAGAAAACAAAGAAAATAGTGAGAAATCTCTTTAGGAAGAATGATATTTCACCATACCAAATTTATGGTCCGCAATAGGGCTTACCGATGTATATTTCAGGGAATGTTTTGAATGACTCTATTGATTTTTTGGCCAAATATTTACAGGCATTATTGCTAGAGAGTTAGTAATTTTCAGGGAAATGGGTCTCCAGGGACGATTACAAAAGAACTAGCAGTTGGCGACTGTGCTCCAATCAACTTGTCTCCATCACGCGATGCTAAGGATGAATTGCCTGAAATTAAGGTAAATAATTATCCTTCATTTAAATTTTTTCCTCCATAAAGAGCAAATTTAGATCATATTTACTCGACAGAGTTGGTAAGATCTTTGCGTATCTCTGGTTATAGAAGATGAATTGAGATTACAAATTGATTTTATTCTATAATCGCTTGTTAACATCATTAATTTAAAATTGTTAATATAAGTTCCTATTAGAAATTTGTAAATTCTGATTTCCTTTCTTAATTAATGAATATATTTCTGAATTCCTCAGGCAGAAATCACCAAACAAATTATTTCAAAGTCCCTGAATGGAATGGTTAAATAATTTGTGTGAATTGAAATATTTGTAATATTTCTCTCGAAGGATGATTATTTGAAACCCCATAACTTTCTTCGAGTTCGACGGATCAAAAAATATCTTCTGTAAAATGGAACTGGGTTCATCACTACGACTGATTTATTTAAAAAAATTTCCCCTCTGAAAAATCCTAAATATTCATCGTTTTGGTACAGTCTTTTTCTACCAATTTTATTTAGATAATGTGAATCATCAACACGATCTTATGTTTTCAGCAAGAGAACTTAAAGCATGAAGCAAAACGTGACATACCCGTAACTGATTCATTGACAAAATCAGAGATGCAGAGTGCCAAATCAGAAGAGATGAAGATTGGGGACTAGAACTTCAGATTAGTGCATGTAAACATGCTCCTGTTATGTACTTTTAGGAAATTTAAAATGCATATCCTTAAATATATTGTTTGACAGCCAATTGAATCACTTTATTTATGTGATTGTTCTACTGTTTCAGAGAAATGCATTTTGATTATGTCTAGTCGCATAATTTTCGCTTCAGCAAGGTGAATTGTATGCGAACGGTTTGCGTGTCACGTCTCATTCCAGGTCATTTTGCATATAGAACAAGTTTATTGTTTCACTTATATGATTGTTATATTCTTTTAAAAAAATGCATTTGGAGTATTTCATGTTCATTTGGATCATACTGCATATATTGAATTCAGCTTATAACTGATTTGTATTATTGAAAGACTTTGTTAAGTGGTGATTTGGTATTTTCGATTATTGGTATCGCTTCTTTGAATAATATAAAAAGATTTCATTGTAGTGTCTACCATTGCTTTGACCACTTAACATCCTATTTTCTCATTTTTTTAACGCTGTCCTATTCTTCGTTTATAGCATGCAGAAGATATTTATTAAAGGCAAAAAAAGCAAGGTACACAAAAGTGAAAAGTACTCGTATGGCGGCTTCACTGAATGATTAGACTATAAAAGATAACGTTACAATGATGAAACAAACCCAACTATTTCCTAAAAAAGAATAGCACAAGCTCCCGCGTTTCAAAATGCTTTGTATAACCTGTTTCAACAAGAATTTTCCGTTTTGATGATCAACTAAAAATTTGGACATAATATTATATTGCTAGAAGAAATTGATACCCTTACGAGTATCACAAAATCAGACAGATAATTCAGTAACAACATTAGTTTGGCAGCGAAGCTTTATATTTAACTAGCGCCTTTATGTCTCTTAATCAACTATTGAACTGATATTAGAAATATTTCCGACAAAAAAAAATCTTGAAACCAGTCTTATTCTTCTACTCATATTAAGTCTGTATAAAGCATGGTTCAAAAGGAAAAGATATCTTCACTAAGTGCTTTAACATGCACTGAAACATGCAAAATTTATTATATATATATATATATATATATTTATTTATTTATTTATTTATTTATTTATATGAGACTGCAGGAATCATATTTTAAATTTCCTAATGGGTTTCATAGGCGAAAATGTATCTTACTAGGTTCAAAACCCATCAATATTATTCTCACTTATTTTACTATTAAATTATGCTGTGGAAAAGTTATTACGAACCAGAAACAGGAAGAAACAACGATGTTTAATTTCACTGCTAAATATTACGTGTTTTAGCAGCAAAATTGAAAGTATCTGGTACTGGTGCATTCACGTTAAAGGCATATCCTCCCTGCTGCTCCACTTTCTTGCTCTTCGCCAATGACATTCGCTGTTCGCACACCCGCAATACTCCGTCTAGTATTACTTGTTTCTCTGTATCAGTGCATGTTGTCATAGATAGCAGCAGCTTCTCATTACTTGCTCTCAATGCTGAAATTTTGAGAATTATATTTCGATATTTCTAGAAAAAGACTATTAATTTTGAATTGAGAAAAACAATCTTTTAAGCTTTCTAATAACTACTATGCTGATGATAATCAAAAAAAATCAGTTTGCACCCGTTTATTTAACATAAAAAACTGCCATATAGATGTTATAACACTAATCTAGTATTACTTTTTTCTATACTCCCCTCGGAGTATGGTGTTCGCTATAACATCAACTGTTTTGTTTTATTGTCCATATAATATTATTGTAGCAGCAAACTACTTGATTACTTTGATAAATGCATAGCATTATAATATCAAACTTAAGCTTATCTTTACTAAAAGATCTAAATCTCAATATATTAAAAGGGGAATTACTAGTTACACTTAATAGCTCAGTTAGTGACAAATCTGTCTTGAGAAAAACAACCATAGCTTGCTGATGTCAGATTATGTATTAAAATAAATAGTAAAAACTAAAATAAACTTAGAGTATCTTTCAAATTTTCGCTTTAACAGCTTTGCAGTTGAGAGAATGATATTCTTTAACTACAAAAATCACTTTAATATCAGTAATGCAGTTGCATAAATACATACTGCCATCTAAATGTTGCAAATTATTCCAAAGATCGAATATATTCATATAAATAAATGTTGAACTTTACAGAAAAGAAAATGAAACAAACCATCAAGTGTTTCTTTATAAAAAATGAAAACATCAGCAGTTTCATCGTTATCAAGGGGAGTAAAGTATGCTTCCATGGAATCATCATCCCAGCTATCTGACGTCGATGTTGAATCTGACTCAAAAGCCTGTGCATCACTTTCCGTCTGAATATAACTAATGATTTAAAAAATCAATTGCTGTCTCAAGAATCAAATTTTTGAAAAAGAGTTATATAAACGTGAGAAAATCTTATCATATTCATCCATATATATCAGAATGATATTCATAAATCAAGCTTTTAGTGAGCAAAGATCATTCTTTTCAACTGACAAGATCACAAAGAAATCCTTGGCTATATTCTATTAATACTAAAAATTTGACACACTCGTTCTTTCTTATTCTGATGTTCTGCCAAAGTTTCTAAATACTCGAGGACATCTTCATCTATTTCATCTTCGCTATCGGCCAAATCTTCATCCCGCCCAACTTCTTCCTGCAAATACCATAGTGTATAAATAACATTTAATATGCGCTCAATATCACCGATTTGATCAAAAAATTATTCATTTTAAAGTGGCATTCTAAAAAGCTTAACTTCGTAATCTAAAGACGGTAATGTTTCCCTTCCAGCCTAAATAAATCACTATAGTGAATACCTCAGTTTCTTTACCATCAGATTCCTTTTCGTTCGCCAAACGATTTTCCGCTTTGATTTTCATAGCTTTCTGAAGCCCAATCAAAAGCGAAACAAGTAATTCATTGATCTATAAGTTGAATTTAAAATTCACTTTTAAATCTTCTATTTTAGATACCAATATAAGTCTTACATTCATAAAGCACTGATTTTCGACTTCTCTTCTCAAACTCCCAACAGTTTTACCTATCTTACATAAAGAAAAAACAGGTACCTGTTGTGCTTTTTCGTCAATTAGAGTAGGTCTATGGACAGCAGATAACCTTGCCATCGTGCATAAAGCTATTACAGCCATTTTACGATCGTGAACACCTTCCAGACAGTGTGCTAACGATAGAAGCTCGTTAACTAAGTAATTTAATGTATTAGTTCCGTGAGGTTGCAGTTGAGGTAACAGATTCACAAACATATCTGTATCATAATACAAACCGGCTATCACTACCTGAAACATTCATTTGTTCTTTATCACTTCATCACTTTAAGTAGTACATACAACTTATATTTAAGAAAGAAACATAACTAACCAAAAGAAGCGCCGGTTTCAAAGTTTTGCAGTCTTCAATCGGTTGGTGCAACCGAGTAAGAATTAACTGGACGAGATCCGGTACTAAATTGTTGATTTTACCCTGGAAATTTTTCGTTAAATTTGGAACTTCCAGAACTCAGAACTTAAGCAAAATGAAGATTTGAAAGTTCTTTTTCTTCTTTCTCTCCTCTGCTAATAAAAATCTAAAACATACCTGACATTCGAGAATAAGGCATTCGAGCAGCTTAGCTGCATGTATCTGGTCATTTTCTTCCGCATCTTCATTAAACATATTCACTGCAATTTCTACAAAAGCTCTGAGACGCTCTGGACGTGCCAGAAAGCTATCGGTATCCACTGTTAAATATGAATGCAATACGGGCATTACATCTGTAAAGAAAAAGAAATATTTTCATATCACAGATTAGTGAAAGAAAATAAAAATAATTTCAATTCAATTCATTTTTACTCTCAAATCACTATGACCCTCAAGTAGCAGTACAATGATCTCATCAGCTTTGTGATAAACTCGCAAAATCAAAAAAATCAGAAAACAATCGCTGCATGGAACTGTAAAATAGAAAACTGTCTGAAATAAAAATTTTGAATTTCCAACAAGCTGCAGCTATTATGGAAACCCTTCATATCCAAGCGGAAATATTCGTTTTCCTTTGATTTGTTTTTATAACTCTGTTGAGAACAGGTAGAAATAATTGATTAAAGGTAATGATATTTACCAACGAAAACCATTCCATCTTGACTGATTGCCAGTTTGTGGATGTCGAAAAATATTTCCCACATTGGTTCACTTATCGAATATGCAATTACCGAATTTGCTAAAGCCAAAACTTCTTCGTAATAATCTGTAAAGAAGCAACAACTGCACATTTAAAAATCTTGATAACATAAAAACTTAAAAAATGCCTCAATTTTTCTATGATTCCATTATTTTAAATTCTTTCTCTTTTGAAGCATTGGTAACTGCAACAGTTGGAAATGCTTTTTAACTGTTAATAATGTAAAATGGTATAAAATTCTTACCGACTGTTCGGAGTTTCAACAGTGAAAAAAAAAAGACAAAAAAAAAAAGAAGAGATTCGTTAATTCTTCAAGATGAAAGAGTTATGGAAAACAGCCCTTCAATATAAAATAAAAAAAAATAACCGATCTGTTCGCGGTCCAGAACAGACTTTATCACTCTACGCACTTGTTCTTCAATATGATAAAGTACATCTTGATTGTCTTCTACCATATCCAGCACGGAGCCCAAGGTAGTTAAGATCCCCATCACAGTCACTGTGCGATCATCTTCCTGATTCTCTGATAAGGAAAGTTGCAAGAAAATATTTGCCTAAACAATAATAATTTTATTTTAAATGTAAAGGAAATTCAGAATATCTACCATCACAATTTTTAAAAAGACCAATATCGCTGTCAATGAACAGCACAGTCTATAAATAATATTTCGCCTAGATTCCTTGAAATTTAAAACAGCTTAAATCTGGACCATCATAAATGAATTATTATAAAGCACTATCGTGTAAGTTATTCGCTACTGAAGAACATAGTATTACATATCATTTGCTACAAAACTCTTTGCTTGTCGCATATAACAATATAATTTCATATAAATTTCATCAAAAAACCAGGAAATTGGAATTGTCTACTATTTATTTGGATATCATTCTCAAATAACTTGCCAATTCAGTTGCAACATCAACAGCGATTGGAATAATATCTTCAACGAAATCTTCCAACAGTACTTCCATAACGCTTGTCATTTCCTCTATTTCAGCTCGAGAGACAAGCCGCAATACTTCGATAATAACGGCATGAACATGAGGTTTTAATACTGAACGATCTAAAAATTTTAATTTTACACGTACTAGTTTTGCTTGAACTACAAAGAAAAGGGATGAAAAACTTGTTCCACATTAAATATTCCAAATTTACAAGAAATATTTGTATTTCTGCCATAGAGCACACAAAAAATAAGAAACCAACATTTTGTCTGCGCTTCCAACATATGCTGTATAGCCATCGCAGCTTCCACTTTTACAGGTAATTCTTCGCCAGTGTCAGCTAGCCTTTTCACTAACTCTTCGTAAATACGTGTTATTCGGCCACCAGATAATTTACCACTAGCAAATTGCTATAATAATTTCTATGATGCAAAATTAATGCAAAAGTACAATATAAGACAAATAATTAAATTATTCAAAGCTTCCAACCAATAAAAAAAATGGACAGAGTAAACAACAGAATATACCCTTATAGTCCAGCATGCTCTGGAGCGTATAAATCGTATTGGATGAGCAATTTTCGAAATTATAAATCGCTCCACTAATTCATCAACAGCATTACTGTACTTCTGAAAAGTAGCTGCCTTTTTTTTTTCAAATTCAAATCCAAAAAAAAAAAAACCATGCAAGGAGTAGGATATAGGTAATGCATCAATGTGAAAAAACTATTAAATGATAGGCTTCTAAGGAATTTCATCAATCAGTATTTGAAACAAATAAAAAAGCAGAGTAGGACGAAACCTTGCTTTTCGTTAAAGCAACAAAAAGTTCTCCCAGGATGCGTAAAGCACCTTCTTGATCACGTGGATCTACATCGGGATCATCAAGCATGTTTAAGGCAAACTCCAGTATAGGTTGCAACATATCTTTTCGTTTCGCAAAACCAGTTAACACGTTTGCTGCTGCAACTGCCGGATTGTGCAACTCATCGTATACATCTGCAACACTACTTTTTTTTTTTTTTTATTCGCTTTGCAAAAAATTATTTGGCAAATAAACAGTACGTGATGTATTGAATGTTTTCTCTCTATTACTTTAGTATTTTAATTTTTACTTCAATATCAAAGACTCCTTTAAAAATAAGTCCTCGATCAAATCTCATGTGTTACATACCATCAACAAGATCATTTGTTCGTAACACAACTTTTTACTAAAACATTTTAATCAAACAACCGCACAAATGTGTACCGTATTTGATACGAACAAATTCTTCCGGTGAGTCGTTCCACAATTCTTCATCTTCATTGGAATATTTCAATAGCGGGAAGAGCACGCTGCGTACAATTTCCTAAAAATATACGCGAATTTAGGTCCAATCTACTTATTGAAGATTTAAAATTCTTTTTGTTTATGGGTATAGAAAAAAATAATATAAAACGTATTTAAATACTATTATGTATTAGAGTTCATGTGCACGGTAGAACAGTCATACAAAGAATTTAACAAAGCAATAAATACCTGACAGTGAGGCTTAATGACTTTCCAAGTCCGTGATTGCGAAATGGCTATATCGATATATTGTAACAGAGAATGTAGCACTCGAGATGATACATAATTCCCATTTCGGTAACCATCCAGAACCTGTAGACATGCGTTCAGAATTGGAATTGCAAAGCATGTCATATAATTTTCTGCAAAATCCGAGTAATTCGGTTGCACCTGTCCTGGAGATCCATATCTAAAAACGAATGCAAATATTAATTCTGCCACCAAAAAAGTAGTTCTATCTGCGCATTTACGCATTTTTGACAAATTAGTTCTTATATTAAAATCTACATTTACCATCAGCTGCAGAAGAAGATTATTCTAAAACAAAAGACTGATGCAGAAATTTGAATATCTAGATTATGAACTAGGAAAAAGATCCGAATTCTGCTTTGATTTGATTCATATTTAATGAAATATGTGATGACATTCAACTCCATTTCTATTGATCAAACGATAATTAGTATAATGATATCTCGAAAATTTATCGCTTTTATTTATTTGACTTCTCAAAAAATCGATAGTGGGGGAGAAATATTAAAAAAGTAACCTTTCAAAAATGCGCTCAACAA
This sequence comes from Onchocerca volvulus, assembly GCA_000499405.2. Lineage (NCBI taxonomy): Eukaryota > Metazoa > Nematoda > Chromadorea > Rhabditida > Onchocercidae > Onchocerca > Onchocerca volvulus. The sequence goes on along the minus strand of HG738137.1, from coordinate 21,666,507 downwards.
TTGCGGAGGCCCACTTTTTACATTTCCACCATACTGTTCTTTCACGGTCATCTTCATCAAGTATGTTCACTTCTTCTGGTACAGCTCTTTCGATGATCAGCCGAAATTGCTCCAACCACTGCGTCAAGGACTGACTCGTAAACATTTCCAAATTCAAAGAAAACTGCAACGGAATGAGTGGCCAATATAACGGATAGGATAAAATGTTGCGTTCAAAAAGATACAATAACATCAAAAAATTGTATTCAAATTTGAATTAACTACTTGAACAAGTCCATAAAATATCTTCAGAATAAGCTTTTGAAGCAAGCAAGATTCTTGGGAAGTATCAGGCATCAAAGTAATGAGACGTTCGAGAAGCATTGGCATTAGTAGGCTCATTGTTTCCACTAATGGTTTTTTCTCTTTCACTCGACGATATCTAAAAGTTTCCCATCAGTGCTATTTGCTTTCATATGAAGATTTGAATATAATTAAACAACAAATTTAAGTAATAAAATTCTGACTGTACATAGCTTCGTAATAGTTGATAGAAAAAAAAAAAAAAAAAAACAAAAATTAACCACTAAAACATCTACAAATAAAACTTACTCATAGAGTTTAACTAAACGTCGTATAACCAAAAGAGCTCCTAGCCAAGACGGTCCATCTATTGAATGTAATAAAACTGCAACTTTTTGTGGTAAATAAGGCCAGTTTTTCGGAAAATCGTGCCTCGTTATCATTCCAACTGCAGTGCACAATTGAACTCTAAACGGACATCACATAATAAATCACTGCAATTTCTAAATCTTCTGAAAATACATTAAAGTGATAGTGATTCATGTCCAACAAATACACACCTGATAGCTTCAGGCGAAGCTACAATGGCATCTATGATAAGCTCGCGAATAAGATGTTTATCTTGTTCAGGAAGACTGAATGATTGCTTATCATCTTCGTCCATGACCCAGTGTCTAAAACATTTAATTAAAATGATCATCAAGAGAGATCAGCTTTTTGGTGGATTTCAACTAAAAATTCTTGCTGGTATTTCACTCGAGAGCAGAACAAATTTCTACAAATCTCTATCCCAGTAACACAATATCCAATCAGAATTAAACCAGCAGTTCTACACAAATGTCTATTCAATTTTTTGAATTTTGTCAACTCAATTTTTTGCTGTTTTTTCTGAATTTTGTCTACTCAATTTTCTCTATTAAATACCTGCCAAATAAAGATCAATTGAGATTATTATCAGGAAAATTTAGATCATGAAAACTATTTGATTAATTATCCAGTTATGTTAAACTGTACTTCATAATATCTCGTGAAATAAATGTAAGAATTAGTAATGTAAAAAAAATTTCAGATTAAGTCATTAACTCAACTAGCGTTTTCAAACCCGTTCTATTTATTCACAAACAATAAAAATACCTGTTAATAACATTCTTTAAATAAATGACAGCCGCTTGTCGAACAGAACAATCCATTCCTTCATCCATAATAATATGAAGTAAAAGGGGGGTAAAACCCATTGATTTCATATTCTAAAAAATTTATTACAATAATACATGGGTCATATTTTACCAAGTAATCACAGCAAATAATTCTACATGTGCTTACAATATATTAATAATTAATTAATAATTAAGTATTTGCAAAGTACATGATTTCTGTTTTAGCAGTATCGACTATAGCTTCGTGTATGTTCGCGTCGGATTTCATACGAATCAACTTCCATTTTGAATTGCTGTGATATATCGATGAAGCATACAAACATGGTACTCAGATATCATACCTGTTCGAGATATGCAGCCGCCTCTTTCTGATTTGTTGAAGAAGTAGTAGCCTGCAGCGCTCTAATTAAATTTTCCCTTTCCATCTTTGAACTAGCTTTTGAAGTGTAATCCTTTAAACATAAAATACCTGCAAAAGTACAAGTACAGATTTCATCTTTTAACATGAAATATTTATTACTTTATAAATTAATACAAGTACTAGGACACAGTCCCTCGAAACATTCAAGTAAGCATTACACAATACGCGTTACTTCGTAAATTTGCATTTTACTTAACAATGTATGCCAATAAATCAAACAAACTAAAATACTTTTCTTGACTAATTTTTCTTTCTCAACAAGAGTGAGTTTAATGGTGTCTGTTCTTAACCAGCCATAAAAAATTGCTCGCCTTTTGATTTTTCATTCTTCTCATGTTCTTTGCAATCACATATGATTGTATATGATTATACCGTTGTAGTCATGTATGATTTCATATGTTATGTATGACTGTCATGTACGATCTATCAAATGATTGTGTCGTCACTGATTATTCCAGGAAATAGATTAAAATCATTCAGCCGATTTGTTTTATCCTTCTTCGTTTATAACCACAAGGAGTATACAATCTTCGACACATATACGTAAGTCTTGCCTTCTCGTCTATGAGAAACACTCCAGAAATGTGAAAACTACTACAAAATACTATAACCAACTCTACCGAAAGGAAAAAATCTATCACAGCGGTAAGAACTTTATACCAAAGCAACCCTAAACAGAATAGCGTGTTCTTCGAGACAAATATTTAACGCAGCCTTTCAACCAATCTCTGTCCCAACTTGAACTGCACAAGATTTGCTCCGCTGGCTTCTGTTTTGTAATCTTCTTTGCTAAGTTCGGATATTTTTTGTGGAGTTTAAAGATTGTTTAGGATAACCAGTGTATTTTATAGAAATTAAGAATAGCGCATGAGAAATTGCGAGCGAGAGGGATATTGCGCTTCTGTCGATAAAGACAAATAGCAATGGCGAGTGAAGGAGGCATTGCGATTGCGAAGAAATGACAGAGATTGATACGAATTACTCGGAAAGATTGACTTTAAAATAAGAAATTATGGGATGGAGTTCTTTCTTCTTTCTCAGTCAACAAAATTGACATTGCAACAATATACTGTGAAATGTTAAGTGATCTTTGTGAATGTTATTGGCGAGAGCTTCTCTTTTACATTTCTTTCTTTTTTCATTTACAGAATTTATCACTTAATTTTGGATCAATAATGACAAATGAAGTGAAGAAATTGCCTGAAAAATTTATGGGAACTTTCAAGCTCGATCGCAGTGAAAATTTCGAAGAATTTCTAGCCTCAAAAGGTATGTTTTGGCTACTAATTTTTTTTTTGTTTTTTTTTTTTTTTTTTTTTTTTTTTTAATTTTGCCAACATTTGAGATTTTTGATTGAACTGAGAAGAAATTATTCATTAGGCTCATCTAAATAAGTAAATTTACCAAGTTTCTTTCTTTCTTGTGTGGTTTTCTAACATTTACATTAATGATACATTTGTAGCATGTAGTTTTGTTTTCTTATTAAGTTAAGGATTTTCAGGTGTAAATTGGTTTTTGAGGAAAATGATTTCGTTTGCATCTGTTACCAAAGTATTGAGCCACTCTGATGAAACTAGAGATGCCTACAATTTATCCAATCTGACTTCAAAAAAAAATACAGTTTATAAGAATTGGAAACTAAAAGAGGAATTTCAGGCTGAAGGACTCGATGGTAAAATGCATAAGGTATGTCAAACATTCCGAAATATTGCAATATATCAAAGATTTCTTGCTTTAAGGTGCTATAGAGCAAAATTAATGATAATACATCAATAATAAATTTATAGAGAGACTAAACTTGATAAGCGCTATCTTATACTTTTTTCTTTTTTCTGTTTTATATTTTATGCAGTCTTAAATTTTCTTCAGTTCAGAATTGCAGCTGCAGTAAATTTTTGATATATAATTTCAGATCAAGTTCGATTTCGACCCAGCAACAGATAGTTTGAAAGAGACACATATTCGAGTAGACGATCCAAAAGATCATGGAGAAACATATACATATACTGTTGATGGCGATACTTTAACATTGGTAAGTTTTTTAGTGTATTAAATTTTCGACTTTTTTTTTTGTATTGCATACTTCTTTAATAATGGGGATATTCTGAGGCCTTATACCTATGGTGATGAAAAAAAAAATCAATTTACATCGAAGCTTACTGAGTTATAACATGAGACTTACTGTTTCATATTTTATCATCCCTTGTTAATAATATTTGACAGCTAAGGATGTTGAGATCAAGAACAAATACTGAAATTTCAGATTCAATGTATTTTATTTCATATTATCAACTTTATAACATTACGTGAAGAATGTTAAAACGATTTAAATGTGTTTGAAATTATTTTGGTGTTCGAAACATCATCAGTTATCAAATGCCTATGGAATGTTTCTGAGCTTGGAATTGGCGAGCTTACTGTCTCGACTATTCTTTTTTTTCTTTTTTTTTTTTCCAGAATATGGCCAATGAAAAAATATCTTGCAAGCGATATTTTATTCGACAATTATCTCCTGAGCAGTAGCAGTCACCTTTTTAGGTTGATAATGATTCGGAGAATAAAGAAAGGAAAAAAAACGTTGGATATCATGTACGCGATTTCTTCTTTTCCACTGTCTTATAAATAAAGAAAATTTTTGAACAAAATTTTTAACTTATTTGTTCATTTGCATACATGTGTATTTATTCCGCTCTACGTATTTGTATTTCGCAAATATTTATGTTATATTTCAATCGTATGAAAATAGATATTTGTGTATTTCAACTATTTAAGTTTTTTGTAATTTCTTTTTTTTTGTTTTTCCGTTTTTGTCAATTTATATTATTTCATATACTTGTATATATAATCAGATATATGTATATGGAAATTTTTTCCGACATCTATTGCTGATTAGCCGGGTTACAATAGCAAGAAGAAGCAATCGCCAATCCAATCAAACTACAAACCAAATTTCAGTACGATCAGTTTTTTTTTCTATCGATTTTGATCATTGGTTCCGGAGATATGCAATCATAAAATTCACCATTCACTGATGTCTCAAGTTCTAAATTCATTTCAACATTGGAATTCGTGATTCTATCATATCTTATAAATCAAAAAACAAATAAATAAATAAATTAGGCATTCCGCGCAGAATATAATATATTATTAAGGGAAAATGAATTTGAGGAAAGAATGATGAAAGCAGGTGTGAATATTTGTTCCATCTAACAATTCATTTAATATTTTCGTCAAGATCAATTATTCTGCCATTTGACATTGCCATTCGTCAAAAATAAAAGAATTTCTTCCTTGAAACTATTTTGCAATATCACTATGATTTTTTTTTGAAGTATATTTTATAATAATAATTTTATACGTGGAAAAATAATTGATTTTTTTGATCGGTAAGATTTGATGGAATTTGCAGAATTAATGAATGCCAATGTTGAATCGGATTTAGAATCGAGACACCGATGGATGATGCATGTATGATTGTATACTTCTGGAACTAGTGGTCAAAATCGGCAAAAAAAAAAACTGCTGGGGAAAAAAATCTGATCGAAGTGTAATTTGGTTTGTAGTCTGATTGGATTGGGGATTGTTTCTTGCTATTATGACTCGGCTAGATCATTAGTAGATGTCGGAAAAGTTTTCTTTTTTTGTAACAGAGACGATATATAAATCGTCTAGTTTCGTTTCTCTAATATTCAATTAAATTTCTAATATTCGATTAAATATGAGGAATAAAGCATTGTTTACATCGTTCAAACTTGTGCACACATAATCCTTTCGGATTATATTACTTTCGTTAAAATCATTAATGTGATTAATTAATGATGTGTCATACTGCATGCGATTTTTGTTGCAAATTTAATTTTATGACGGTCAACTATTCATCTGCATTATTCGAATCAAGCGATTCAATTTATTCTGCTTGTGCTTTTTCTAAAATTTATGTAACATTGGTAACATTTTAGCACTTTATTCCCTTCATTTTATCTCATTCAGTTTTGTAGCATTTATCACAGATTCATTCTCAAATATTTCTTCTTTTTTGGCTTTTTTGAAGTGATTATCTTGTTAATACTGAATTGTTTGAGAATTTTTCCAGTTTAAAAAATTTCGTTTCATGTTATAAATACCTAATTTTTTAAGTGATCATGAAAACAATTTGATAGTACTGAGTAACTTGAAAACAACTTTTGAAAAATTTCGATTCATGAATTATTCCATTTTAAAATCCTTTTCGTTTGCATTCTTGTTCTCATAATAATAATAATAAAAGTGTTTTTATTTAACAATGCACATCATAACTGCTAGAGCTTTAAAATAAACAATATCTGGATGGTGTCAACAATTGAGTAGGTCAGGTCTCTCCTACGGCAATCCCTTTTGCTCCCTTTCTCCAATACACAGATCTGTGATTTAAATTGTCTTTTTGCCCTCCCTCTTCTCCCAGTGAGCCAAGCACATTGACCTTTTCAACAGATACCACTTTGCAGATGGACCAAAGATTATCCGCTGCTTTTTTCTTCTGTCCAATATCGGTCAATTAACCCCATCGTCAAGCAGCCATTTCTCCGACTTTTCCATCCACATTTTTAATTTGTCGATTGCAATTTGGCCATGAAACATCGAATTGTTGTTAATTTTCATTGAATCAATGCTAAATTGCTGCTTCTTCTCTATCTTCATATTCTCATATGAAAACTCGAGAGATTTTTGCTTTCTACGTGAGAGATTGAGTGTTTCGTGCAATTATCGTTGTTGATGAGATAGAAGAAATGACTGAAGTTAACGGCGAATTTTTCTTTTATCATTCAGTTTATGCGATTAATTGATGCAACATTGTTGAAATTCTTACACTACAATGTGATGCTCAAAATAATTTCCGCCCCTACTTCTTCAGTGCTAAACTTCATCTGATCTGGCTAGATCTTGCAGTATCACTTATAATGATTCCTTTTCATCTCTGAAAAACCGACAAAGGATGGGATAGCTCCGTCTTCTATTCAATTTTTCCAAATGTTTTAATAGTTTCGTAACTATCATGAATTTTAGTTAATAATTTCAAGCAATTATGAAATGCTTTAAAAACATATTGTATCAAAAGTGAGTTCCGTCTCTAATGAGCCAACTTTGGATATTTGTTCATCGAGGACTTTGAAGGTCATCATGATGATACGATTCATAATCGCTGCGATTTTATTAAGTGCAGTCTTCCATGAAGTTGCGACTGAAGCTGCTACGTCTGATACGAGCACCAAGATACTTCCAGAAAAGTTTCTGGGTATTTTCAAGCTCGAACGAGATGAAAATTTCGATCAATATCTTGAAGCAAAAGGTCTGCAGTCATATGGCCCTATTTGTCAATTTTCTAAAAAAAATTTTTTTTTTTTAAGAATTGATATATATATATATATATCTTTAAACATCACCGGATAAAATTTGATATCATGTCATATTTCATTTGAGGTTATGGGTGGTTCATGCGACAATTAATCAAACTGGCTAGTGTCACAAAGGTATTTCGTAAAGCAGATTCTCAAAAGCCGAATCGTTATGATATGGAGAATCTGACGAGTAAGAAGAATACATTGTTTGCTGATTGGGAATTGGGTGAAGAATTCATTGCAGAAGCTCTCGATAGCACGCAACACAAAGTAAACATTCATATCATTTTACAGCCATTTGAGAAAGACTAGCTGTAACTCGAAAATTAATTAAATTTATCCTGCATACTACCGGCGGCTGAAGAATTTTGCAAATTGTTTATACGTTAGAATGGTTTATGCGTTAGATTGTTTATATAGTTTATATCAACGAATTATTAAACTGTTTATATATAGAATATATGCACATATAAGAGACCTTCATAATTATTGTTCTTCGTCTCGTTGATGATAATTCTTAAGCCAAAGCAATCATTCATTATTAGATACCCAGTATGTTTTGAAAATTTGTAGATAACATTTAATCTGAAGGATCTAAACAACGTACTGACAGAAACGCATATCAAGGTAGACGATCTGAATGACATCGAGACTTATGAATATTATCGAGATGGTGATTATCTGGTCATGGTAAGATTATCAAATATGTGTGAGCTAAAGAAATTTAAATATTTACCATCCCAAAAGTTAATTAATATTTGTTAATAAAGAGTGAAACAATATTTTATTTATTAAATAAGGCTGACTATAAGCAAAATTCATGAGAATAGAACGTACAACAGGTATGCTTACTTTGTTGATTTGTTTCAGAGAACAACATGGAAGGGAGTCTCGGCAAAACGTTACTATAGGAAGCAATAAAACTAACTCAATATTGCTTCATTCGATATCTTCCATTCAAAATTTTTCTGTTTTTTAAAAGAAATTTGATCATTGTTTTCACATCGAATATTTCCATATAAATCAGTTTCAAATTTGTCTCACTTCATGATATGCATTGCAACAACTAATGATAATAGAAAGACAGCAAGTCCAATGAGTGAGAAGTATAATTTGCCATAGATGAAGTCATGGTTAAAATTCGAAATCAATTTGAGAATTTTCAGAGCAGTTCCACAATCATGACAGTGATAAGGAAACAAATAGAATTGTCATTCTTATCACTGCAGTCAATTATCACTTATTAATCAATAACAGTAGCTTTTTATTGTTGATAATTACTAATGTTGAAATGATAAATAAAAATTTATCAGAGCAACAGAATTCAAAAATATCATAGGATAATGTAATTTAATACCTTGAGTTGAAATGTGTGCACCTAAATGTAATATAGACATTTTTTTCATAACTGCTAATTTTCAGGAAATTCTAATCCAAGCTATTTTATACCTTAGTCTTTCATATAAATATTACTCTTTTTAACTCAGACCTTTTCATATTTCAAATTTCAAAGTTATAACAGTCTTAACTAAATCAAAAATCCTTTTCATAAAATTAAACAGAGATATAGTCCAGATTTCTGTTAAACCCATTAAACTCCACAACTTCATCCTTATTACTAAACTAGACAACACTTTAGTGCGATTCATTTGAACGAGTTGTTCGATAGCAGTTTGCCAAAAAAAATTTTTAGCTGTTCGGAAAGAGAGAAAAAATTTTAAAATTTTATACATGTATTATGCACGTAATAATGCAGCATTCGATTGCACATACTTTATAAATTGCAAAAGCATTGATGGAAATTGTATTTGTACAGCCTTGACCTTGAGTTTTATACAATTGGCCTAAAGACATGTTGTTATGCAAACAGAACTGGCACAGGTCAGTGATTAGTGGTGGGCAACATTTGTGAGATATAAATGAATTAGATTAAATCAATAAAGCAATTATCAGATTACGTCTTGCTTCGATTTAGACTCATAAGATTTAGCAAATTCCTCATGCTATATGGCTGACTTCCTTGTCACACTTGATCTTTGTCAATTTTGCAACTGATCGTGTTCATCCATTGTTTCGCACTTCTTAACATTTATCTAAAAATTATGACAGATAAAAAATTGGCGAATGAAATTGTTTCCAAGCTCTCTCATTTATTCATTCCTAATCCATAGTCTACAGCGATTATTATATTATTGGAATGTGTCAGAAAATCGCATGCACCGATGTGAAATGTATTCAGATCTGAATTATATTACATCATATTATATCGGGTGCGCAATTGCCCTCGATTACAATCTCCCAGCACTTCATATCTCGAGAAACGGTACTCTTCATCACTGCGCATCCAAATAGTTGATCTCTAAGAATTCACTTGTTGATTGATTACACTATCTCATATATTTCGGTAGACTAAATCACTTTTTGATTCACTCATTCTTGAATTTTTTATTGAAATGTTTTATTTCATTTTTCTAATTTTCATCGATTAATTTGTTCAATTTATTTTTAGTTCGTTGATCTCCCAGTGGTATTCCCTTGTGACGCTACAAAAGCAAAAATCGCTTTGCTGATCAAAAGGGAAGATGAGAAGTGATTTGTTATTTAATCATTCACTGATATAATTCGCTTCACTTTTTTATGTCTATAATTTAGCTATTACTCCAGATAAGCTTTCAGATTTCAAAACGCTACAACATTCTATTTAAAGATATTGAATATGGCAGCAAATTCAAAAGATAGAAATGAAAAAATACCCATATCAAATATAGAGGCAAGGGCAAAATTTATAAAGCTTCATAGAGATACTTAACAACTCCGTAAATTTTAATATTATTTCAGCCATTCTTAACATAGCAGGTAAAAAAGTCGAAGTTGAACTTGCACACGTAAATCTTTCTAAAATTGTTCCAAATTCCATTAAGAAATCCTGATAAAGCCAGCTTTCCATTCATTTTTGTTATAAATGATTATTAGATGTTATCAGAATCAAAATTCTCAATTGCTTTGCTGTTTTTTGCAATAAATATTATTATGCATTAATTACTAATGCTATATTCATATATTCCCTTACAACAGTATTACGATTGATATGTAATAAAAGAAATTATATAAAAGAGTTGTTTTAAGAAAACTTATTTTCTAGTCACAAAACAATGATCCAATAAGAGCTATCTTAAGCAGAAAATTAATAGTTATTGAACCTATTGATAAATTCGGGGTACGTAAGGGCTGGCAGTTTTATCCATCACAAGAAAAAGAAAAAAAAACAGGTAGAAGATGAAGGCTGTGCAAATCAGGTCAGCTCAATTGAAAGTTTTCGAATTTATTATTAATCTGTTGAGAAAATTAAACAATGAAATAAAGTGTTAAAAATGTCTTATGAAATCTTACGACTGCGTCATTCCTGAATGCTAATTCAAAATAATATTCATAATTTATTAATCCGTTCATGATGAATTCTTTAAAGTCAAATTATAGCTCTAGGTTAAAAGCAGTCTCTTCAGTCTTGACATGTTTTTAAGGCTTTCTGATTTGTGCTTTGTCCCAACAGTTCTTTAGTAACCATTAACAAACTGATAAAAGTTCAATAAGTCAGTGAAAAATGCTTTTGTTTGCTAAATTCGTCGAACTGTGCTACATCAGATATGAAAAATTTATTCTATTATTCATTTCCGAATCAGTCGCTTTTTCATGTGAACATTAAGGATTATATGACATTAAATTCAGAAAGAACACTTATCAATGATATGTCAATTATCATTTTTTGCATTAAGTATTGTCGTTCCATTCTGGATTATGCACATTGATCTCATCAATCAAATGATAAGTTAGTGGTGATGTGGAAATATGTATTCATTTCTAACCTTGTTACAAATGTTTGTAATTTTCCTTTTGTCTAAAACCTTTTGAAGTTAAACAAGTCATAGCAATTTTAATCGGTAATCTCTAACTTGGTTAATCAAATTTGAATAAATTGATTCAATTATTTATAAGCCGTTATATTGCTACCAACTAAAATTGATTCTTTTACGCTGAAACCATTTGGAAATTAAGGATAATAAGTTCATACATTATTTTTTTTCAAAAAATCTGCAATATTTTTCAGATTTCTCACTTTCTTTCATTTTAAATTATTGTATAATCAATATAGTTCCATTTCAACAACTAAATTGTTCATGCAATAATTCTCCGAATCTTCCGTTAAATTCTTTCTCATATCTTTCTTTTATGAAGTTATTTTATGAAATATCTGAAATATCAACGACGTTTTTGCAGGCCATCACTCTATGAAGCCAAACTTATCATGGCTATCATCACTGCTGTTGCTTACTCTCCCTTATTCATTTTCCAGTGAACCTAAAAAATTGTCCAGTGTATTTTTTGGAAGATATACACTGGAAAAATCTACTAATCTGGATGAATATCTTGCTGCTCGAGGTTTGCTGCAGTCATCTGAATATCTGAATCCTTCATATCGCTGCTTATCTCAAGAATTATATCTTAAGCGATACAATCTTTACAATCAAGACACTTGCACTATGAAATCACTATGTTTCTGAGTGTAAAATAGCAATGTGACAAAACTACATATTAATGTAGATAGCTAATTAGATATACACTAGCATATTACGATTTTTATTCGGACAATTTAACTTCCATAATAAGTAATCATTAAATGATTAAGAAAAAAAGTATTATCATGCGAAGAAACCATTTAGCATATTGTTGGGTCTTAATAATCGATAATTAAAACGCAGACATAATTTTTGATAATTGAAAAATTTTTTTAGGCTACAAATGGCTTACACGTCGGCTTATCTTGATCGCAAGTGTCACGAAGGTAATTCGAAAAGCAGCTTCAGGGCTGTCTTTACGATATGATATGGAAACCCTCACGTGGAAGAAAAACGTCATTTATACGGATTTCGCGCTCGGTACTTCTTTCCTAACTCAACACTTGGAAGATGGCTTATTCAATGTATGTCGTTCAATTATATTGTTTTTACAGTTGAAAAAATAATTCAATCAGTTGTTGATGGAATTTGTAACAGAAATTTTGCTACTTCAATAATCAGTATTATTACGTATAATGTAGTTAATTATCAAAAGAAAAAAACAAAAAAAAAAAGCCTGTTGCTTTTTTTACGTCTTCTATGAGCTGTTGCAGTTTGATTTGCACAGTAAATTCAGAAGTTCTTTCTCAAATTCTGTTGCAATATCACAAAACATATTTGAGATCTGAAAATCATGCCATGGACTTATTTCTACAATTTTCTATTTTTCATAGATCACTAGTGGTTCTTGTGATATTTATTATTTCGCAAGGATGTATAGGAATAGATTTTAAAAAATCTGCAAATAAAGATAAAAATATTGTAGAAGAAGATATCTTGATTATTTTATTGTTTTCTTGCGAATAGTTCAATTAAGATACGATATGTTTGATAGAATAATATCTAAATGGTAATTTGTAGGTAACGATAGACACAAATCAAGATGGAACAGTGATGACCGAAAGTTTGATGCGTGTGGAAAATCCAGAAGACCACGAAATGTTTCATTATACTCGAGAAGGCGATTATCTTATTATGGTGTGCTTGATTTTGCAATCAGATTATTGAATATTTCTCTTTTAGTAATGCTTATAAATGAATCAGTATATAATCGATATCAAAAAATATACAATTCAAAATTCTATGCAAAACGATGATAACAAATTTTGAAAACAATGGTTTATTTTTTGCATTATTTATCCTTGAAATTTGAAATGAATTATTTTATGATTAAAATATTATCTGATCTCGAATTATCGAGTAAATAAATCCGTTTAATGAGAATATTTCAGCGTACTACGTGGAAAGATGTGAGCGCAGCTGGTTTCTATCGAGAAGTATGCTCCTACAATATGAATAATCATCCTGAATTCTGTTAAATTTTACAGTGCTACGGGCGGGTTCAATGTATATTATTCTTTGGCTTATAGAATTGATAATATCTACTTGTAAAAGTGATTGAACATATTTTTTGATGAAAAAAATCTTGATGATAGTGCTGTCTCCAATCTCTGAAATAATGATATAAATTTCAAGGCAAATTAAAATCCCGCGATTGCTCAGCCATCAGCTTAAAGTCCTGTAAAATTATTCTTCCAACAATTTATTTTCATTTCCTTTGCCATAAGATCTTGAATTGATGTTGCCTCAATTATGTAACTCTTTTGTCTTTGGTCATTTAATGATTTCTATAAGAATTTCATTTATAACTTATAATAAATTGTAAAATATTCCTGACATACATATTTGACAGAAACAATTCTGCTACTATTGCAAATTGAAATGGTCAAATATTAAATGATAAATATATAATAATGATAATATTAAATAATATTCAATGTATAGATCTTCTAAACAAATATATGATCCCTGAAGAGATTTTCAGAAAAAAGCATATGGAAATATTTATTTTCAATGAAATAAAAGAAGGAGTAGCAACCTAGTTGCGCATCATTTATTGTGAAAGGTTTGAAATTCGGATTGAGTTGTGGAAGGAACAGATATCTATTGATTCCTTTATTCACAGTTATAGTAATCGAAGAATATATAATTGGCAATAGAGTAGAAAATCAGACATGTAGTGAAGTAAATTGGATGATGTCGATTAGGTTTTTAGAGAAGAATAGGTTGGGAGCTTGGAAAAAAAGCAATAGTGAAAAAAAGTGGTTTTTTTTGGAATTTAGTAGGGGTATTTTAAATGTTAAGAACTGGGCGTCTTGGGATATTATACAATTGATAATAAAATAATTTGAAGAATTGTTCACAAAAAAAAAAATGTTACGACAGTTTAATTGAATTCAAAGACGGTTACCGATATACAAGCATAAGATTAATGGCTTTATTAGCTGTAAACGGAAACGTTTAGATGTAATTGTAAATTAGCATGGGACACAGCACACAATGAGAAATAATTTTACAGATGATGACTCATCAAAAATTTCAATCATTTGATCATATAATTTTCCATAATAATCAGCTTTAGTAGGGAATTCATTTCGGTTTTCCCGACATCATTTATCTAATTTGGTATAAATCTTCATTCACAAACAAATCTCACAGGATTTTTTTTTTCTCGTTTTCTAATTGAAAATTTGCTGCTCCTTCTTGTGATGTTATAAAATTCATTTGAATCAACATTAACTGTTTCCTATACATTTGAAGACAACCAGTAACCGTTAATTTACAGCCATGATCTGTTCCAAAATGCGATATACTTTCAATTTCAGTTTAATGAATTACAACAATACTATCACCTTAGATTCCCAAAAATAGTACATTGCTATAACAGGTGTTTCTTTTGACATCTGCCCAAAGCAATTGCATATATTGTATACACACAGACACAAATGTTGATATCTCTACGACGATGAGTCATATCCGTGCGACCATTTGTCCTTGAGGAGTAGCAACAGTCATTGTCCATCAAACCACCACCACCGCTTTTTCTAAATATTACCAGCTTGGGATTTGTAGGTCTTAGCCTTTTAATTACAGGTTATATTTTTTTCTTTCATAGTTGCTGGATATCAACAAATCATAATTTCTGTCTTGGAAATCAATCTAATGAAGGAAAGATGTATGATTCTTTTAATGTTCAATCGATAACAGATTATTAAACATTGTGAATTTCCAGAACATCTTACTGTTTGTAACTATGCGACAAGATAGTTATATCTCGAATTTTTGTGATAACATTACCAGACTATTAATTCACTTATTTGCTATATTATTAAAATTTTAATAAAAATTTGAATATTTCGCCTTAGAACAAACATGATATTATAGCATAAGCATAGGAAGAAAATAACAGCCATTCAGTGATACTTTCTTTTTATACTGTAGTTCATACTTCTGGTTGTAAAAGATATTGACGATGTCCACAAATTTGACAGATTGTATTGTCTTCTTATCACTGTTGATACCTTGTCTCCATCTTCGCATATTTATTCTATCTTTGCCACTTCAAATAATTTCCGTCATCCATCTTTGTACTCTTTTTACATATATCCTTATTAACATGAATGACTCATTAATCTTGAGTATTTTGAATTAATAGCTGTTGTAACCAGAACAATGGAACGACTGGAGATCGAAGGCGTCTTTGGGGCAGTGAATGCTTTCGCTGTCGATGATGACGGCCAATTCGCGTATCTTTTCGATCCGCGAGTGGATGCTACTATTCGGATTAATCTAAGCACTGGTATTAAGGATGTTTTAATTTGGTAAGAACTCGTTTTTATTAGAACTAGCTAAATCCGGCGACAGTCTATATAAATAAAAAAAAAGTAAGTATATCTATATAAAAACGCGAATCTATTCGGATGCAACGTTGTTTCAAAATTTCAAATCAATCGATAAAGAACTTGAAACATTGTATCAAAAGCCGAACATTTACATTTTTATTTACAAAGATTTTCGTCGATTATCATCGAACAATGAATCAATGACTGCTTGACCTCACTTTGTTTATCTGTTAATCGGAGCATTTTGGCGGGAAATATATTTATCCTTATGGCATTTTGGCGCTAAACATGTTTTCTTTACAGACAGATAGGAAAAAAAGTAGGTATATCTGTATGGAAACACGTGTCTATTCGAATACAATATTGTATCAAAATTTCGAAGCAGTTGGTGAAGAACTTTCAACTTTGTATCAAAAGCCACAATGAACACTTACATTTCCATTTATCTGGATGATACTAGCACTTTGTTCTTGATTTGAAAATGAGTTCCACCAAACTTTAGTGGTGCAGAATTCTAAATGTCGCATTTCCCACTTATTTTTTTTTTTTCGAATATCTGCTAATATGATTAACAGTATAGCATTCTTATCTGATTATTGGTATTTGATGCAAAAATTAATATTATACTTAGATTATTCATTGTTCACACGTTGAAAATGACAATTCCGGAATTTTAGGTACGATCGATCATTTCGTCACCGTAGATGGCTGTGCTATTGTATGTTTGCCATACAGAAGGATGGATCCACATACTTACCGACTTTATTTTATAACACGAAGAGAAAGCATTTCGTGTTGGTTACTTTTGTAACTGATCTCAACAATCAAGTATTATATACCTATACCGAAAATGAGATTAACACTGACTGTATCAGGTTCGATAGATTTGCTTATAACGCCCACATCGATGAAAATATAATATATGTTAGTATTCATTATATTTGGTCAAATAATAAACCATGAAAATATTTGTTCGAGTTAAAATATTAATGATTACTTTCTGACATAATTGCTTTCTCCTTAGATTTATGTTCAGGACTCACTACTTTTTCTCCCAGTCACTTTTTGCTTTACTCCCTTGAATTCCAGTTTTTTGCTTAAATGCTTCATTTTTCGGAATTCTCGATTCGCAATTTTAGTGCATATGTGTGAAGTAACAAGTCCAGTGCGAACAAGTTAAAAAAAAAAAATTGAGTTAGTAAGTTTGGGATTCAAAATTTTTCGACTTCCATTACTTAATCTGAATTATAGATAATATTCTATGAACGCTTTGTGAGGAACAATTCGACAGATGACATAAACGCAACGTTGTTTTACGTGTACTGTAATTACGATTGTGAGTCACATCAGATGATCATTCAGAAAGGCCCATTGCCTCAAGGTCGATGGGAACTACCCTTTATCGCACATCAGGTAGTAGATTTAGTTAAATAAGAAATATAGATATTTCTACTGTTTATGAAGCATTTTCAAATTTCTTTTGCGTTTTTGGTTAATTTTTCCGTTATTTCAGCATCTACACTTTTTATCCACAGAGCTATCCAGTTCGTTGCTAGCAAGTATACCAATGCATGAAAATAATGAAAGCAATGAGTGGACTATACGTGTCGTATCAGGTGATCAAGAAAACAAAGCTCCACCAAGAAAAGGTATTTTCTTTATCTTGAAAATTTTGTTTTGCATAAAGAATTCCAGTATTTTTTGCATTTTAAGATTTCTATATATTTATATTTATATAAAGAGAATTTCTGCTTTCAAGAGCTTGCTAATGATTCCAGAATATCGATTTTTTGCAGATAAATTTGGCTTGAAATGTTTGAAATGATAATTTCTCATCTTTTATTTTCTCTCATTTTCGAGTGAAACAAAAAGAAGAATATTTTAGGTATCCAGTAGAAATCATATCTTTGATCAGTAAGTCTCAAATTCTCTAAGTCTAGTCTCAACGTCTCAAATTGAAATAAATCAATTGAATTGCAGCAGTATGGTGTAATGCATGGCGTAATGGTATGGGTTGGTATGTGGTAAGTGAAAAAATAATAAATGAAAAAATTCAAAAAATTACTGTTTGGCAGTTGGATGTTTTGGATTGTTTGTGGAAATCGTTAGTTCTTTATATTTTTCGATACGTTCTAAATGGAATTGGAATTCATGCTTCACTCCTATCTTTTATCTCTAAGATGTAGCATAAAATAATACTTTCTAGCATAGGTGCCTCTTCATATATTTCCGAATGAATATAATATCTGAAATAATTTTAGACACATCTGATTCCGTGTTCTGTCTTATTCAAAAATTTAACCAAGAAAATGCCAAGAAAAACACTTTGAAGTTCACAGCTTATATTCAAGCTCTTTTGATACACTATCTTCTGTGTACAAAACTTTTCCAGATTACCTCTTTCCATTAAAACACCGCTAACAATACGTAATTTTGCTCTACGAATCAGAAATGATAATATCGCTCTTTTGCACATCGATTGGGATCGGGAAGGTGTCTTTTACAAATTCGATCTTTCTGAGTTAATGGTGAGCCATATCAGAAAATTTATGAGCATGAAACTGGATCACCAATTAGTTGCTTATTCACTGAAGGGTATTCTAATGAATGTTGTTTGTTTCACTTTTCTTTTAATTCCTTTCATTTCCGGAAGATGAAATATCTCAGACAAGTAGTTTTATTTTATTTGCAAGTTGATTTAGTCCAAAAGACCGGATGGAACTGCAAAGCAGAAACGCACGGATAGTGAGTTGTTCCAGAAAATAAAGAATAACAAAGAAAATGTTGAATGTATTCCAACTACAGCATCTTTTTATCCTAATGAGGTTTATTTTCTATATATCTCTCACCTTCCTTAAATAACTACTTTAAAGACATTCATCCCTATTTTCAGATTACATTCGCTCTTGGAATAACAACTTCTATTCTGAATCTGCTAATATTTAATCAGAATTTAGTTAAAAGTTCTTGTAAAAAGAGAATTTAAAAAAGAAGAAAATCATGTCAGTCCAGATTTCCGCTGAATATTTTGTAAGTTGAGTGGTTGAGTGGCATTCAATTTATTAATATATCAAATAAAACTCGTATAACTATCTAAAAATTAAGTGCTACAAATACAATATAGTCAGATTCCTAATCAATATGTTTATGGTCAAATGCTTGTTTGCAAGATTTTTGGGCGAAGAATTAGACTCGAATTTAAAGACATATTTGGAAACAAATCCATCTTTTATATTTTTGGCGATAACTCGTTATAGCTATTCTGTACATTTCAATTTGTTAACATACTCATGATTAATGATTGAATTCAGATAATATGTCCGGTTTGTTTGGACACATATCAAGATCCTAGAAGCTTATCTTGTGGTCATTCAATCTGTTTCAACTGTGTTCAACAGATGAGGAATATTGGTGAGAAAATAAGTTTTGTTGCTTAAATTGATTTAATTTAGACTAACAGAGTGGTTTCAAGAAGAGGAGAAAAAACAGCATACAGATCTGTTTTTTATTTCAGATGTTAGTTTTTCTAGTTCTCATAATTCTTCTTGTTCTTCGCATCAGTACCAATCATTTTTCTCTCCATTTATTTCAATAAGATCAATTTAGGACAAAGCAATACTATTCGTTGTTTCGCATGCCGTAAATCAACTTTAATACCCGCAAATGGATTACCCGTAAATTTTAGTCTCAGAGGTAATTGGAGATTTTTGGTCACAGAGATTATAAATTGCAAGAAATTATAGTTAAATATAATCCTGCAGTAAAGATCTTATTTTTACAGTGGTATTTAATCCGTCGCTCAGCTGTGAATTTGTTCATCAGTATTCCACAGTTAAATTATTGATAAATTTTTTATTTTTAGATGCAATCGAAACACTTGTGCGAGCTAAACAACTAAAATTATCGGGTTTAAGATGTGTTAGATGTCGACAGTCACATGAAGACAAAAATTTGTGGATTTGCTTGCAGTGTGCTACCGATGAGAATATTACACCGGTAAAATGATTTTAATAGAAGCCAGATAATTATCTGATGGTAGATTATAAAAAAAAGATTATTTTTCCTTAGTGTTCGAACTTGATCTTCGTAAAATTTGTTCGGTTTTAACCACAGGTTGTTTTCTGTTTATAATTTTGAGTTATGATGATGATCAATGAATCATTCATATGTTGGTAATTTATAATATTTATTGATAACTGATTACATTGGCTATCGATTAAAAAGATAGAGATGTTGGTCGAATGAAAAAATTATTTTCTTATTTTTAAATTTCTTTGAAAAGCACCACTGGTATCCGAAAAAAAAAGATAATGCATAAAATAATATGTAAAAGCTAATTTAATCGATATATTTTTATCAGAAATGATTAGAAATATTACCACTGTAGCTCTTTAAAATAGCATTGATTTAGCAGCTAGAACTTTAAGGTACTAAATGATGGCATGGATTATTTCGCCAAAAGAGCGAAAAAGTTTGCTTTCTGCGCGCAATGTATACTCAAACAGCACAGTAAGCATCGTCTCATTGAGTATTATGCATTCCGGTAAATTTACATTTATCCATTATTAAACCTAACAAAATATTTGTTCAAATAAGCAAGCACTTATTGATACTGCAAGTGTAAATGCAAGCTATGTGCAATGAACTGCAAATAAAATTTGTATGTGTAGATATCAAGTAGTGTATGTCTCTCCACAAAATGAACGAAATTTTGTACTTTACGTTATAGGCTGATTAAAGCAAGGCGCATACAATACAATCGTGGAGATATTGATAGTATTGATAAAATTGATGAAATAAGAAAGATAATATCAAATAAACTAAGACTGATTAATCTTCTCGTCAGCAGAATAAACTGGTAGTTATAGCTGAGTAATATTTCGAATAATTGCCTTTTTTTGTTGTCCTGTTCTTCATTTTAATTTTCTTGCGTTTTGAAGTTTGAAAGCTTTTCCAATATTCCATCTTAATGTGTGTCCTATGCATATTGTTGCAGTCGATCTATAATGTTCGTCGACTTCAGTATTTCGTCTTTTTTCCAATTTAACTACTATGTTTACAATTTCAGCTATCTTCCTCTCTTTCTTCTCTTCTGAAAAAGTGATGCTTTACATATTTGTTAGTCACTTATGGAAGTCTGATTTGTTTATCGCTTTCATTTGTCGCTAATATTTTCCCATAATCGAAAAAAAAAAGTGAATAACTAGGACAGAAGTATATATCGTTTGCAGTTTAATTAGTGGAAAAAGTTCCGTTTAAGTATTAAATTTAATTTAATGACAAGCAAATATTCAGTTCATTGGCCACCTTCCCATACTTTTGCTTTTTTACTTTATTAATAGAATCTTTATCTTTATAGATTGATTTTTACTTTAGAAAATTTCAGAAGCAAATATGAAATCGCGAAAAAAACAAATGAAAAAGTTAAAAAGACCGTGGAGGAAATAACACAGATGTTGAGCACTTCGATTGCTGAATCTGTGGAGCCCCTTATTATTGAAGTACAAAATGTTTTTTTTATTTTAACTCTAGAAATGATGCGTTTTGAATGTGCAATGATGATTACCTTTAAAGTTCTCTTAGTTTTTAATATATTCACCAATAATTAAATCATCTTTATATGAAGCATTGTTTAGAGATTATGTGGTAAGTGATAATATTAAAGCCAAATATTTCGTTTATTATTGTTATCCGAGATTTGAAAATAATCTGACACATCAGTGCTTCTATCTGAATAATTTCATTTGCAATTATTTTTTGCAAAGCTTTCATATCCCATGGGGTAGATAGAAAATTCGAAGTTATATAAATTATTTCCCTATTTTAACTCTTCCAATTTTTAGTTCTTCCTTCAGGTATGTCCAAATCAGAAAATATCGCAATTTAACAACATAGATTTTAGCCTTTGCAAAATTCTGTGTTGCTTGAATTGATAACCGCTTGTGATGTTCTCTCCCGATGTGATGAGGATGATATTAATCATGAAGTAGAGGCTGTCATCAAAGCATTTCGTCAACGTACCATAAATATTGCCAATGATCTCGAAAAGTGCATCAAGGTACATTAATAAATTTTCACTACAAATACTTTCTTTTCATTGTACTTTCATAATTTATTTTACTTTTACTATCGCGATGGAAAAAAAAAATACGTGTGAGATCTATGATTTTACGTGTGATGTATGACATCTACATTTTTGGATCCTTGAATAGAGAGAAGATAAAGAGAAGCTTCTGGCGTTGAATTTAATCTTGAGAACAGTGAATTAAAATTGAGTATTTACTTGGTACAAAGAGTTGGTTAGTAGTATTGATAACTTTTCTTTATCACTTCATGAAAAGATTATATATAGTATGTTAAGAATGTAGTGCTGGCTCATACACGGCAAAAAGTGACGCCAATAGCAGAGAGGCCAACAGAACTTTGAAAGGACAGGTTACAGCATATAAGTGTATCACAATTGTGATTTTCGGTTGATACAATAAAACTTTAACTTTTAGATCCTAGCAATTCTTAATGTTCTTTGGGAACAGTTTAACTCAGTTCTGATATACTCGTTGTTTCATGCATGTAAATTGTGGTTTGTTATCCATAGCGCCATTATATACATGCTATTGTCAGTGATTGTAATTTTAGGTGAAGTTTAGCTATAGCATTACTAAGTTCATGAAATATTCATTTCGATATTGTTATTCTGTTATCTTTACTTAGATAAGAAATGAAAAGAAAACAATTTACAAAACTATTATCTTTAATTGCAATGTCAAAATATTAAGCGAACGTAGGAAGGTTAGAGAAATAAAATGCGTAGTAGTTTTTGGTTCGTCTTTTTTATCATTTTTATATCGAAATTTGTGCTTTTGAACGAAATTAAACAATATTAGTTGCCATGAATACATGCAATTATTTTATTAGATAAAAGCTAAAATAGAAAATGAATGGTACAATGTTTTCTGTCATTTTTATATGAATCGAATGTTTATTATTATTATAAAATGATTGGAAATGATCCAATATAAAATAATATCTTCACTACAATTTAGAAGCAACCAGTGTCCTTTACTATGCAGAATATATGTCAAAGTAAAAACTAGAGATGATTTTTTTTCTTTTTTTTTTCTGTAGAGGATATTTGTGAAGTGCTCATTATGTCATATGAAGATACCACTACTGGATTCTACGGCTTGTAAATGTCATCAGATATCACCGACTATCCATATTGTGTTTTCAGAAGCTAGAATCCAGCAATAAAAATGAACATAGTTAAACTGGTGGAGTGTGAATGTTCCAAACCTGCATTCAAATATATGGTGCTACATATTTTAAGCAATACAAGAGATACCTTAATATAAGAAAATTATCGAAAAATAAAATAAAAAAAATAAACAAACAACATTTCGGAAAACGTTCTGCATGCGTTATCATAATTAGAATTTGTAAAATATTGATAGTGGTTAAAATTAGTAGAGCGTAGTTCCAAGTAACTTCGGAAGAGATAAAAAAGTTTTCTGAGCCCATTCTGGTCACATCATTTTGTAGATTTCGTAATTTACGTTATATGTATAATCATTAATTTAATAAAAAATTGAATAATCAACGTTTTACTATGAAACGTACATCTGTACTGTGCATATGCGTATAGCAGTTCATCAGTCTGGGAAGGCTTTTTATATATAAATAGATGTTACTCCATTTTTGATTCATTCATTTCTCTTCCGGGTTTTATTGATTTGTGTTTACGGTATCTACACTTAGTCTCAGACAAACTTTCAGTACTTTTCTGACTTATCCAGTAGCAATTCGCGTACACTCTTTGCATATCTCAGTTCCAGCAACTCCGAAAGTATGACACATGGATGCACTTCCATGCGTACTTGATGAGTAAGCAAAAATGGATTGATTAAAATTTTCATTTTGAGCAAAAATATTAATGAATCCTCTTCATAATAATCCCGATTAAACTGGATGAAAAGTTGGTAAAAAAAAAAAAAAAAAAAAAAATTTTGCAATTCTTAATTCAAATCGTATTCCATTAAATTGAAAAAGAATGTAGAAATAATGTGAAAGAAATGAGAAAGTAAAAAATGTAAATGACAGCATCAATATTGGTGAAATGTGATTGACATCATCAACATTTTGTCTCAGATTTTCCTCATTGATATAATGATGAGTGATTTATCCCATATAGATGTATACTCATACGAGTTATTATGGAAAATTAATAAGAACTATTATTGCCTGAAATCGAGAGCAAAATTCAAATATCATGCTATCTTCCAGGAAATTTTACGAATTCTTTAGTGATTCAGACTCTTGAGGGACTTTTGAAATTGTGAATACTGCCTTATCAATGGTGTAAGGGTACCTATGCAACCCTTTCTTGACAGGTATAATATATGTAATACCTACTACAATTATTCGAAATCCTTGGCCATTCACATTAATTGCAAGTAAAAGGAGCAGATGGATGATAAGGTAAAGGACTTTATTACCAATGTATGGCAGACAAGCTCGTTATCACCTTGTCCTTTTTCCATCTTATCTTTGAACAAAGAATTTTCGTCTAAAAAGCACTCTTTCATAATGATATTAGCAAGTCCAATACGCTACAAGCTCCTATTAGCAAGAAGCTCGTAAAACTCGAATCTTTTCCTTTTCAATTCCACTATTAGCAAACCATCATTGCATTATCAACCCAGTCATCTTTAAATGATAACTCCTCTTCCTCTATTCATACTTCTTTTCATTCCTTCTAATTACACTTACTTCAATTTAGATTTATTCCTAAAATCGATATTTTGATTTCTTCTCTCGAAAAGAACTATGAAAATTCCTGATGAAAAGTGACAACTTTTTGTTCTTATATGCTATATGGCTGATAAAATGAATAGAGAATGAAATAAAGAGGTAATTTTGAAGATGTTATAAACGAAAAGTGAATTTTTCTACTTGTTTTGAGAAAATTATTTGATAAGAAATTGTAAAGAAATGTTAAATTTAAGTCTATATCAGTTTTTTTTCCCTGTTTATTGACATTAGTTAAGCTCGGTCATTCTATTTTGATGCATTAATTATCGATCGCTTATTTCTTAATTTTGCCACTTACTTCGTTGTTATCGCATGTCTCGATAAAAAAATAGTATTTTTAATTATATAGATGATATATTATCAAGAAATGGTCAATACAATTTAAGTAAGATAATTTGTATCTATATCGGCTTTTGCTTCACTTAAATCAGCTCTACATATCTTTATTTTTATTGTAAAAAGCACATATTGAAAAACATACATACATTTTTCACGTTTCAATATATTTAGAAAACTTTTATTGCTTCTATAATTTTCTTTTTTTACATATATATATATATGTACTTGCTTTACATATTAGCATCCGGCCGTAATATATATGCACAATTTCAATACAAACGTTTTCAATATATAGAAATATGCATTTTAAGTTAATTTGTATTGTTGAATACTTTAAAATAGGTTAACTGGAAATCTTTCATCGATCCGTGCAATTATTTATTATGTTTGTTAACTTATTTATTAACTAAACTTTATTTGCTATATTTGCAATCACTCTTTAATTATTCGAATTTAAATTTTCGGCAAATAGTTTACCTAGTTTTAGATGCCATTAAATGAGTAGAAGAGAAATGTGAGCGGATACTGATGGATTGATTTTAGCTCCAGTGGTATTTGCTCCCATTAACAGAACTTAATATTGATGATGAATATTCATGAATTCTTAGATAATTGTAAAATTGACGAGATTTTAATGGTCGTAAAATTACTCAGTGAACAGTCGATCTAGGCTAGATAATTCGTTTACTCGCCAGATAATTCGTTTACTCGTAATTCGTTTACCCACAAGAGTAAATACTTTATTATATCTTATTTTGTCATTGCCCTTGGCGAATAAATTAATCAGACTTTCACTTCAATGATAACAAATGTTACACTCAGACTGATTCCATGGATTTTCCGGATTTCACGACAATCGATTCTTTTCAATGCAATCGTCATTGGTATTCCCAGCAATTTAGACTCATTGATATTAATTAACTCACTCACAACAGCATCTTAAAACTTCTGAAAATGCATCTGTCTCTTCAAATCACCTTAGTTCTTGCAGCTCTTATGTTATAAATAGATATTTAGTTAAATTTCATGGCGTGGGAAAGAGCGGAAATTTACTAATCTTCTGGTTCTTACTCTCAGTTGATTCTTACTATTAAAAAATTGTTGTTTTCTCTAAAGCCAACACAGTATAGCTATATGAAATATTTCGGTAAAGATTTGCTTAAAAAAGTCAGGAAATAACATTTCTAACAATTTATTTTCATTAAAGATTGATCTATGACTATAGAAAAATAAGAATCACATAATTAGCATCGATAAAGTGCTAATCTCCCTTCACTTTCGTCAACATTACTATACTAGCATTTTTTATAGAACTTTGAATTTATTTAAAATTAATAATATATCCATATCAAAGTTGATGATTATCTTAATATGAAACCATTTTGCATACATTATTCAAAGTTTTATTACGAATTTCTGCAGCATTTAGAAAAACTATCTTGATCAATCGTAAATTTATAAAAAGTCTTCCTTAGGATTGCATTTATTTTATTCCTTTCTTTGCAGAAATATAAAATATTCCACAAGAATTATAAAATTTTGCAAAAACTACTTGATGCGATAGTGCATCGCATTAAAGACGCTCAGTTACTCATGTTCCCAGTTAAATAACTAATGTTTCTTGATGAAATGAAATTCATTGCTAAATTCACTAAAGCTAACTTGTACGCATCCATTTTATTTCAACTTTACAAAGCGATGACTCAGCAGAAATGCGAAGAAAATTTAACATATTTTCTATCATTTTTGACCAAAACTCTTTTATATTTCTTTTCAAAAGAACTGATAATGATTTGCAATTTAAATAAATTAATAAATAATTCACTATTAAATAAAATATGTCACTTCAATAAAAAATTTTGAGACACTTTTCTATCAATATTAAATGAATGAAATTTGATTTGTCACTAGCATGAATTATAAAAGTTCTTTCCTGGAATGGAATATTTGTTTTATTCATGTTAGATTTGATGAATAAGTCGAATATGAAGGAAAAATACGACATTTTTGATTTTTAACATTCAAATTTGAGCCCTTCAAAAAATGACCGCTACAATGGATAGTGTTGAGCGATATTCACAAAAATGCGAAGAAATATTATGGAAAAGAGCTATATACTTCCTCAGTGACAGAATTTTTAAAATTTTTCCTTAAACTATTCTCCATTTTGATTTGATATAAAAATTCATTTAAATTTTTTTCAATATTATTTCTTTAATTAAAAATTAATATAAAAGAGACAGCAAGCAATAAGTCATTATCGAGGAAAATAAAGCAGGAAATGAAAATCAAAGTGACATATAACATAACCATTTATTTATTTTAATATTTCTTAACAAAGGCAAAAAACTTCAGCAATGAAAAAGAATACACAAATACACTAATCAAATGCATACACAAATACCCAAGTAAAGTTTAATTTTAAAGTTTTTGTAAAAGAAGCAAATACACTAATACACAAATATGCTAATCTAATAAGAATCTATTATGCAACTAAATGGCAAATATTATATATTATTTTAATATTCATTTCTCACTTTGTATTTTTTATAATCACTTATTATTTGCTGTTCTCTACATTTATTTCAAGTTAAGAAAATTAGGTTAGATAAGAAAATGTACGATTGGTTTTTTTTTTTTTTGGATTCTTTCGAAAGTGATCATTGAGAAACGATTGCAATTCGTAATATCAACAAAGCATTTGATCCAAAAATCATTTATAATGCAGTTGTGATTCAAAAATTATTGCAAAGAGAAATCAGAGCTTTGAGTATGAGGCCATTCGACATTGATGACTGTTGAAAATTATCGAAGTTGATCCTTTCATAGTGCATGAGAAGTTGTCGAAAAATCCAATGCAATATTCTAATGTTTTCCGACATTTCAAGAAGATTGGAAAAGTGAAAAAGCTTGGTAAATTGGGTGCTTTTATAAGCTGAACGATAATCAAAAATTGCTGCTTTGAAATCTTCTCTTCTATTCTATGTAACAACAACGAATTGCTTCTCGATCGGATTGTGATACATACAAAACGTGGTTCAATATAATCATTATCGATGACCTTTTGAGTAGTTGGGCAAAGGAAAAGATATAAATCACTTTCAAAAGCCGAACTTACCGAAAAATAATCATGCTATTTGGTGATCCATTGCCGAATGGATCATCTTCAATCCAGCATCATTTTTGAATCTCTTCTTTTAGTTTTCAAAGCATAACTTTCTTAAGTATACTTCATGTGTGCGAAAAAATCTCTCTTCTTTTACATTTGAGAAGTATGCTCAGGAAATCGATAAAATAAACCGAAAGTTGTAATGCTTTCAACATTATGGGTTAGCAAAAAAGACACAATTTTTCATTCAGACAACACCTGAATCATGCGTAGAAATCTGCGCTTCAAAAGTTCAAAAAATTTGGTATGAATTTATCTCCTATTCATCTGATCTCGCTGTATTCACTTAACGATTATCATTTCATTAAAACCAGCAAGATGAAAAAAGTTCAGAATTTGTCGAATCTCGAAATGGGTTATGCAGAAGTTTGTATATGGTATTATAAGTCCTATGCAATGAATTGAAATTATTTTTTCTTTGGCATCAATTTGGTAATTGACATAATTCCTATTTTAATTTCCTGTTTCAATTAATAAAGATGTGTTCAACTTTAATTATAACAACTTAAAATTCACAGCCCGAAAGCATATTTCCGGATCTTTAAATATAGCTCTCTAATATATAATTAGTAACTCTTTGCTAATAGAAGAACTTCTCAGCTGCAGTAAAAAATCTAAAACTTAAATTTGAATAGAAAATCAGGCAGAAAATTTTGAGAAAGGAATATTATAAATGTATGGCTTGTAAATGCATGCACTAAACCTTCTTCCTCTCAATAAGTTTACTTAAAATTCCTTCTTCAAATTTAATCTTTAAAAGAGTTATTTAATATTAAAATCACATAAATGTCATCACAAACTTCATCTTTATTCAGTTCAAAATATCAAAAAATAGACATAAATTAATAACTCACATGAGTAGTTCTATGTATATATTTCCAATCAATAGTATTCATTAAATAATCATAAGTAGCGCATGTCTTTCATGCAGTCTAAATTGGATGCTTTTGTGCGACGTAATTTAGAATATGAATTGAATTTTTTTTTTTCATACGTAAAATGCTTTGAAATATTTCTAAATTTCATTTGGCTAAAATTAAACTATGTGAATGTAAGTGGTGGCATTCTGAATCTCTTCAGAAATAATGTACAGCTATCGTTTACCAAGTTGCTTTTAAAAAATTTTTTGTACGAAATAATTTAATCAGTCAGGGATTTATTGATTGCATAAAGTAATCGGCTGATTAAAAATTTTTTTTTTTATTATTCCGATAATCACCATCATTTGAGTTAAAAATTCATTTCTTCATCTATTGTTGAATAAGCAGTACGATCGATCTAGATCTACAATATTAAGTATCATTTTCGCTCAAATATATAGTTATAAGCTGATAAACACATTGTTTTGACATTTAAATCATTTATCTTAGAAATTTTATCTAGAAAATATGACTCATTAATTTCGTGAAAATGAAGCGAGAGGTAAGAAATTATGGTAAAATTATTGTTTTATCTATTAGATAATTGCTTTCCAAAAATTTATGCGCATTTTTTTTCTTCTCTGAAGTTCACAGTACAATAAGCGATTCAGTTCTATTATAATTTTATGTATAAATTTGCATATGAGATTAAAAATTTCTGCTCAAATAGTAAAAATCTTATATGAATAGTTTATTTATTTTTAAAGAAATAAATTCAAATAATTGAATTATTATCAACGAGTTTGACAATAACTAACAATTCTGAGCTTTGATCTTTTACAAGTAGCGATTTAGGTTTTTTTCTAGTCAGAATTTATTTTTCAGTTTCTTCAGCAACTATCCGCAGATGCTTTTTCCTTAATATTCTAATCAAAACCTTCAATGAAATATTAATGATATATTCAAGGTTAACTTGTATTGCATTTCGAAATAGATATTTAATTTTGAATGCTAAAGGATTTTTGTTAGGTAATGGCTGGAATGATAGGAGTGGATTTCAATGCTCTATTATTAATAAAAATTTGTCATTTCCGTAAATTTGGGCAAAATGTGGAGCTTAATATGATTGTATGTATGGCCTATCTTTTTTCAAAAAAAAGGAAAAAAAGAAAAAAGTTGCCCTTTCGCTACTAAATATAAAGAAAACGAGCTTTTAAAGCTTATTAATAAATGGGATACAAAGGATTTATCTCGGTTAACGCTTTGTGTAGTACTGTCAATAGGATTTCGCATAAAGCACAGAATAGTCGTATTGATTAAATTATTAATACTGATAAATTGATATTGTGGATTGAAACTGATGAATAGCTTTTTGGCTTAAAAATTAGTTGTAAAATGTTTTCGAGCAAATTATGCATTTTTCTTTGAAAAAATTCATTAATGGGGATATTTTGTTTTCTTAATAATTTCAGTACTACCGTACTTTTCAGCACAGTATGACGATTAAATTTTCATGTAGCATAGCTGATATATTACCAAATTCGGACAAGTGGGGAAATCATTCATGCTCAAACACCCAACATACTGATATGTTACTTTTTAATTTTGACACTCATTGTGCTTAACTTGGATATGTATAAAAACTCGATTTCTTAACTCATTCTTATAAGTGACCATATTTTAGCGCCGATTTCACCTAATCTTGCAAAATGATGTTTATAAGTTTGTCGCCATCTTCCTTCAAATATTGCGTGAAAATTTTATACCATATGATGATGATGATATTCATAAGTTTTCAAATATTATGTTAGACCAATCATTATTTCAGATATGTTTTTAATATCAAAAATAATACGCGGCAGAAGATTGATGCATGAACTTGAGGCTGAAACTGAAAAAAAAGCGACACAGGAAGTGACTGCAACAGTAGTCACTCGGGCGGAAAAATCCATAGGCGAAATGTCACAGGTTTGCAATCTCATTTCCGGAATAAATACAATATTATGCGATGTTCTAGAACTAGAACGAATGTGCTTGAAAAACAAGATAATGATTAAATTTTTTGAGAATCAACTCATATCAAAACCTGGAATTTGAATTAAAATTTAAACTTGGAGATTTCCAATAAAATCAGTTTCAAATCAGATCAACTTTCAGTCTGGAGCAGGACCATCCAATTCATGTGCAACAGCTGCATCACCACATCGCAGGTCTCATATTCATTTTTATATTTTGCATTTCAATTCATCATTTATTAATTTTTTGAGTTAATGAGATATTCAATCAATAGCATTTACAGTAAGCTATGGATGATATGTCAAAATATACTTTAAGTGACTTTAAATAACTAGTTATTCGTATGCGTAACTCAACAGAAATAATTCTTTTTGTGAAGGCTAAAAAACTTAATCACTTAGAATATTTTTTCTAAACAATTGAATCGTTTGTTGTTTTGGATTATCTAAATCACACAGTAAAACCAATTATGCTTCTCTTTCCTGCCATTACCAAGAAATTTGCACTTTTTTTCTCAAAATTCCATTAAAAGCTGTCATTCTTTTCCTTTTGAACAGTATCATAGCAATTTTATTTTAATTTCTTTCAATCGAATTTCTAATTGCACTCCAATAGTAATTCTTTATTACTTTTTAACATTTAATCGTAATATGACAATCGAGATATTAAATTTAGGCAAATTTGTTATTCTATTCGACACCTATAAAATCTTTAACGGTGAAAATAAAATACACTTACATTTTTTCATCAATATTTTAAATCTAGTCTAACCAATCACTCTTTTCAACTTTGGAATATTTTCGCAAACTTTATTAACATCACTAAAGTTTCTAAATCATTACAGTTGTCAAGAATCGCTAATGCATGCGTCCAAATAAGTGAATTAATATGGTTCAGTTGAGATTTAAAATAGCTAAAGTGATATGTTATATATGAAAGATCAATGATGGCTATTCATATCGCCTTAAATGCGGATATTAATTTTTGAGGATTAAATATGTAAATACAATCTGTTTATATTCCATTGAGCTACATTAAATTAATGGGAATTTCTATTATGCTGCTTCATAGGCAATCAATTCTTTTCATTCAAAGTTTCATCTCCATAGCAATTTAGTCTTTGCTTGGGAGCCCAACTTGAGATTCAAAGATTGAGATGCAAGGATATTTCTCGTCTAAATTTTATCTGTTTCGTTTTTCGAAAAGAGGATAGAGAATATGAATATAATTGGAATGAAAAAGAAAAATCACGAGAATAAGAAATATTATTGACCAGAAATTTATATAATATGCATGAAACATAAAAAAGTACCTATCTGAAATATATGAAAATATAATATTTAACTGATCACTGTTGCATAATTCTAGCTTATAAAAAAAATATTTTCTTGGCTCAAGTAAGCAAATATTGTATGTGAAGCATAATTTGAGTCTTTGATGTATAAACCCCAGAATATCAATTTGTTGAAGTTGTTTTATTTTTTTTTTTAAATTTCCTTGACTAAAAATATTACTTTAAAAAGCTAACAAAGAATGCTGGAGAATCTGAAAAACTAATTTGATTTACTGTGAGATGGAGTTAAAAGTATTTTGATCGTACTGATTTGAGAGAACATTTACAGTTAAATTAAATTTATCAGCAGATAAATTGTGCAAAGCAACTGTCATTAATCCGGAATAATTTAAGTAGAATTTATACATTCATTCTAACTGACTTGAAATCTCTTTTTATCCATGATAACCTACTTTAATTTTGAAAGCACCATTTATTCTTACAGAAAATTAAAGCGAATATTATAATCAATTTAAAAGACAAATTTTGAAAAAGTCCATAAAAACAAAAGTTTGACATTCAATGTTTATTCAACAGATGCAATTTGATAAATATTTTAGTGATGAAATTCGATCTTTGTCTCATATCAAAATTAAATATGATGATATTAATAAATTTTGGTTATTCTAGAATAGATCATGAATTGAAATTTTTTTAAAACTTCGCACTATCTTCTGCTCCACGTTCCTTAATCTGACATTGATAGTATCCATATATCGAAAACTACCATCATTAATTCCGACTACTATAATCAACGAAATACTGTCATGCAAAGGGAGTAATTCATTTGAGAAATGAAGTTTGTTAAGAGGTGCAAATATCTGAGATAGAGTATTTCTTAACTTCAAGAAAAAAAAATGGAATTATTTTTAACTTACTTACATTATAGTACGCACTGGAAAGTTCTAGGAATAAAGCTAAAATTATTCTATCAGTTCTTTTCACATTCTCAGTCACTCTATGGCTAAGATTTTTCGGCACACTTTCTCAATCAATCTATAAAAAGTGAACATTGACGGTGTATTTATATTGTTCGTTTGAATTTCATTAAATAAGTCATGAAAAATTTCATGCTGACACTAAGTTGAATGAAAGCGGTCATTGGATTCCGTTAGAAGAAATTTTCTGCGATGGTCAGAAGATTTTTCAGATGCGATTCTGATAGTTATTAGCATGTGCCTGTATATGAAAGTCCGGAATTTTAAACCATCTTTCTTGAGTGCATTTTGGTGTGCTAGATACGTTATCGATGTAACTATAAAATTGAGGGAATTTACAGAAGCATCTAAATCAACGCGTAATCATATTGTTCGCTTGAATTTCATTAAATAAGTTCCGAAAAAATTCATTTTTACGATTGGCCTATCTGTTAAGTAATAATTCTAAGCAAATCACGTTGGAAGATTGGGACTTTTGATGGATCGATAGGTGTATTCATTCAATTCAGATTAGGTAAATTTATATATAAATTTGGCTGCATATGATTCTGCTAGAAATAACCAACTGATCGATTTTACTGTCATGCCGTTTTTGCTTCATTCGATAAATGGTATTTAGTTTTTTCTTGTTTTCGATTAGTAAAACTCAAAAGGTATTTGCTGTTGCATTCACTCAGTTCACATTAATTAAAATATGTGCATGTGAGTGTGAATATCTAAATGACATAGAGCCGAGTTTGTGTTTCTTATTCAGGAAGAAGTTATTTTACTGGAAATAACAGTAGTAACTGTTTCCAAACAATTCTCATTCTTCTCATCTAAACAGTTTTAAATTGGCCATTCTGAGAATATCAAGCAAAATCACTAAGCAAAAACAATAATTATACTAGATATATGTACGTTAAATCCAATTTTCCTGAAAAAAAAGTATAATCAACAAACTTTAGTAATTTTGATGAGTTATCTCAAATTTTTTTAAATAATTAGATATGGGAGCATTCCTCACTTCTCAGAACTTTATTGTGAGGCACTCATTGTCATGTGCTTAATGCATGTGTAGTTTCAAGAAAAATTTGATTTCAAAGACTTAATCATGCTTTAGCCAAGCATGATCGCCATTTGCTTGTAAAAGTTGATATCTTTCGTCATTTTTCAGTTTTGAATTTTTTTTTCCATTTTTCAAATTCGAAACATTAGTATGAGCGATTGGTTAGCACGATTGGAAATTAAGCTGAAAAAAAGAGCTTTTGACATGAGCATAATGACCAAAAACTTCTACTGTCATTTTTAAAACTATTTTCTAATTATAATATTTCTTAAAAGTTATTGTAATGATTGCAAAATATCGAAGTGTTAGTAAGGAGAGTATTTGAATGATTAGAATGCAATCTTATTTTTGCAGTAGTTCAAATTAATTAACAGTAGTAGCACTTGTACTTTTATCAGTAATCATCCATACTCAAAATCGCATTAATTTATCTTGCTCTGTCTTCATAGAGATTTCTGCAAAATCAATCTCCTTTTGGATGGATGAATAGCAGAACAAATTTTATCAGTTCATTATATGAAATTGTTTGATAGCAAGTGTGCTTCATTCCATAGTATAAATTTAAAATTTTTGAGTTTTGAAATTCAAAACTTACTTCATTTGATGAAGTAGATATTGGATTTTTTTAAACGAAGCAGGCATTGGATTGCGTACATTGCACTCAGGTTTCTATTAGTAAAATTGGTAATTTGAAATAAGTGATGCATTTTTATGAGATTGTAAGAACTTTATGCAAGTATTTCATCTCTCTGCAAGTATTTCTTCAAAAAGGAAAAATTTTTTTTTCTCCTATTAAATATCCTATAAAAGTGTGAGAAAAGTTTCTCTTAATATCATTTGAAAGAAAAAATTGAAGCATGAATTTAATTTTTGCAACAAAATTAATAAAGATGACGATGGATGCAAGCGATTAGGGATAGTGAAGTTTAATTTTGAATTGACTTCAGTAAATGAATTCTGCATACTGCTATGCAACAAATGTATAAATCTCAAATTATTTTTAAATAAATTAATCTGAATTTTTAAATCTGACTGAAAATTTAATTTTAAATTTCTTCGTCAATTTAAATGTTTGAAAAAATCTCGTCATATAAAACATGTATATATATTATTTATATAAAAAATTTCTCTTCATAATTTCGTATTAAAATAAACTTCCCGGTTAAGTCCCAGTAAGACGAATAAATATGCATGCATTCCTGCATTGATGATTTGTTCGTCCACTAATTTTAATAAATTTATGATTTCTTCCAGGATAGTTCAGTTAACAGTAGCTGGTTGATGCATATCAGTTTGGATTACGGTATTATTTTAAATGACTCCCGTAGTATCTGATTTTGTCACAAAAAAAAAAAAAAGAAACAATATGAACTTCTATTTTTTTGTCAACATATGGTTCACAGAAGAAAGAATTACGAACTGAGAATTAATTTTCTGCTAAAAGAGTCTGGAAGATACCTAAGGATTTGAAAAAAGGAATTGAGATTGAATTTTCAATAAGTATGCAACTTTTATCAACATTGTTGAAAAGCATCGCACAAGTCGTAAACATGGCAAAGATTATTGTAAACATTATTATTATTCCATGCCATGCAATTATCAATTGTTTATGAAACAATAAGTGGTTATTCTGTATTTCGTTTTCTCTAGATAATATTAAATAGTAGCATGAAAAAATAGGCATCGATTATCCGTTATAATTTGTGAAGTTTCATCAATCCTGACGAAATTGATAAGGAATCTATCAACAAGAGCAAGTGTTTCTTGAAAAAAGATTTTTATTTCTTTTCGTCCACAGTTATTTCTTTTTGTCTACATCTACAGCTCATTTATCCTAATAATTAATGGAATAAATTTCAATTTACTTAATATCCTTTTTTTTTTTTTTTTTTTGTTTCAATCAAATGTATCGGTAATGTTTAAAAATATTCGACAGGAAGCATTATTGTTTTTATCGAGCCTGAAGGCATCGATTTATTTGCATTCAGATTTTTATATTATAGATAAATTATTTTAATTCCTTGAACATTCATCAATACAAATTTCGAAATTCCCAATAAATTATAACATTTATCTTCTTCTGCTGCTTTAACAGTCATTGGTAGAGATACAGAACTTAATTTCTTAGTTGTTTTTGTGCTAAACAAAAAGCAAATTTAAATTCTAATTAGACTTATATTCACATAAAATGTCAATACATCCCAAGCTTTATGTCCATCGGCTGATGATATCCTCATTCTTGGCATGACGATATTATCATCACCAAAATTTTGCTTTTAGTGAAAATCTTCTAGAACATATTTTTCAGAATACTATTTCATGCATCTCAATTAAAATTCTGAAATACTGCTCAGAATTTAGAAATTGGACATTTCGCCTCACTCTAGCCTGCAAATATCTCGTGCCATTGCTTCCAGTGAGGATGGGATTCATTGGTAGCACTGCAGTTTATAAATGAGTGCAGAATTATAAGACATTCATCATTCCATTTTCAATTATGGACATCAGAATATGAAAATTAGCAAAATGTTGATTGAAGCACAGGTAGCATATATGCTGTAAGAGAAATTGGTCAGCTTCAGATATTGCGTAAGGAATCCAGTTGTTGGATTCTTGTGCATACTCCAGATTTTATAATATTGACAAATTGCTGAGAAGAAAAAACAGATGTATTCATTAAAGTTATTGCATTCATGCAAGCATACATTTTCAGGAAGGCTGTCAGGCAGAAGACAGATTCCTCATTACCAGAAGAAACCGAAATGGATTTAAACTTAAACGATCATAAAATACCAACTTATTTACGTCGATCATCCAGTATGCCAAGTGTATCCGATGCTATCATCAGTAAGTGGTCGTTCTAAGTGCTTTTTAAGAGCAGAAATGATTGAAAAAATCAATTTTTTGAAATTCTCTTCATTGCTGCTTCTGTTTGTTTCAATAATTTTTCCATCTTGCGACTGCTTTGCAGGTCCGATTTTAAAACATTATGATTACAATTCAAGACTGAACCGACTCCAGAAACGATATCTCCGCTTTACATGGAATCGTTTGCAAACTAAGAATGGTGGAAAACGAGTTGAAAATGTTTTCGAAGAGGTTATTCATATCCGATATCTTTATGAGCTTCTTAATTATTTTAATCTAAGTTTTTAATGATTCAAGAATAATTGAATATAATCTTAGGTAAGTTGAGACTTGGGAAGACAAAGTATCTTTTGGTTACTTGCTTGGTAAATAAAAACCAAGATAGCAAGTGATCAATAGATAACGCGGATATGCATTCATTTGCAAGTGAATATAACTTCTTAATATTGAAATTAGTACTCATTAAATGATTAATTGCAAAATTTCGGTATTTAACTGGCCATAATTTTACTGTAGTTTTAGAAAATTTCTATCAACTCTACTTCAAATTTCTATCAACTCTATCTTCAAATTTCTATTAACTCTATCTAGAAAATTTCTATCAACTCTATCTTCTTCCCCTGCTTGACATCTCTAACATTTGATCCCATTTAAAAACTTGAAATTTTCCTGAAATTCAAAGCATAAAGAAATGAATTGAGCTTGTTTAGGTGTATGATCGTCTTCTACGGCAGTTACCTGGAACTTGGCAAATGTTTACAACACGAACCTTCTTGTCTGCAATGTCACGCAGCGAAACGGCTACATTAAGGGATCATGCGAAGGTAAGTTTCAATTTAGAGAGGATAAAATAAAATCAAATTCATTCTTTCTATGGTGGACATAGTCAGCAGTGATAAGATTATTTTGTTACGGAAGTATTGCACAAAAAAAAGCGATTATAGGAGACAGTCAAATTGATCGATCATGCGATTAAGAATCTGGAAGCAAGCGACAAAAAGAGAAGCGATACGGGCAGTGATTACGATCCTTTCTTACTCGGTGACTTAAGTTTTAGTTTGAAATCCGAAATATTACACTCCAATAATTATTGCCTTGTAGTAGAATGGATTTGCATTTTCTTTACTTAATTTATCAGGAAATGCAAAATTTAATGAATGAAAAATGAAATTATGAAGGCTGACTTGATAAATTGCGAAAATCAAAGCATCAGAATTAGTCACTGTCAGAACAGTAAATGCACAACGAGTTAAAAAAAAATGGTTCAAAATTGATTTTATAAAAGATTATTTTTAAATTGTTCGTAAAATAGTTAATAGAAAGTATTATTTCCAACACATTATTTATTTAACGGTTATAGAACTTGGCTTGCTTTTAGGCAAAGCACATGGTAGACTTCGACCGCATGGTTTCACAGGAAATTATTGGGAGAAACTTGGCGAAATTATGGTTGATGTAGTACTGGTACAGGAGGCAGTTCGAGATTTACCTGGTGCCGGTCAAGCATGGGTTATATTCACTGCATGTCTTGTTGACCAGGTCGTGTGTGTTTTATTTGGTATTTTAATAAGTGATTAATTTTTGTTGCAGCAGTCTATATATTGCAAAGATTCAAGAACCTTTTTCTTAAACTGATAAATTGTATTGTGCTAAAGCAATGTTTTTGATCAATTAAAAAATTAAACAATAAAGCAAGCATTTAGCAAAAGTTAATTAATTAAATTAATTTTCAATTAATTGAAAATTAAAATTAAATTAAATTAAAAATTAAATTAAAAAATTAATTAAAATTAATTGAAATTGGAAAATTAAAAGCAGTGAGTAATGAAAATTGTGCGCCTGTTACAGAAGAGGATTACTTCTATTAATATACTGAAAACTTTTTCTTATTACTGATGCAGCTAAGAGCCGGATTCGATGAAAGCAAGAGCGGTTTGACTGGAATGTTCTCCCAGAAGTTTAGTTATGGTACTAGCGCAGAACGGGGCAGGTCAGACAATGCGGGCGATCGCCATCAACATATATTTCCATTCACTGATGCAGCTTGTTACCCATCAGCGAGTCATGTTTGTTTGCTCTAAATATTCAAATGAAAAAAAAAAGAAACTGAAAACACTGATGGGAAACCATGGACAGAATGTTTCGAAGGACTGCCGATTTATCTTAACTGTTTTTGGAGCATATCTTCAGTATAGTCTCTGAATCTCAGTAATTTAAGCCGGCACTATCTGAAGTGAAAAATATTTTTTTTCAAGTTCATCGTTTAAATTCAGTGTTACATTAGTCATCCGATGGCGCCAAAATACGATTCGACAATGATACCGAAAAGAAGTCCAAGCATTTCTGATTCAGATATGTTGCAGAATGATGGAGGACGAAATTATCCCTTACCAGAACATGACAGTTCAACATTGCGAAGTAGACGAAAGAGTTCAACGCGTATCGTGGAAGCCAGAAAATGTTCTAGAAGTCTATATTAGGGCAGTAATTCGCCGCAGAACTTTTCATCTGTTTATAAAGTATATTTTCATATTTTTTAAATAAGTTAGAAAAGTAACTCAAATTTTGTGTTACTTAGTAATGTTAATTCAGCTGTACGATGAATTATGATTGATGACATTAATCGTAAGCAAACTATTGATAATTTTAACTTCGTTGTTCTTGAAATTTGGAGATTTTTAATTTTTCAAGTTTCTAAATAAATTTTAAACTAAAAATGTCATAAGTATAATGATTTTTTAAGTCACACATATAGATGTAATCTTAAAATTCAAATTACGTAATCAACAAATACTATTTCGTTTCAGAATTCCGGTAATACTCAGGTACTCAATCCAAAATCAGTCGTGGAACCGTGCAATGACAAACATACGTACTTATGAAAAATAAATTGTAACTGGAATATTATTATTTTAAAAATAAATTTTAGATTAGTATTTGCACAGCAACAAAAAGACTTTTAAGAAAAATAAATATTATGTATGAATCATCAGCACTACAATAAAAATTTTATTACTTTAATTACGCCCAAATATAATAAAGCAAACAAAAATATAGTCAGTAAAGTTTAATAAGAAATTCAAAACAGCAATTCAGTCTCAGAATTGTGTTGTTTAAACAAAAGACGATCTAAAATAAATTTTGTCTTCGATTTCCATTTTCTCTCTTCTTTTTTTAAACTTTTAATCTCAATTTTTATTCCTCACTCTTCAAAGTCAATTTTAAGTCAAACCTTTGAGAAAGTTATCGTATCGATATCGCGGAAAAAATAATGAGAAAATCTGTAGCATTCTTCTTTCAAACAGTTTTTGCCATAATTTAAGATAATAAGCAAAAAATTAAAAGACCGGCAACATTTCAGAAATGCTCTGAAGGAAAAAATGAGAGGAAATGAGAAAATCTTTTTCTGAATTCGCAAAATATATCAAACGGTTTCGAACACAAGAAGAAAGAAAATACATTTAAAAATATGAGAAATGTATGGAGAAATATCACATAACAAGAAATTACAAGAAAACTGAATTTCAAAAAACATCAAGCAGCATCATTTCATCCAACGCATCGGTAAATAGTTTAACTCGCTGATCTTTTAAAACATCCATTGGTCTGAATTAACGGTGAGCAGAAATCCCAACTCATCGAGTCTTTGATTTAAAGAGCACCGATCTGTGAAAATGACATGAATGATACATAGAATGACAATATCTTTAATTTGACTTATATAACATCATTTTGATCGCATATTTCATAGGATATGTTATCACTCGTTAACTAAATTGCTAACAAAGTAAAAATTAATCTATTTTTCTACTAATCTATTCTTAAACTTCTCGCTTTTTGCATAAAAATTGCATGATACTGCAATATAACTTTCCAAAAAGAACTAATTTGGACGAAAAATACTGTAATAGAAGGATTTCAAGAAAGGAAAATAGATCAAAGGATATTGAAAGCTCGATAGGGATACAAAAATAGATTAATGAAAGACATGTCTTCACTTTAGCCTTTGCTTATTGCATGAAGCAAAAAATGCAATTCTAAATTGAAAGTTATTCAGTATCAATAATAATTATGTATTCGATTAGTTTCATTTTTCATTCCCTTGGAATCTTCATAAATTCGGTAACAGTCTTCGAAAAATGGAATATATTCTTATATATTCCACTTTTCGAAGAATCATATTCTTAGATCATATAAAGAGTAGAAACGTTATCATTTGATAGAGCAAAAAGTGCCAAAAAAGGAACAAAAATCCTTCCGAAATGCTTGAAAAGATAATTAGCTTTGACAAAACGATAAACACTTCTATGGCAGATGTTCTACTAAAAGTCTAACATTGAAGTGCATATTTCGAATCATCAAAGGTAAAAATCTGCAATGTTTTGATAAACAGTCTTTCAATTACATTACAACAAAGGGATGAAGTTAAAGAAAAACAATAACACAATATCCATGAACAGAAATTGATCAAATTGAGCTAAAAAAGAAACAAAGACAATCAATAAGTCTATTTCTAGACTTATGCACTTTTTGGAGGTTCTAAGAAATTCCTGCAATGCTTGGTGTTTACGAATGACATTGTCACAATGATGTCATCCAAAGTTTTCTCATTCCTCCTTTCAACATCATAGCTAGCATGAATGAACATGAAATAGGGCTATTTTAGAAACTCAGCGCGGATATATGGCTAATGTACTGCTTTTTATAATATTCATTCACAATGATTCCGGATGACCTGAAATGGTACAATTGAATGAATAATTTCTAAAAATAAGATGTTCGCTAAATTACAAAAACCTTGACCGAAGTTTCTTTCTTAATTGTTTTCTCTGTTTGCTGATTTGCACCACTGAACCATTTCTAGATTGGCTAATTAGAAAATATCCCATGTAATTAAGCCGTCGTAGTAATGTTGATCCACATAAATTTAATCTAATTAATTTGTGATCTTAGAAACCAACCTGAGCCATCTATGCATAAGCCATATAGAACTTGCAGTTAGAGCTAGCAGTGCAATAACCATAATACATATGAATATTGCGAATAACGCATTACTTACACACACTTCCGGCATGTTTTGCCTTAACCGGTTATTATATTCATCTGAAAATTTTTAAATTTTAATTAATTGATTTAAGTCTTAGTAGTTAAATGTAGTATGAATAGATAAAATTTGCTAAAGAATCGATTAAATAATAAAGAAATTTTTATAAATAAATTGACAAAGTACATAAATGAGAAAATAAGAATTACTTGAAATACATAAGTATTCTTGCCTGCAATAGTTAGACAATTTTTTATAAAAAATTATCTGATAAGTTAAAAACTATTTTCATAAAAATTACATCTGAAGCTGAAAAGACTAATTTCCGCGAAAACTGAGAAAAAAAAAAAATTAAATTTACAACCTGCATCTTCATCACCAGCATCCAGCACATAAACAGGCTGTGATAATAAATCGGCATCAACCGTGAACTTTGATCTCTCAGATACTGATGATCGTATTCGGCGACGCTTTTTAGATTGAATCTATAACCTTAACGAATGTAGTATCTTAATTGCTATATCGAAAAAAAAAATTGATAAAAAAAATGTTCCTCAAAATTTTCAAATTCGGAGGCTTAATTCCGCTTTAATTCCATTTTATTCATACTTTTCAATTATTTTCTTAGCAAATAGCAATTCTCAATGAAATTTTAGATTATTGGAAGTTTCAAAAGGTTTAGAACAAAAATATGAGGAAGTTTTCTAATTAGACTTACTACTTACGAATTACTATTTCGGAATTTTAAAATCGTAAGTGGATAATTAACTTCATGCAACAAGCAAAACCTGTCAACTCACATTAGTGATATTACTCATTTTTGGTGCATGGACAAGCATCGATTCATCTGTTGTTACAAAAAAGTCGCTTCTTTGTTGCTTCTCACCGAAACACATCGGCGGCTATAAGTTCGGATTTTTTTTTTTTCACAAAAAACGAAAAGTTTAAAGGCTGCAAAGATGTAAATTTAATGTCAATCATGAAAAATTCGATGTGTCTTCCCTTAAATGTAATCTGTAATAATAAAAGAAGCATGCAGTGAAA
Source organism: Onchocerca volvulus (assembly GCA_000499405.2). Taxonomy (NCBI): domain Eukaryota; kingdom Metazoa; phylum Nematoda; class Chromadorea; order Rhabditida; family Onchocercidae; genus Onchocerca; species Onchocerca volvulus. Next base: position 21,623,509 of record HG738137.1, on the reverse strand, counting down.
TATTAGAGACGAAAAAATTGTAAAAATTTGACGTCAGATCATTTAACTGAATGTGTTCAGCATATAAACAAGTAAACAAATAACTTACAGTAATACCAACACAGCCACCAGCATCTTTAACACATAGACGAATTTGGCACTGGAATCGAACGATTACTCGATCAGCGAATTTGAATACTAACGATTCGCGATATGCCATGTTCAAAGACTCAACATATGTGGGATCACCCAAAATCGTCCGATCTGTATGGCACCTGAAGTATTAATCCGAAATTTCGGGTTTGGTACATGCTAGATATAGAATCTAACTGCAAGGAATAGCAGGAAATATTGTCTCTTTTTTCGGATTTTCCATTTCGATTAACTGATTTCATAAAAGGTACCCGTTTTCATCAATGACAATTTGCTTTTGTCCTTGTCCGTCTTCCACATAGCAATTGTACACCAACAAACCATAAACATCTGAAATACATGATTTGAAAGAATTAAAAAGTTAATTAATTCTCCGCACTTGAGCAAAAAAAAAAAAAAAAATCATACCAGATGAACATTCCCATCGATGAACGATTTGGTCACCAACTCTTGCGTACTTCAATATTGGTCCGTCGATTTCATCCTTGCGAATCGTATAGATGCAATTTGGAAATGGATATTCGTATTCCAGTGCTTGTGTCGCTATCGCACTGCATGGAATTATTATGAAATTTTGCGAAATTTGAACTACTTTGGTGCAAAGAGTTTCCGAAATTTCAGTTGAAAAGTTTTTTTAACTTGAAACTTTTACTGCAAACTAATTGAATCGAAAGTCTTGTAATGACAAAATAAATAAGTGAACATAATATCAATTTCACAAATATTTTCTACATGTGTTTCTAACGGATTGCAGCATAGTCATCTAAGTTAACCGATCTCTCCAAATTTCACCCAACTCCATAATGTCTCAACTGAAATAATGTCTGGAAATTTTTTTGCAATTGTGTTTAAGTTAGAAACGGATGATTGCAGTCTCGTGCTAATCACGGAAAACAAACCTCACTTCTATCCCGGACGTAACCACACGTACAACTTCGCGATACATGCATCTGATGTGAAAAGCTCGGTCAAGTCTCGTTATAAATAACTGAAATCAGCAATATTGCACACATATTGCATCAAATAAAAAGGTGAAAAGTTCGCCTATCAACTCTAAGGCTCTAATTAGAGTTCAAAGTCAGGCAGTAAAGACCCTAAACTCAAATCCGAAACATTCGCGAGAATATTTAGAACTGTCGTAACAACCGAAGAATACTAGAGAATGATTTCTTTGTTCTTGAATGGCTTTGTAACCTTAGCCATGACAATGTAGATCGCACTAACAAAAGCGCACTTCATGCGCTATCAAAAGCGCCCTCTTCTATCATTTTAAACGAGAGTCATCAATGAGCTCAGTTGCATCCTACGGCTTAGTGTATTTAAATTTTCTTTTGTTTCGTTAACCCCTTTTTTATATGATTAAATTTACCATTAAATTTGTGTTATTGATATGAGTGATTTATAATTGTCGCTTGTCTTGTCATGTTATTAAATTTTTTGTAATAAAGGTTTAATTACCCAAGTTTAAGATTCGGTTGTGTTGCAAATCAATTTTCCCGACAAGAACAATAATATTCCTTCTATTTTGTCTCTCATTATTCTTTCTCAATTTTCTTGCCTTCACTTTTCTTTTTTTTCTCCTTCCTCATCTTTAGCATTCCGTTTAAATAATAATTCATTAAAACTTAGATTGTAAATAGACATATAAAGTACTAAACTTGGGTATGACAGGAGAAACGCTATTCTATGAAGCATATGACAACAATAGTTTCTGAATGAAGCACATATTTAATTTAAGAAAACATAAACTCACCGGATGAAAACTAATAATAAGAACTGTCGAAAACTGCATGCCTTCAGGTTTGATCTATAATTGAAAGGAGAAAAATATAAAATTCAATTGCAAGGTGTCTAAAATTGATGAAAATGATTGGTTGAATAATAAGAATAGATTTCCTTTAAACAACGAAGAAAGTGCTTTTTGTAGTGAAAAAATTAGAGAAGTAAATTTTATATTATGTCAATTTTAATTCAAAAATGTTACCGTACCATTCGTTGTCGATTCATATTGCACTGTCCATGACTTAATGTAATACCACCTAAGGGAATTCTGCTATCTAAGATTGTCTTGCCATAATCAACTCGACAATTCGGATTGCTGTAGTGACCTTTCACAAATACTTTACCTAAACAACAATTTAAACAATTTGAGATCTATTGCCAAATGAATATTTGTAAACATTCCAATAATGATCCTTGTTTGAATTGATATTCAATCAACAAAGTTGACAGTTGGCATCAAATGTCCGTTATCAAGGTAATAAATTTGAAAAAAAAAAATTTATTGAATACTTCAATATTATTTGGATTAAAATTCGGCCAAGGGTGATGAGGTAAAGATAAAAGTAAACATAGAAGAACAGGATGAATAGTAAAAAAAAATAGAAATATAAATATGGAAATGGACAATAAAGCGAATAAATAATAAAATAATATCAAATTAAAGAAAAAATTACTGGATATGAGATATTATACCATTACCTCGAAATTCTCGTTTGGTCTTGAATGCCAATTCAATCGTTTCTGGATTGCATTTTATTTCCGGTGATCCAATCAAACCATTATCTGTTTCTCTTGTGAAGTCCGTCTGCAGTAGATAAAGATTACTTTCATTACTAATTGATGAGTAAAATAAATAAACAAAGTAATCAGTGAGAAAAATACTTTTTGAAATAAATGTGAAGACAAACTTAATTGCTACCAAAGATCGAATTTAGGGATAAGTGTCGCGAAAATTCCTCATTGTAAATGAATGTTACCAATATTGTGAATCATTTAACTGATTTTATATTCATTAGATTTATTTCCCATTAAATTCCCATGTTTTTTCTGTTTTTATCTATAATCATATCTTCGTATTCCTGTCATACAGGAAATGCCTTTGCTATCAATCTCTCACAATACTTATCTAAATTCACATTTTTTCCAAATTCTCATCTTAATCTTCTCATTAGATCTTGTTACGATGCTTATGTTGTAATTGGGTCTTAACAGTTCCCGGTGTTTAATGTAAACCACTCCCATTTCTAACACATATAAATCTTGTTGTAAAAAACAACATTTATATGTATTAGAAATGTATTTTTTCCAGTCTAGTGTTTTTTTTAAGTTTTCTGTTTTTTTTTTTTTAAGAAGAGGGGGAGTGTACCAATAAAGGTTTTACAATCCGGTGTGCACTCAACACAGTTCCAATCTATTCAGTTCGACTCAAAGCAACCCACCCCAATCCAATTCAACGCAGCACAATCCCAATTCAACACAACTCAACGCAACCCGAGTCTACTCGATTCAACACAGTCCAAACCCTAGTAAACTCAACTCAACTAAACTCACAACTCAACCCAACCGATCTCAACTCGACGCAACTCAACGCAATTCAACTGAATTCAGCTCAGCGGATGTTTGGAAGCTGATCGAACAATTCGACAATCACCTCGCCTAGACACACTTGTGGTATTTGGCTATTGATCGATTTTTTTGCTATTGATTATTTGGTTATTGATCACTCTCCACGATGGAGAAAAATTCACGACAATGGGCATAATTTAATGAAAAGTTTTAATGCATATTATTTTTTTCTATTTTTTTTTGTCATCATAATTTCTCTCTTTTTAAATCTCTTCATTTATCAAAAAGTAATTAGTGAATAAGATATTCTGCAAGTAAACATGTCGGCATACAAATTCAACTTGGTATGGTCCAACTACTTGATAATTTTGTTGGATTTTAAAGGTAAATTTGAGAAAAGAAACAGATTTAAAAAGAGAGAAATAATTGTCCCGAACTACAAATTATACTACTTGGGCCATTCAGCAATTTATCATCATTTTTGGAGATATAAAATGAGCAAAATCAATTCCAATTTCAAAAGAATGATGAAAAAAAGAAAGGAAGTTTTCTGCTCAAATATTTCCCATAATCATTGCTGATGCAGAGAAATGTTAGGATTCGTCTATTTGTCATTTCAATCATCGTCAACTTTCCTTTTTGAAAACTGAATTCGTCAGAATAATAACAAGATGATGGCTGGTTATACGTGCCTTAAGAAAAATTTTTTAATTTCTTTGATTCGCTCAGTATTGATGCAATTACTTTGACTTTCACGAATAAAAGTCTAAAAATTGAATTTATAAACAAAGTTAGATCTATTTTATAAAAGTTATATAAAGATCAATAAATTAAATAAATTTCTTAAAGATTTTTACTTCTGTGATTTTTTACAATGAATCTAACGCATGCGACCATTCAGTTAGAAGTTTTACAGATTCCATCTAGAATCCTAACATTGTGATTTTTGTTTCCAAACAAGCATTTTTTCCTTTTCTTTTTCTAATTGTTTCAACAGCCCGCTGGTGGTTAATCGCTCTCATGTTTCACTGCTACAAATGGAAACATGAGAGCTCGGATTTGATCAAATTTGAGCGTTCCTATGGTATTAAAATTCAAGAAAGGATAATACCACAATAAATAATATTATTCTTCAGCATAGATTATAGCTTAGTTCATAGATTAAACAGGAAATCATATGTAAATGGACTTACTTTAGATGATTTACATAAGACGAGCCATAAGGAACATAAAAGATTGAAGAAGCCGTACCTCAGAAGCATTTCAAATCTTTTCCTTATTTCTGCAAATGGAATTTTTAAATTCTAATTATAATTTCGTTTTCTGCAAATCATAGTTACTGATAAAAGAAAGAAAATTAAGCGCGAAGCATGTATGAATCTGGATATCATTTAACAAATGCATTTCTATTCTATTTATAATTATTACTTAATATCGGAAACATGCATCAGAAAAAAAAAAAAAAAAATTATTACTTGCATCGGAAACATGTCATAGTAGATTAAATTTAAGAATTCCACTTAATGTATGTACAGACCGCATGTAACGCCAATTTTCCAATACCTTTTTAACAAATGATTCCTGAATCAATTAGTGGATTACGATCACAATTTCTAGTCTCCAAGAATATGAACTAAGAATAATTGAAGCAATTGAGAGGATGAAGTTAACTTAGGTAGATTAAAACTACATTGTGCTAGATTAAAACGTTAATTAAATGAACTGGATTGAACAAGCAAAGTTTTTATATTTAGATAAGCACAAACTTTGTAATATGACAATATCCTTATAAGTAAATTTCTTTTTTCCTTGAACAAAGCTTGGAAAAAGCTTATTGCATTTAAATGCTTTTACAGTTTTATTTCTACCACTTGAAAAATTCAAAAATAGCAGTATGAATTCGATGAAACTTTCAGTGGATGTCTGATTTTCTTCCTAATTCATTCGCGTTTTATTGTTGCTTTGTTGCGTCATTAAGATTAATCACTAACAGGTTGCAATTCAAAGACAACTTCTGCTGATGGGGAATTCGGATTACAGTTAATATTTTAGTCCAAGATACAATAAGCAAAGTTGAGACAATGCGGATGTCTAACAAATTTTTTAATTGAGAAGATTTATTGAATCTTATTTATATCTAAGAAGTTTATCGCCTATAATTTAAGGTAGAGCAATAAAAGTAAACTTTTTCTTGCTGGAGATGCTGAATAAAGCCCTAAAGCTAATATATTTTTTTTTTTTTTTAATATTTAAGAGAAATCCGAAAGAAATCAAGAGAACATAGCTAAATCCGTAACTGCGATAAGGACTTCGATGGGTTAAGTCGTTCTTTCACACTTCACAAATCATATATCACCTTTGATGAGTTTATTGCATATGTAATTAATAATGAATTATAAAAATATTTGGTGCAAGGCCATTGCATACGTATCTACATCCACTTATATTTTTGATGAAAGGTCACATACACGTATATTTATAGATTGTCATTTCTCCATTCAACTTTCAACTGAGCTTCATAAAGACAAATTTTTTTTCTGAAGAACAAAATCACTCGATCAATTCCAATTGAAGAGTATCAAATATAATTTTGTATTGAAATTTTTAATTTCAACAGAAGGAGACAATAAGGACCAAATATTGATCTATCTCAATTGATATTCCTACGATGAAACTTGATTTTTTTTTTTTTTTTTTTTTTTTTGAGTCGCTTTAAGATCAATTAAAGTAGCGTGCTGTTGATCTCGAATGAATCAACCTCTGGAAAATCTTTGCTAATTAAGCCTTTCTCCCTTTAAAAGAAGACTAATATTTTGGATTGTAAAATAGGTGGGAATTTGCGAATAAAATCCATGTTTTTACAGGAAAGAAACGTTTTTGAAGTTTAAAAGCGAAGAAAATAAAACGGTAGAAGAAGATTAAAAATGTACAGAATTTCCAAGTAATGTAAACAAATGTTATGAATCTTTTCTGTAAGTAAATTTTATCGAAACTTACTTCATTTCAATATTATTTTGTATCATTTTCCTTACTTCCTGAGCAAGCAACTTAAGAATGACAACCATCTTAAAAACTGCAAGTCAATTTTTCAAAATATCTCAGGAAATTTTGATCAGAAAATTACTCATATGCTGTTTCAAATAAAAATTATACGAAAGAACAGCTCCTATCCATGCAAGTGTTGTCAGCAATAGCCGAAAATCTATTCAGTTTGAGAAGAAAATGACAAATTTTAATGGAAAGATTCAGTGAATCAAGTCGAAGTGTAAATAAAAATAAATGAGGGATAAGAAGTTTTTAAAGATATGTAATCTTTCCAGTAAATTTTTCATGAATTGTAAAATGTCTTCTTCCTTACCATCGATTAACTAATAGGAGATCAAAATATTCTGATGTAGCTTTTCCTGAAGGAATTTTGCAAATACAAAAACTTACTGATCATTTTTTGGAGATTTGCTTCGCCGAATTAAAATGTTCAATAAAGCAAATCTCACAGAGATATGCATTATAAAATTTAAAATTTTAAATTAAAGAAAAATTATAAAAATTTTGCATGTTTCACGCCTAATTTTAATTTCATTCTTTCAATTTAGTATCTCAAAATTTGAATAAGGTTTCTACATGCAAGTGTTGGAAAAAAAATTAATGAAACAAAAAGATGAAAATCAATAAATGTACCACTTCGATGATTAATAATTTTTCTTCGAAGGCGATACTGATCAGTTTTTTTTGAGCTCAGAGAACATTCGTATTTTTGATTGGATTCGTTTCACGATAACCTCTGAATTGGGCGATATTGATCAAATCTCACTAAATATGAAAATTAATGAAATCTATATGAATAACATGACATTTTGGTTGATAAGAAAAATATCGACTTACAAAGTATCAGTGAAGAAGAAAAGCGAACAAGTCCTTGAAAATGAAGAGGAAAAAAAAAATGAAAAAAAAGCAATGAATACGATGTCGTTCCTAAAATTCTCCTACGACAAGTGTAATCCTTTCTTAATTGCATTTTGCTTATTCATTCATACCAAAATTATCATTATAGTAACAATATGCACATTAAACATACCAGTTTGCCAATTCGTATCATTACCCATCCGATCGCTTCCTAACTATAGATGCGTAAGAAATGAGGCTGTCAGTAATAACATCGAATAATTTATCCTTACTTTCTTACGTTTTCCGACAACTTTGCTATTTTAATTATTCTGAAAGAAAGAAGGATCAAATAATATAAATTAGCAATAAAATATAATCAGTCGAAGAAGATAATTCTTTCAATGAATACATAGCATCAACGACAATCTGCGCAATATTTTTTTTTTTATTGGAAAATGGAATAAATTATGAATATATGTAAGCAAAGATGCAGCAAAAATTGAAGAATGATGACTGCCAAGGAATATGGAATAACATCACAAGATCCAATATTTTCAGAAAAAGAAGAGAAATAGATGGATTGGAAGGAAGGTTTAATAGGCTCATTTTTCCATATTGGCCAAAGCTTCACAGTTATTTTCGCCAAAAATACCGACTACCCATGCAAAGAATAAGATGTCAAATATGTGGAGAACATCACTTTTAATGGAAGGTCAGGACAGAAGACATATTGAACAGAGCAATTTTGAGATTGAACAAAGATGATAGAGGAAAAGTAAACTGTGGAGTATGACGGATAGAATGAAGGTATAATTTTGAGAGCCATGGAGTACCGATTTGCTGAAAGTCTCCTTCCTTCTGAAAATGATAAACGTTCAATTATGGCGAGAAGGGATGGAGAAGAAAGAATAAATGAAGAGTTGACAAGGCTACTTTTTCCTCTATTATTGTTGATTGGCTGCGATAGTTGGTGGATTGGGAAAGTGTCATAGTGTCATGTCACTGTAAAGTACTTCATGTCCAAGTACATTTATTAATGCATCTATTATAATGAAGTAATTGATCCATGAATACATTATTATTCTTAGTTTATTCCTTCACTGAAACATCACAATATCGACCAATTGTTGGCTCTTGTTAAAGTCAAAAATTTTAGCAATTAAAGATTGGATAACAAATAATCATCAAGCAATGTGAAAATAGTAAAAAGGGCCCGTTGATCGAATGATTATTTGTTCTTACACTGTTACGCATGAACAAGGTTTTTGTGGCACAATGAAAGACTGTCAGTATTTCAAGAAGCAGTCCTGAATTTCAGGAGCTTTTGTTGATTTTAAGTTCCATAGTTTTAAATTAATCAAGTGAAATGACATCGACAAAAAAATTATTTAAAAAAGATATTCAGATAATTAAAGATTCATAAAATATATTAGTTTTTTTGCAAATGGAGAATAAGCATGCTCAAATATTTCTAATCTCACTTTTTGATTGCACTGAAACAATTCATTTTAAAAATTAGTAGATTAGACCGGAAGAAAATAGTAATTAATGCAAGTTATAGTAAAAACAAGAATACGAAATATCGGTATATGAACGTTTATCGTGTTTGAGGAATCGAAACAAGGATAAAATGAGAGGTTAAGAGCAGAGTCATAATCATCATCCGTCAACACATGGATCATTTAAAATTGCGAATTTGAAGGTCACGCAAAGCGAATTATAATAGAGACTGCCACCTTATTCAAAGGATGGATGAACACCTGAGAAGTGAAGAGAAATGAGAAAATATGGAAACACGCTGAATGTAAAACATTTATATCCATTTCAACCAAATTAAATGTTTTTCATTAAATAGATTGTAGTGGCATTTTCACATATTTGCTTGCTCCTTTCTGCCGTAATTATGATAATTAGTGTCGTACCAAACTTATTTTAACAAAGGATAGAGGAAAGAGAATAGATTTTGTAAGTTAGCGATGAAATGATTTGATTCTAAATTCACCAGAAAATTAAACGCTTACGAAGAAAAATGACAGTTTTCTTATTTTCTTCATCTGTGCGAAAGAAATTAACAAATTTTCTTATACTTTCTTCTTTCTCAGTGTACTTTCTTATACTTTCTTCTTTCTCACTGGTCAATACTGTCACATTGCGGATATTTTTGTGTCAAACTGCAATATTATTATTATTTTAATAATCCATTATCATTGTTGTTGTTATTTCATATATATATGTGAACTACATGAATATGCGTAATATTAATTGAGAATGATTGTAAATCATGAATAACTATAAGATTTATAACATCGCCATAAGCTGTCACTTTTTTTTTTTTTCGGACTGCAAATAGTTTCAAAGATTGAGCCAAAATTTTTGGATTGAGATTCATTTTGGGGATAGCTGAAGGAAATATAAATTGATAATGAGCTCGAAAATAATTGTGACGAATTCTTATGACGTAGAAATCGCAAATGAGATCATCGCCAATTTTGCTGAGGAGCAATTCATATGATTTTTTGTCAAATAAATTTTTCAGATTCAACAAGCAAGCTGCAAATCGATCAGTCGAAACTTGTTGAAGAATTCTGTAACAGAGACGACAAAGGTCACTGACGTATTATCGGAATACATTCTGTGCGTAATAACTTAGGCATTATCGAATACGATTTTATGGATTTATGCTAAATAGACATTGTTCTGAATTGCGGATCGTTTTCTTGAAGTAAATGTTTTGGCATCTATTCGAAAAATGTTTTTTGCTCTTTCAAAGTTTATTCAAAAAAGCTGTCATTAAAAGTTGATGATATATATCACACTTGTTGAATGAAAGTGCTATACTTCAGATGACGGCGAAAGATAATGAGCCATGCATTTCGGACGACTCAAAGAACCAAGTTTCCATCCAGCAATACGAATTGTTTCTTTTCAAAAAGCACTATCTAAATTATCAGTAGTCTTATCTCTTTAAAAAAATCTCTTCGTTCATCTTATTTTTGTTGGATTGCAATTTTAATTTCACTATCAATATTGAAAAATGAAATATTATTGAACTGATGAATTTATAAAGAGCAAACTCATTTTTGCTACTTTCTCACAGCTCTGTGATTTTAATGCTTTAAATTTCTGCATGCATCCTTATTTGTAAGCTTGGTAGTTTTCTTTTTTTCCTGTATTTAAAATTTGATCTTTACGCAACGAGTGTGGATTTGAATGTGGATGTGGATAAGCATTTCCCAGCATATTTTGAATGTAGTCTTTTGAAGAAATTTTTTGCCATAAGAAGTCAGTTCCATCGGTCATGGAGATTTTTCTCTTAACAAATGCGAATTTCACAAAGTTAGCGTTATAAGCAAATTAGCATCGATATTCTATGAACTTTTTTCTTTACTTTAGTATTCTATTTTAGCTATATCTATCAAACACTCTTCATCTACTGTTTCAGTACATCTGACATTTGACGTTGAAGAATTCCAAATATCAAAAAAAAAAGTGTATTCTACAATTTTTAGTTTGTCAGCGAGCAATATAATATCGAAATTGCTTGTTTACTTTCCGTATTCAAATCCAAGTTTTTCTGCAGGAGCGATGACAGAATTCGATGCAATTATCGATTGAATTAAGTTAAGAATCTAATAGATAGCATAGATTATAAGTAATTTTGAATTTTAGGGATATTTTTTGTCTTTGATAATTATTATCATGAAATCTATTTTATTCTGACTAAATATAAAGAAACCACTGAATTTGTATCTTGTACTTGATTGATCCTTATAAATCTATCTTTTTTTTTTTTTTTTTTTTGCACTTTCAGATTTTACGATTTGTGATTTTTGTTCGTAATAAATATCAAAGACAGGTTATGGGCTTCTGTTGCATTGCTCCATATAACTTTGTGATCCGCCTTGAAGCCTTTTCAAAAATTATTCTTTAAAATGACATCTGTAAACAGATATGTTATTAATTTGATGTTTACACGAAAATATGAGAATATGAACGGGCCACTACGAAAAGTAGCTGCTTTTAAAGGCGCCCATAAATAGTGATTAATTTTGAAAGAGCATTACATATTTATGGGCTTACAGAAACTTTAAAGACGTTACATTTAATAGAAAATGCCATTTCCGAGCTGCGTATTTTTCAGAAATTTTTATGAAATATAGATGCATAAATAATAATGCAAATGTTCGTTTGTTCAGTATCTTAAATCTCCGAAAGTTCTTACCGAACGCTTTGAAATTTTGACACACTGTTGAATTCGAATACGTGCATGTTTTCATATACTTTTTATATACACGGATTGTTGTGGCTCTGTCTGGTTAAGCGGAAAAGAAAGAAAAGAGAAAGTGCATTTTCTAATATATTTAATATCACAATGCTTCTGGATATATTATGTTTTTTTCCGTTCCATGTCTGTGTAGATATAGAGATTGTCTGGTTTGCCGACTTTGGAACATGCAACGTATAACTGTCCATATGAGAAGCAATCCATGTGTGATCTAAACTGCATTATTTCGAAGAATGATTCCTGAACTTTACTGATTGTGATTGCAAACGTCACTCGAATTGGGAGTTGCAATCTCTTAAATTGAAATGGCATATCCGTTGGAATTATAGCAATGCGAAGAATGAGAACATCTTCATCTTTGAAAAGTCCTGTCAAAATAGCTGCTTCTACGACACTGCTCATTAATTTTTTTTTACTACAAACTACGTGTCTTTGCAAAGTTTCGGCTGGTTGATATTTCGCAACATGATATTTGGCACTTCGAATTTCAATCGCAGTACGTGTGGTGACATCCCTGATAGATCGAGTGGATTCAAAAATTCTGTTGGGTAATTAAAGGCTTCATCCATCTACTTCCACAACAGTTTATTTTTTCTTGAATGTTAGATTGAATAATATTGTCAAATTCGGAAAAGTTTTTGTTCTTGATCGCAAGAATAGTTCGTCCACTCAGCCAATCGTGATTCTTATAATTGGTTTGAGTATTGGAAATATTTTTTAAATCAATTCTTCTTTTAACTAAATTGCAAAAGTTATGAGGGAATGAAATTCGTCCTTCAGGTTAGATCAACCGGCATATTTTTGTTTTCGGTTCTGAGCAATTGATGTGTGTAGTTCAGGATCTGAGATATGTCTCAGTAAATCAGATCTCAAAATGTCAAAATATCAGGTATGAGAATATCTGATTGATTGTTTTGGGCTGGAACACATATCTGTAGTTTATTTTAACGTCTTTAAGTGTTGCGACAAAGTAGAGTATTTTTGGCAAGCATTTATTTCTGCTTAAATATTCTACTTTGCGGCTACACTTAAAGGTGTCGATCGAGGAATTATAGGTAAAGCTTGTCTGAAACCTCCTGCAAGCAATATTAGTACTCGCCCAAATGGTCTGATGTTTCCATGCAAATCTTGTAATAATCGATCAAGAGCCCTGAGCATTTTTTTTGTGCGCATTGTGCTTCATCCCAAACAATAAGTTTACATTTCTGCAATCTTTTCCATGCCGGATGCTTTGAAAATGTTGCACATGAGAATTTCAATGAATTGTATGTTCAATGGCAATTTCAAAACGAATGAGCAGTTATTCATCTGACAGCAATATCGCAGACGATGCAAGAGCCAAGGCTATGTGAATTTCGATCGTATTGCCACCAGAATCAATCCATTAGGAATGTTTTATCACTTCCTCTTAGCACTTCTAAGAAAAAGATTTCTCCAACTCCAGTACTCACAAATTGCATTATTTAATTGTAAATATCTTTTCGCTCAAGCTTTAACTTAGGAATATTTAATTGTCATATGACAAAAGATTATCTGTGTTGTAATTTTTGTCACAATGTAATCCTACATCGAGGAAAATAGCAGCAGATAGATTTGATGACATTTCCATTGATTGAGAACTTTGTTTGCAATTTCTAAGCACAAATCTTCATCATTAGCAATGCTTCATTATAGACTTTTGTGATCTCCTTAGTATTCGACCATGTGCGTTTATATTTCTCCCATAGCTCTATTGGAGATGAAGGAGAGTAGGAGGTCAATATAATTATAAACAGTGCACGAATTCGATTTGGTTGTGATGTGTTGCACCCACCATTAATGCATATATCCCTATATCGGGTCATTCTCCAATAAAATTAAGATAAGATAAACCATGCAAATATATAGTTTGTTGATATTTGAAAATTTCCGAACCAGTGATCTTCGTTTCCAGTACTTGACAAATCAAAGGAGTAGCAATGTCGGAAGAATTCGAAAGATGACTTATTATAAACAAGGAGTGCAAGTTAAGAAGCATGAAGATAGTTTCAAATACATCAACAAGCCAATAAATATGTTTGCTACCAAAACAATAAATAAATAAGAGGTAAACATACTTATTTTGAAAACTACTTATCACCAAAAGGAAAAATATGTTTACAAATAAAGGACAAATATGTTTTCCGCCAAAATGATAAACATGTTTACGTAAAAACGCTATGATTAATAGGTTACAGATAAAGCGAGGCCGACTAATCATGAGACGACACACTGGAGATCACGGGAGGAGGAAAAGTCCCGAAATGATTTAAGAGAATCGGATTTTGAAGCAAAATCATGTTTTTTTTTTAGAACAGTTTACTACAAAGACGACAGTCTGGAGTATTCTACAACGACTATTGCGACAGTTCGATTCGAATCGACATTAACAATCGACAATCAAAAGGCAGTACTCTTTTCTATGAGAGACAAAGGAAAGAATATCGAATGATAAAGTTACTTGAATATTCTTTGGTAATTTTTGTTCGTAACTGTTACATCTAATAATAAATTCTTCAAACGCAATCGTCTCTTTCACAAAATTACGTTTCCGATGGGCAAATTTTTTAACCTTAACTCTCTGCTTGGAACTATCTGGATATGTCATCTGCAAATGTTGGTTTATTTACTTAATATAGAGGTTCTGATTGCCCATGTATCCGATAAAAAAGTTTATAATTCAACTGATCATATTGCCATGTATCTTTGGCCGCTGAGCCCAAAGAAACCCTAACTTCATTGATGGTCAGAGTATCCAGACAAATGACCTGAGGTGGCCTATGATGCTGAACACCGAATATCAGCTCGAACTTCTGGATCGGTGCGGACTGTTCATATCAATTTTGCCAGCAATTAATTAAACCGCTTGAATTGTTATCATGCACAGGTTACCTGTGAAGACTTGCTGTATTGCACAATGTTTTCTTCACAGATACTAACTGCTCAATCATCGCCAATCCTTTCATATGTTTATTCATATAAACTATTAAATGCATATTTACATGGCTCAAAAAATCTTTTATAAAATCTTTTAAGTATAAAGTAGTTCTATTTGCTTAACAAATTATCTCGCTAATGTAATGGCAACGGAAAATTTTGTTGTTCACTGTAATATTCATTTCTTTTGTTTTGAGGATGAAGATTTCAAGATGAGAGATTTTCATTCATAATGCAATAGGAATAAGATCAAAACTGCTTAAAATTTTTTGTACATAAAATTCACTTCTGCACATAAATCTGCTTCCTTTTGGTGGAATTGTATCAAATCAAACTGACTGATTCGTATCAAACACGAATACTAATGGACGAAACTTAAAAAAATTTTCTTAAAATTTCAATGTAAATTTAAAATTGACAGAAATGCGAGCTTATGTGATGCTGACTTCATACGGTGCTTCAAAGCTATCTCCCAAGGAAGTCATACACCCCTTTCTTGGGATTAACTTTCAATGAATTCCCATCATCAGTGAACAAAGCTTTCCACATCAAAGGCAGTTTACATTTGATTTTTTGTCACCAAGGAAATTACAAAATTCATGGGAAACAAAGATGCACTATGGGGTTCTGAGCATTGATTGAATAGTAGCGCAGAGAGACAATAGTAGCGCTGTAGCTAGGCTATGCTAACCAGTTCATTTCATGATGTCTCTTCATTTGTTTCCTTTCTACCTGGTGCTTTGTGAGGGAGTGCAAATTGATAGAATTCCAGTGGAGAAGTGCGTTGTGGGATGTACTGCGAGGTAATGTCAGGGGGGGGGGGGGGGGAAGGTTGCTCATCTCGCAAGACACGCTTATTTCACGTGAAAAATTCATCAATGTAAAACAACTTTTCATTTCTCTTATCAGACACTTACATCATGCACAATTTCTTTTTCCTCTCTAAGACAAAACGAAATGAAGGTTGAATAAGAGGATGTGTGGTTTCGATCAGATTGTGTCATCACTTCCGTAATGCAACAAATATCCGTCCATAGTATTTCTCTATTTAATGTTATCTTGTCCTATCTGATTTTTTCTTCTAATCTTTCAGAATAACATTTAATTACTGTAAGTACAACAGTGTTTGTTATACGAGTACAATCTACAACATTGTCAGCTTAAATACATTTAGCCATAATTTTTTTCTTTTTTCTTTTTTTGCAAAAAAAAGACAAAAAAATTTTTTTTTTGTCTTTTTTGCAAAATGGAATACGTTGAATGGAATGCAAAGAAAGGGAGATAAATATGGTATATGAACAGAATGATAAAAGATGATATGAGAATTACAAGTGAAAGGAATTATTGTGATTTTTGGTGGTTTTATCAAATGGACTGATTTGTGAATCACTTCTTTAATTTATTACAGGAAAGCAATGAAGCATGGGTCCGCTGTTAACTTTTTTTGAAATATATATTGTAGATTTATAGATTGTATTTCAGAAGTGTTTGCAGTTTACTGCAGCGGATAAGAGAAAGGGATGAAACGCTCTGTAGGGGATCGTTTTGGTAGTGGAAATAAACGGACACGAATGGATAGCTATGAAGAAGCCTTAGCGAACGGTAAATATGAACTACGGTTAGTGGTGACGAGTCGTGGAGCTGGTGGTATAATAGGCCGAGGAGGCGAGAATATCAAACGTCTCCGTTCTGAGGTACTGCCATTTGGATAACTCTCGTACCATTTCAATGCGTAATTTATAGTTCTTTCCGATGTTTTGTACCTTACTTGAGAGCCCTAATCCAAAATTCATTTGCCTAAAAAATAATAGCTCATCCATTCTAAACTGACTTTTTAATATCTAGTAAAGTTTAGCAGAGAAACAGCAAATCATATATTTCTTGAACAATTGCTGTTTTAGCAGTGATGTTGAGGTTAAATATTGAGAAGAATGTTGCTGATTCCTTTATCCTTAACGATCGAAAAGATTGCTTATGACAGTGAAGTTCTTGATTCCGAAAGCAAATCTTTTTAAGTAATCGACATTTATTTTTTCGAAGTTTTTTAATGGTTTGCAGCTGGCTTTAGTTTGTTAAGCAAATGCATTTTGGATCAGAGCTTATCCAGGGTCTTATCCTTTCTTTTCCTTGATGACTAAGAATATTTGCTTGTAAATGCAAAATCCTTGGTTTCGGAAACTTCGGAAAAGTTCAGGAAGTTATTAAGTCACTTTTATATGAACGGCCTTAAACCGTTTGATATTTTGGCGGACTGAGCAACATGAATTACGAAATTGTGAACACAGCCCAAACTAATGCTCATTTGCAGTTCGACGCGAACCTGACCGTCCCAGATAGCCAGACGCCCGAACGGTAATTTATCCTGGAAATACTCATTGCCCTCACTACTGATTACTCGTTGGGCCACGACCGTTATTGCCATTGGGCTTCCACACGATGGATAAACCTACAGCTCTGACAGGCTGACCTTGAATTACCTTCCACATTTCTTTCACAAACCTACTGCTACAAAATAGGTGACATGCCTGCCTGCCTTATACGTTCCACCTGCTTAATTGTTTAGCACTGTAACTGGTTTTTGGCATGCAGTTAAAAATTTTGATGACTTTGAAGGTATTTCGTTCAACTGAGATAGCGGAGAGCAAAATTTGAGAAACAGTTTTCAGCTACTTTCGATATTATGAAATGGTGTTGTGAAAAATAAAATCATAATTTTCGTTAAAATCAGTTAATATGAAATTACATGTAGATATAATACTGTGGGAGCATTGTGTTTAACAAAAGCAGCAAAGAGCAGGAGGGGCATGTTTCCCAGATTTTTTAGCAGAGGAGGCCACTTTTTTTTCAAAATTTTCAATAATTTAAAACTTTTGGTTGGTCGATGCACATTATTTTTCAATTTGGAGCTAAAATGAAGGATTTGGATTACAAATTTGTTCCAAACCGTGCACTACCTTTTCTTGCAGCCATTGGCTTCAGATTCTAGTTTGGTTGTTGGGCAATAACTTTTTGTATTTTTGAGACTAAACCTGTGAAATTTGCATGATTTTACCATCAAATCTTACAGACAGAACGTTTCTTGCAAAAATTTTTTTCTTTTTAAAACTGTATTCTATATGTTGTTCAGGGTATTGACACTCACTGCTACAACGGAAAACATCGCAAACTGTTTGCGTGAAATTATTCCACGTCTCGATGAGGTAAATGCTAATTTCTACAAGTTTTAAGAACAATTTGTATCCATAAAATTTTTAAATTTGTTTTTTGCTAATAATTGTAATTTGGTGATGAAAAAATGTTGGGACTGTGAGATATGATTTTTTTTAATGGATTCTAGCTCACTGATTCTCACATTGAAAATTTAAAGCCCCTTCACTGAGAAAAAATAATGGCGAAAATTTTCAGAATCGTGAAGATGATCGTGATCGACGAAGTAAAAAAGCGGAGAGATCGGATAGTGAAATGAAAGTTTTAGTGCATGAATCTCATGCTGGCGCTGTTATTGGCCGTGGTGGGTCACGAATAAAGGAACTTCGCGAAAAAACTGGAGCGCAGCTCAAGGTCTATTACTTATTTTCAGTTTTGTAATGTATGCACAATTCGAACATATTCATTCCGTTATTGATATAAGACTTGTTACGAAGTTGACTTGCATTTCTCTAGAAAAACATTTTTGTTTTCGCAATGTCGCATCAAATTTTAAAATCATAATTCAAGAATTTTACTTACATGTCGATGAGTTCTTTCAAACTTAACTGTTCAGTCATCTACCTCATTTTGAAAATTCGTTGTAGGCATATTTATTGAATTATTTATTTTCATTCCAGAGTTTTTAATTGATGTATTTTAATATTTTTGCAGTATCTAGTGGTAAACTTATGATTTGTTGAGGCAGAAATAAAGTTGTAGTGAAAATAAGAATAAAATTTTCAATATAAGAGGAACTGAAAAGATGAATTCAATTCCACAGCATCTTATCATTAAAACATTAGCAGGTTTTTTCCCGCTGTGCACCACAGTCTACTGAAAGAATCGTGTTATTGAATGGTGAAGTGGAAAAAATTATTGATTGTATTAGTATCATCATCGATGTGCTGAAGGAAGTAAGATTTATTAAACCGTAAGCAGATTTCAGTAATCAAGAATTCTTGACCTCCTAATAAGCATATTAAATTAAATTTGTCTTTATTTTATATTCGAAAAAAAGAAAAAATGATCCGAATACCAGTTGCAATTTTTAGATCCCCATAAAGGGACCTGTCCGGCCCTATGATCCGATGTATTATGATCCAGATATCATTAACGATTACGGTGGATATGTTCCTGATCGAAATTTCATCTCACGTGTAGGTCGGGGAAGAGACTATGGATTTGGCAGTAGCATGATCCCCTCACGATATCCGGCAAGAGATGATCGGTATAGTGGTATGAGGGATATGATGGGACGTTATTCACCTATTCCAGCTATGCAGACCACACAGGTGGAAACAATTGACGTAACATGATTTCTTAAGATTTATTTTGCGAAATATATGATATGCTCAGATTGTGTTGATTTTTGCAAAACTCTCGTGGAAATCTTAGTCGTTATCAAATTTCTTAGTGTTCATCAGCAGTCAGGTGATTTTGTCAGATTGACTCTTCACCTTTTCTCCTTGGATTTGGTTGTTGAAGTAATGTGCTTTGGTGCAGAAGGGCTTATCATTTGCCTTATAATCTATTCTATTAATGTAGCAAATAGCACATGAATCTATTAATATTTTTAATATAAAAGCAATTATTAAGTTATTATATGCCTCACGAGATGGTTGGTTTTTTGATAGGTTTCGAAAAAATGTTTCGAAATAGGAAACTCAGTTTTCAAGTTCCCACGAAAATTTGATATGATATTTATATTCCATTAATATTCTTTATTTGTAATATTTAGGTCACAATACCGGATGAACTGGGAGGCGCAATTATAGGTAAAGGTGGTTCAAGGATCAATCGAGTGCGTGAAGAGTCGGGGGCACAGATCGAAGTTGAGCCCCATCGTGATAATGGTGGTGACCGCATTATAACGATATCTGGTACTCGAGAGCAGATTCAGGCAGCGCAATATTTGCTACAGCAGTGGTTAGCAAAGGCTTCATTTTTTCAATGTAATTCAAAAAAGACAATAAGATGCAACGTAGTTAATCGTCGATTTGTTTTTGGTTTGATCTTCGAAATCTGCTGGTTGGTACAAATTCTGTTTTCCAATTTCCTTAACTGCCAATATATAAATGCAGAATATCTTTTATATTGGGATTTGATCGAGCTTAGCGGGCTGTTTTACTCTTCTCTACGGAAGCCTATAAAAACGCTTACAATACATGTTCGGTTTCTACTTGGCACTCTTCAGATATTATAAGATATGTATTCAGTTCGAGTTTGTATGAGAAATGAGAAGAGGAAGGGAATGCAGTACTGGTCTAAACATTAATATCATTGTTGCAAAAAATTCCAAAATTATCTTCGAAGTGTTCTTGTTTTCTTTTTTTTCTTTTTTTTTCGCCATATTGATTTATATTTTCTGAATCATTAGCATTATTTCAGCGTTCGTACATCGGAAGCTGGAAGACGTTATTTAAGCGAGCACTAAGCGGAACAGACAGTCGGAAGCTTTTATTGATCTGTTTTTAATGAATTCTGTCATTTGCCTGTTATTTTTACTCATAAACTCATCAGAATTTTTGTCCACTTTGTAATAGGCTGTCGCAGTTATTATTGTGTTGCCTTTCTTCAAACGCATGCTTTGTTTTGCATCTTTTTTTTTTTTTTTCATTTGTATCATTTGTGTGATCTCCTTATATTCATGTCCTGTAAAATAAATTTTATCCCAACTGTCTTCTTCTACTGAAGTGTCATTGCGCTTTTTAGAATATATAAAAAGAAAAGAACGGTCTTATTATTCAGTTCTTTGAAAAAGAAATCCTGGTTATATTATTGCAAGATTTGTTTGCGGTGCTTCTTGCTATGGTTCATTCAGGTTTTCGCTTTGTAATCTGTGATTGCCATAAAAAATGCTTATTTTTTGATTCTCACTGATCTGTTTTAAGCATTAGGTAGTTTTGTTTCTCTACATATTTTCTGTTATTCTTGCTTGAATATGACACTTTCTAGTATGAAGGTTTAAATTGTTACTCTACTGGCTGCAATATTTACATATTTATTTACTTTTTTCCGAGATCTGCAGATTGAGTCAAAAAATAGTAAAGATTTTGACTAAGATATTTTGGGTTTCTACAAGTTTCGGGGTTCCTATTTAAATAAGACTGAAAAATAGTTTCAGTACCGATATGTCAGTAAAATAAAGTAATAGAAGACAGTGATTAAAATTGGGATTAAGAGACTTTAAATGCGTTTGAGTGTTCGTGTATTAGAGTGATGGAATTTAAATTTCCCAACATCAGATATGCGGGGTATCATCTAATAGTTCGGTTCGATTATGGGGAACGCTTCGTAACTGGTGAGAAAACGTGAAATGTAGTGAACTCTAAAGTTTCAATATCTTTTATGATTCATAAACCATCACAATGTAGTGAACTCTAAAGTTGCAGTACCTTTTATGATTGATAAACTATCACAAGTTGACAAAATAAGAACTAATGCTCGCTTCGGTATCATTAGTGATACTGTTCACAGTAAAAGCAAAAAATATAAAAAATGATATCAATCAATGTAAAGTCTTCCATTTGGGAAAAGACTTAAAAAGCTGCAATAGTTATAGCTTCAAACAAAGTGAATAGATTGATCTGCAATTTGCTATCATTACATGGTTACATGTAATCTAAACCTGTTTTTACTCTGGGTTATCTTTAAGAAACTAAAAAAATTGCAAGACATGAAATGTGATATTACTTCTTGGCCAAGCTCGTGAACTCATACTTTTTACCTATTTGATAATTTTTCTACGTTATGCTGGTTGCTAGTTTTTGAAAGTATTTCATCAATCTTTTAGTGTTGATCTTATCTCATTTCTTAAATTGAAATTTACAGTAAAGGAGTGTTTTTTTAACTGCAAAAAATTAGTAACATTATTTTCTGAGTCCGAAATGTCTCAATACAATTAGCGTCGTGATGTTTCGTGAATAAATTTAATCACATTTTTAGATGACTAAGACAGTAGCTTATCATTTTTTTTTTAAATGTTCAGGTTGTCTGAAAACAATCCTCATTACCAACCGACAGTTGCATGAAGGGAGCAGGTGTACAGCGTAAGATAAATGGCACTGCCAACGAAAATTCAGTGCTTCATCCAGAGATGTGGTGGGGGCTACACTTTACAGGTTTTTTTTTAAAAAATGTGTTACAATTATATGCAAACATTCATGATCTTTGATTGGTCTTTTGAATATCATATTAGATCATTTGAAAATTAGGAAAAAGAAATGCATTTGAAGCAACTTTTACATTTTTTCACTTCGAAATAAAAAATGTTTTGAAATGATTGTAATTACTGTTCTAATTAGGCTTTTATTCTGTAAAATATTTTTGTCCCATTTACTGCTTCTTCAGAACTACAAGTGGACTATAGTGAATAATTCATTTGCTTATAACTGATTTTTTTATAGAGCAAGAAGTGTCTCCTACAAAGTATGTATATAATTATTCACAACTTGATGAAAATCATCAGAGAACTCCAATGTGTCGTATTGCTGAGCTCGCTCGTTACAATAAAGTTAGTTTCTTTTTAGATTAATAACAAATTTGCATATATTATAACCTTGAAACTCATAATGTCGATTTTGAGGAAAAATGATTTTAAGATAAGGTGTCGATCAAATTGTCTCATTGTATTTATATTTCCCAACATGATTTTAAACTATTAACCAAGCTCATCTACTTTTGTAAATTAATTAGTGATGAATATAATAAGCATCAGTACTGGAAACTAATTCAGATCAGGCATGAGTACAAACTCATGGACGAAAGCGGACCAGCTCACAAAAAGCAATTCACCGTTTCACTTGTACTTACTCCTAATCAGGTAAGTGTTTTGTTTGTATTTAATTTAGTTGTATTGTAGAACACCTGATTGTTTTTATTTATATTTTTTGTTTTTCTATATTGTTGTAGAAATGTTGCAGGTGTTTTATGGCAAAGGAGCGTCCATCAAGAAAGCGCAACAGTCAGCCGCTGAAAGTGCCTTGAATGGAACCACTCTGCCTAAGCCACCAGATAAGGTTCTTTCAAAGAAAGTCAAAAATGGTAAGATTAGCAGTCATTAGATGGATGCTATATTGTGCATTGCATAGATGCTAGTATTTATTTTGAATTTTTTGTATTTCTTTATTTATCGTTTGAAATAATTTAAATTTCAATTAGTTATCTACTGAAATAATTGAAATTTCAATTATTTATCGATCAAAATTATAAACTCAATAAAATGTGATTTAATTATTATTATTCTTGTGTTAGAGAAATTTATAAGAACCAAATTATTGAATAGTCGGTTATCATAAAATATTTCTCTACCGTCCCATAAAATAATATCCGATGTAAATATTTTTACTTTTCGGTGATTATAATATTTTTAAATGAATTAGGATGAACACTATTCAATTCCAGCAGCTGTAGAAAATTGCTTTTTTTTTCAGACTTTCAAAATCCAATAGTCCTGCTCAGATATATCACAGGGCGGCTTGGAATTGAGATTAAATTTGTTGACGAAATAGTGCCAATATGCTCAACTCCATCACATCCCATAACTCGTTTGCCAATGCAGTTGGTTATCCAGTTGTTTCGTTATGATGCGTTGTATTTTATGGATTTTTTATTTTAGTTAATTATAAGTATTCAAAATTGATTTCTCAAATTCAAAATAAGCTGTGAAGTTTTTCCTGAATATCAAGCAGAATTAGTGCATACTTTTTATCTCTAATTCCATTATGAAAGTAATATCTGTTCTGTTGATGGTTTGTGTATTCTTTTCAGTTACTCTTAATTACAGACCTTTAATAAGATCTCCTTTTATCCCAATGGTTAACGAGCAGTTCTTGGTTCTTCCACCGCCTGGAGTAGTATTTGGACAACCACGTGTTCCTGCAGCACTGCAACCGGTACCAATTATTATGCGACCGCCAGATACAATGATATCTCCAAGGTTCTCATTCTTTCATCGTTACCGATCGCAGTCACAATTTCATAAGGTAAATTTTGAGCGATTTTTTTTTTGGTTTTTTGGTTTTTTTTTTTTTTTTTGAGATTTCCATATGCAAAAATATGTTTGATTTTATTATTTTGCTTTCATTGAAAATAAAATGACAAGATTAATTATTTAACTTCGTTGAAAGTCTGACTAAAGAAAGTAAGACTCGATTATAAGCCGGTGAAGTATTTGTCTAAAAATTAAACTGTGGGAGAATATGTAAGGAATATTCACATATTCAATAAACAGTTTAAAATTTCTTGTCCGAGTTCAGATTCTTTAGTTAAATTTCAGATTCGTTTGATATTGAGTAAGGATTTCCCAGAATTTATTGGAAAGGGAATAACGAAGAAAAGGGCTAAAAGTAGCGCTGCCAATGAGGTGGAGTATTTTTTCTATCTGATTTCTTAATATTACTGTTTTTCAATAAATTTGTGATAATATTTTCTCAGCTATGCGGAACTTTTTATGCTTCTATTTAGAATATTCTTAGAATACTTTATCTTATATAAAATTCAGATATAAATATCCATAAGACTTTCAGGCCCTTTCTTATCTAGGACCATATCTGGCTACGCTGGAAGCACAGTCAAAAAACAAAATGAATGAGTCAAAAGATGGTAAGGGTTTGCTTTTTTTTCTTTTTACAAACGGAACGTGTAACATGTTTTAACTATAATCTCTTTCGGATTGAGATAAATTATTGGTTTTTTAGGCAAATGAAACTATTTATAAAGCATTATTAGGTTCTGTGGAATTGATTTATTCAAGCAGCCAAGATTTTCCTTAAGACCACTCAAGATTCAATGTTTCTTTAAATTACTTGTAGTTAATTATCAATCATGAAGTTCACCAGAATATTAAAAGGTGCTTGATATTGGTACAGCATTCAATTCAAAATAGAACTAAAGTCAGTAAATCATCATGTGGGAATAATTAATGACTACTTTGGTATTTTTATATTATTTTCTTATCTCTTTTTTGTAGATAGTGTTTGATTCAAATTTATATGCATTCCTGATTTCAAATTATTGAGTTGAACGAAAGTATAAACTGAGTCGAAAGAGCATGAATTTTTTTTCCAGCTTCAGGATTAGCGACAGCTGAAATCGAAAATATCAAAAAAGATGACTTTAAATCGCTTATCACGACGGCACGGAATGGGAAACCAAAATCTTCAATCTCTCAAATACACGAATGTGCGCTCCATATGCGCATGAATGTCGAATTTTTGGTAACAAATTTTGCAGATTTTCAGCTTTTATAGATCCTTATTTTAATTCCCAGTTACCTTGTGATTACTCCTTATAACTCTCACATTCTTAGTTTCAGCAAAAATTACTAAAATTCGAGAGTTACCTCGAAAGTTGAATGATTTGTTGAAGAGTAACTTCTGTGTTGATTATGCTTTTTTGGTAATTTTTTCTTTTATTATTTCGTTTTACTGATTATCAGATTTTCATTGTCTTTCCTACTGCCTCCAAATCTTGGAGTTCTTTAATTTTTATAGGTTTTGAAAGAGGAAGGACCAGCTCACGATAGACGCTATTTATTACGTTGTAAGCTTATCTCGGCAGAGCGGGTTTTCTCTGCGGATGGTGAAGGAAGTAGTAAAAAAATTGCGAAGCAGAATGCTTGCTCGTTAATGTTAACTAAATTACAATCTGTTGGTTAGTCACCATGCTATAATAAGAATTATCATACTTGTTGTTTGATAGAAGAAAATTGCTTTAATCCATTCAAAAATTTGCTATTGAAACACTGGCTTTCTTTTTTTAGAATCTTCTCCAATTTTCATTGCTGCTGCAATGTTGAAATCGCAGAAAAAAATTGGGGCACCAAAGGAACTTAAACGAAAGACGATTAGCAAGGTATTTGATAGTTATCATTACATTATGCTGTAAGTTATTGAAGTATGCTTCTTCGGTTCTGGAAATTGTCTGATTTCCCTCCAGTAGTTTACGCAAAAGTTAAAATTTTGAGTACATATATTTGATTAGTCTCTAACTATACGGATTTTCATTTTGCAACTTTTGTATTTCATTGCATCTTACAGTCCATTGCGAGTTTAATAGTCATAAGTTATTTTTATTGTGATTGTCCCGAATTTTAGGATATGAAAATGAATCCGGAATATGGTCATCAAATTAACCCAGTCAGTCGTCTAATGCAGGTTATGCAATCGCGAAAACAAAATGAACCAAGATTTCAACTTATTGCTGAGCGCGGACAAAGTCGTTATAAAGAATTTGTGATGGAGGTATGCTGTGGACATTACACATTTCATCTCTAAAATAATTAAATTTTTATATCAATTTATTAAATGTATTACAGGTGATCTGTGATGATGGTCTTCGCTGCGAAGGTATCGGACCTAATAAAAAACTTGCGAAGCGAGCTGCAGCTGAAGCAGTACTGGCAAGGATTGGATATGTAAAGCCAATGCCAAAACCTGGAAAAAGTCTTCTCAAGAAAAAACCTGAAGAATATGTGCAGCAATCACATATCGGTATAAACTTTGTTTTCCGACATGATTTAAAAAATTCTCGAATTTTTTATTTGATTCAAAAAAAATCAAAAATATAGCTATGCAAAAATAAATTTATTGTGACGAAATATTAGCAGCTGAATTCACATTTGCTTAATTAAACATAGTTTAGACATGAAAAGTTCGTTTTTATTTTTATTTGCTGACCTTAATCGATCTTTTATTTTTATCTTTTTTTCATTATGCTTATGCTTTAAAGCTTATTTCCAAAATAGCACAATTTCAAAAATTGTAGATGTGTTCGAACTTGAGAAAGAGAGGAAATTAATACGGCAAATGAATGACAAAGAAGACGAAACAGAAAATGTTGAGAAAATCTCAGAAGTTACTTTAACTGTGACTGCATCAATGGGATCACAAGTGATGGCTTTCGCTGATGTTGACAAAACTTTATATTCCGGTGAAGAAAAAGGTATCTGGGGTGACACTAGCGCTGAAACTAAAAGGTAAATTTCTGATTGCATAAATATTTTTCATGTGGAAATTGATTCTCAGTTCACAGTTTTGTTGCCATTTCTAGAAAAATAGATCAAGTGATTTTTATGAACTATGTTTGTGAACAAAGTATAAATTAAAATTCAGTGACATATTAGCAATATGATAGCTGTTTGGAGAGTGATTGATTTTCCAGGTTTCATTTTGCAATTTCATTATTCATTTTACAAATTTTTTGTGATATTCTGTACACTGGAAATTTTTTTTTCAATTTGAACGATATTGGTATATTTATGATTTTGATTGTTTTGATTGTCAACTTATTGCTTGCATATGCACCGCAGTTTCAGTTTGTGTTTAGTTTTTAAAATTATATTTAATTAATCACAAAGTTTGTAGCATTAGTGACAAAGAAAATAACGATACAAGACGACATGATCCTCCGCCAAAGCGTCGTGTTACTTTCAGTAATGAAGTTAGTGCATGCCCGCCACCTGGTTAGTTTTATTTATTTCGTTTTATTTTCCTTACATAAATTAAACATTTGCTTTCTTTTAAAAGTAATGCTTTATATCAGACTATAGAATATCGTCACAAAATTTGATTTAGATATTTTCTGATATGAAAATGCTGCCGTATGTATGTTATTAAAACTTGGCTGGACTTTTACAAAGTTTCTAGCATGTTGAATATGGCATTGCTGCTAGTTAGATTTTGATAAAAGCTTTAGATCTTATTATGATCATTCATAGTAATACCGTGAAAATGTCAGTATACTAAATAGAGAACGGAATTGAAGAAAAATATATGAGAAACGAAGAATGAAAAAGTAGATGCTGTATTCTCTAATTTCTACTGATTTCTTTCTCTCTTCTCTTTTTTTCTTTTGTGTTTTCAGACTTTTATTGATGACTTTGATCAGTGAAGCAATTTTTAAAAATGACTTTTTCATATGGTTTGTGACGAATGGCCATAATCCCATAGTTCTTTTTTGTTTTTTTCACTTTATTAACTTTACTGCAGATGACAGCAGCTACCCTTCGGCCTTGATAACACCGCTGAAATCGGAAGTAGTTGTTGTTAACAAGCTTCGCAAAAGTTTGTTTTGTCTTTTCTTAATTTGATTTATAGATTTTTTGTAAATCTGTAGCTTTCTGATTATGCGTTTTAGAAGGTCGTGACTCGAAAAAATGGCTTACCGAGATCGAGAAGAAGGAAATTGCTGAAATGGCTCAGGAATTCTTCAAGTGTAATAACATCGTTCACCCGCTAAAAATAGAGGAAAAAAGTATCAGAGTTAATACATTTGAAAAAATAATTTTTAGTTGTAGAGAGGTTAGCTGTCTCTCTGGAATTTAAATCTTTGGATAAAATTCTATTTCCTAGATATTCTTTTTAACTGACATTGAATAATCTGTTCAAAAAAGAATCTTGATGAATCGATGGATTTCTCATGAATTGTTTTCATTTTCTTGTTGAATTCTTCTGAATATAAACTGTTGAATGCTCATGTTTTAATAATTTATTAGATGTTTAAATATTAGAGAAATTAAAAATGGGTATTCTTCGGTTTTTCTCAACATAATTTTTTCAGTGGAGAATGACAGGTTTGATTTGCTGGATCGCCAGATGGAGCAACTGTCCCTGAATGAGATGTCATCATCCAGTATATATTCAGTTGCTAGACATCATCTGGAATCTGTAGCTGAACATTACAAATTTTCTGTCAATTATACCGATTTTCCTGTGGTACATGTTTCGACTATTAATATAGTAAAAGGAAAAACTCGGTTGTATTTAATACCTGGCATATATTCCCTTATAATTATTAAGAAATAATTGGTATTAAGTTGGTTAGAGGAATAGAAGCTAAAAAAAGCAACGGATGATTGGTTTACTGGTGAATATTTATAACAATTTAAGTATGTGGTTTAGACTCCGAATGGAATTGGAAATCAATATTTTTCACTTATTTCAATTGGAATCGATAAACCTATCGTAAGTTTAACGTTTTACTCTGTCAGATCTATTTTCAAAACAATATTGCAGTATTGATCTTTTAAGTATGCTTATTTTTTCATAAGTTGTTACTTATTAATTCATAATTCAATAAAAATTGGTTTCAAGGTATGTCACGGAAGTGGAAATACTGAAGAGGCTGCTCATGAGGATGCTGCTCGTAATGCCTTACTACTTCTCTGCAAGATTTGGATGGTACATTAAACATTATCGAAATTTACTCCATTTGTTATTCTCAATGTTGTTCATTCAGTAAAACAAAACAATTTTATCATTATCAAATCGAATATAGATGGTTTTTGCCATGAGGTGCGTCATCATCTATTTTGAATTTAATTATTTTTGAAAATATAAAAGACAAACAAAGTGTAGAAAAATAGAATTATGGCATATTTACTGCTGTACTTTATACATACATGAAAAGTAATTTAATTTTTGCAGTCAAAGAATGCTCAGTATTTCTATACTCTTCTTGATAAACAAGTGGTTTTATTGCAGGTACACAGATTGGAGCCACAAAATGCTTACAACTTTATTCATGTTTTGTTATATGTTCTTTTTCCTTTTGTTCCAGTAATTATACCCAGTCCTGCATTCCTGTTATAGGTCTGTTCTTCACTTACAGTTTTTAAAAAGCTTGAAAGAGCATATTGATAAATCAGTAGGACTTTTTTAATCATGCTGTGAATATAACCTTCAAATGCAAATTTGAATTAATTGTTTGGTTAATTGATCAGTATGATTCAATGATGCAAGAAACGATCTGTCCTGCTATTTCATATTCTGTATTTATCTGTTGTGAAATTTGCTTTTAGTTAAAATAATTTCGTCCTGCTCAGTCAAACATTTGGTGAATGCGGTAAGTTTCTGAAGCTGATGTATGCTGAGCAATTGCTACTATAAGTAAAACCGAAAAGATAAAAATTAACGGATAAGGACCAACTATTTTCTATTGTTAATAGAAAAATCAGGACTTTATTTTTCTGGAAATCTCACCTGTTGTTCTTCATTGTTTTTTTTTCCAAACAATTCTTTTAGTGTTAAACTAGTATCAGCATTATTCTGTGGTAATGATCTTTATTGGTAACGAAGACTTTTAAACGGTTTAACTCTGTTTTTCTCTGTCTCCTTAATATCATTTGCTCATTATCATGTTTGTGATTTTTAGATGTCTATTCGTCTTTTTCTTTTCGATCATGTGCTGCTTAGATAATCACTTCTTTTACAAATTGAGCCCAATAAGGAATCTGTATGCTTCTATTTGATAAGCAAATCGTTTTGAAATGACAAGCTTTTTTTGTTTTGTTTTGTTTTGTTCTGTTTTTGTCTTTATGGTTTTGCATTAAATCAGTACAGATATAGTTTATTTCAAGTTAACAGATCAATTTTTTGCAAAATAAGTTTGCAGATGTTAGTTTACCATTCTACAGTAAAAATTAATCTAATTAATATATCTAAAAATTAATGTTCAACTTTTTGGAATCGAAGAACAGTGCATTGTAACTAATAGGACTGTTGAATCATTTGTAAATTTATTAGGTTTCAAGTTTTAAAATTATTTGGTAATCTTAAATACTTTTCTTAAGCATTATGCATTGCTTATCGATAAAAAAAATTAGTTTCTGCTGTAGAACGATTCGAATCAGTTTATATATGTATCAGAAGTATGCAAATTTATTTAAGTATTCGAATTATAGTTATGAATAATTTCATTTCGAAATGATCATCACATATACGTGTACAACTATTTCATGCTTTCAATCGATCAGTGGTGCCGTTTTAACTCCTCGCAACTTAAATTTTAATCAGGTCGAAGTATTTCCTTTTATTCCTTTTGATTATAATAGATAATGATTAGCAACTGAGAGACAGAAACGATTTTGTGTTTGCTATTATTTCAGAAAATTTGAAAAGCTTCGACTTGTTGATTTCTTAATTATTTTGTTCTATCGCATATGTTTTCTTACACAGCATGCCGTTAATGATATGTTTCTCGCTGTTAATGATGTATTTCCAGTTATCTGTGATAGCTACTTCGATACAACTTTTATCCTAATCACAGAGAGTTGTTTTCAGATTCAGTACGGTTTTTTCTGTGGAATCTCATTTTATTTCATTTTTAAGTAATAAGTTTCTCCAATGATTTTACGCCTTTTGTCTTCTCGTAGCTTTATCGATTTTGGTTGACTAACTTCGCTTATCTTTTTCAGTTATCTTTACACCACTGGTGCAAGTTTTATCTTCCATGCACTGGTTTTCGTAGGTATTTTCGAATACTAAATTTTAGTGAAAAGTAATGAATATTTTTTTAAAATATTGTGAATGCTTTGATCATAAGAAATTGATGAGTTCTTTGTATGTGATCAATTACTAGATGATCTTTATCACATTTGTCTTTCAGATTGTTCCCAAATGATTGCTAATATTTGGAGATAAAGATTTACCAAAAATCAAAAAATGCCCTAGTTTTCAAGGCAAACTTTAAATGGATTTCCCCTCATCAAATGTATCATTTTCTGTTCAAAATTTGAACGATTTCAGGATCTGCGAAGCATAATGCATCCTCATTTCTTTTGTGTGCCTTAAGTGCTTACGCAGTCAAGCGCAATATATATAATAAATCTATTAATCTCAAATACTTCGAAATTTGAGATTCTAAAGTTATTTATATTTCTATTTTTATAATAAAGTTGAGCAAAATGTCGATCAGGATTTTTTGAGTTTTGGACAAATATATTGTTCTCGAAAAGCAAAATTCTTTGCACATTCTGCTTTCTACACCATGATTCGATTGTTTAGTGAGTGTGGGTCTTTTTAGTTTTAATAATCCCAGATTGTTTTATTCAGAAGCAAGTAAATGGGATCGGTCTTTTGGTCCTGTCCCGGTCATAAGTTATTAAAAAGTTCAGCGCTTCCTTTTTTTCCACCTTCTCTTCCTTTCCATTTTAACTTTTCCATGTTACTTGGTCTTTAGAATCAACTATGTTCAGTTTCTTTTTCTTTCTATCGCACCACTTTCAAATTTTTTTTTGATTTTTCTTTGCTATTTTTTGGAAAAATATCAATACGTTGACATAAAATTTGTAATCTTCAAACAGTCATCATCCTTGTTCCACTTTCATAGGTATATAATCTGTATAAAAGTTACTTCGCTATCACCGCATCTAATACATATATATATATATATATATATAAACATTATGTCATTCATATGTGCAATCAATATCGAATAGATATTATAAGCTTGGAGAAAACAAATTAAAGCTATTGTCTCTTTGTTTATCGAAGAATCGATTGAGAATATGGAAAAATTGCAGTTCCTCGAGTTCCTTTATTTGGCAACTATTTCAGTTGTTGGATATTGCCATCCCCGACTTGTACACATTTTACTGACAGCGTCCCATCCGTAATTAGCGGATGTGGTCCAAAAAATACAGTAGTGAAACCACTTAGTTTCTGAGAATTCGCTCCAGCTTCCAAATCAATCTTCAAATGAAAAGTGCTAAAAAGTCTTATAATAGAAATAAGATTCAAATATCATCTGAAAATATTATTTCGGAATGATTCTTTTTTTTTTCGCAAAAAATGCATTTCATTTTATTAAAATCAAACAGCTGGGCTAAGGACAGCGCAGTAACTGATGACATGAATACCTACAAGGGGAGATTTAACTTCTTAAGTAATACAGTCATAACAGTCATAAACCATTCGAGCGATTTGCTGTTCAGTTAAAACTAATTTGTAAAATATAGCCGAAACAAGAAAATATTTTTTACAAATTCTTCGAGTTTTAATTCAAATTAAAATCAAGCATACTTGTGTGGCGGTATCACGTTTGCTCTTTTGTTGTTCTTTGGAAGTATTTGCTATCTCTCTTTGTTCTCGAATCTAGATCAAAAGTATGTGTAGAAATCATTAAATTTTGGTAGTTTTTGATAATTTTATTCATCTTATAGTGAATATTTTTCCCGAAATTTTACAGAGCTGGATATGTCATGAGAATATCATTGTTTTGACGATCTCTGATTTAATATCTTCTGAAGACTTATTTTCAGATTTTGCTTTTAATCACTTAGTCTTCCTCTGAAGTTTTCTTGTTTTCAGTAATGGTGATAATGTACTATGCTTTTCAAACACTTTATTTTATTACTAATAAAGTGCTACCTGTTGCTGTTTCTCAGATTCTCTTATTACTGATAGCTTTTGCTCCTTCCCAAATTTCGGTGATGGAGGCAATGTGGCTTGAACGGAAAAATGAAGAGAATTGCTGTAATGAGTTATAACAAACGACAGGGTCTTCCAGAGTGATCGGTTGGCACATTTTTGGAGTGATTCGCATAATTGTTCTCGAATCTGTAGCGCCGCTGTTTAATTTTTCTTTCAACCTATTTAAGATGAGATTGATTCTACATCTAATGCCCGATTTCTTGTTTCAAGAAAATTTGTAAGTTAATTTCAAGCAATAAAGCAAAAAAAAAAGAAATAATTTGCCACTGCCCACTTATCAGTTATTAACTGTAATACTAATGACAAGTTCATGAACAAAAAGAAGAATAAGAAGAAGCGTTTTCTTCATTTGTTTCAAGTTTCTTAATTCGGTTAAGCTGCAAACGAAAAAGAGTCGTCAGTTCTTAATTTCCCGTCTATTACTCATACCTGAGATTTAATTGCTTTAGTGCGCTGATTATAAGCGCAATATGTAAGAGTTACAGGTATCGTCGATAGATTAAAGTAAACATTATAATCCTCGCTCCGCTATGAAATTGATTTCTGCAGACCTCATTCAAATTATTCCAGTTACATCGTATGTTTATCGTTCGCATCATTTCAATTCATTCGAATTTTCGTTCTCACTAATGCGACAAGCAGCCACTCTAGGAGCTGAACTGCGATACAATTAGTAATAACGGTTTCCTAGAAACGAATTTAGGTCATCGCAATTATCACAATAAATTCACGCTAATAAAGTTGGATTTGAAATCAACGAATGGCGAATATCAAGTTGCTTATCTGGAAGAGATATTTTGTTTGTTTCATTTATTTATTTATGCACTTTATTATTTCCACAGCTTTTTATCGATTTAAATGAAATTTTAACAAAAATTTCACTTAAATTTATAGGTACATATATTTCTTTCGGTCAGCAATATTTAAATATTAACTTGCATATGACTGCATTCATCCTAAAATTTTTTCACAGTTGATAATTTCTTGCTATTATTTCTTGATGTTATTATTTAAATACTGAAATCACTGTTTAATGAATATATAGCTTTTTGTTTAGAAAGATAGCGAACTGCTCCATTTCAGAGTTTCATTCAAATCATTGTTATTTCCGAGGTTCTTCTATCTGTCATCTTCTCTGCATAGCTATATTTCCTTCATCAATTCCAAAAATTTGTTTTTTTGGACCAGATTTTGATTTTTATTGCTTTGCTCTACATTTCTTGACCATTTTATTAGTTCACATGATTCTGAAGAGGTTAGAACTAAATTATATGTTCGAAGAATTGACAAATTCTTGAAGAACAATATTTTTAAAAAAAGTTATTCGGAAATATTCGTATCTTAAGTGTATATGTGCGCAAACGTTTAAATATTTATTTGTATGTATCAAATTACTTCTGTTTATATGGTGTAATAAATACTCGTTTTGAAGGCAATCGAATTCATAATCCTTACAGCAAACATTTCTGCAATTATTTCAGTTGCAAAAACAATCCGTAATCTGCAAAATTCAATTGCGGCCACTCCAAAAGATCAACACATTTCCCTTTTTCCCATTTGTAAAGATTATGCATGTGTGGTGAAAAAATCGCGTTCGGATTTGGAACAAAAAAAAATCATTGAAAAATCTATGTTTTTGTCTCCTATCATTATTTATAGGTGTGCTCTGAGCTGTCTAGAAGTTAATAAATCAGAATAGCAATAACAATTGGTCTAAAAATGAACACCTGCTTTAATGATAATAAAAAATTAAGCACTTACAATAGTAGCTAACAAAAATTCCCTATATTATACGATTTTGTTGGAAATCCATATGCTTTTTCTTCCACTCTTCACATTTAATCATCATTACTGAATATTATTAAACATTGATGCCATCAACATTTTTGAATTTTTGTCACTAGAATGAAAGTTGCTGTCTATAGGATCTAACGGTTTGTTTATTTTGATTTTAGTCTGAACTGAAGTTGTGAATCAATTGAAATAATTTTCCACCATCAGTTCTTCTTTCATTAATTATTAGAGTCATTAGAGAATTAATAACTTTAATTATCCGGCTATTAAGGTTGTAATAATAACATCTTTGTTATTTGTTTTGTTCAAACGAGAACAATCAAATGATTATGGAATGCATCATGCAACTCAATTAGTGATTTCAAGTAATATATTATTTTGCGGTGAATTTTAATCTCTACCTTTTTTGCATTCTGAATTATGCGAATTTACACTTAGCCAACTGACAATTCTCGGTGCAGAATAGTACTGATGAATAAATTTTATGCTTCAGAAAGAAAGATCTAGTTAGAAATTCTAATATTTGTATATCCGTGTTACTCATTGATGGAAATCCCTTGCTGCTGAATGTTACTAATTAATTCTTAATGATTGTAGAAGTATTTTTATTAATAATAATGTTAATATCAGGTATGTAATGTTTCCGTTTCTTTTGGTGATATAATTCTCTTAATTTATCGAATCGCATGGATTGCAAGTAAGTATTAGTGATCACTTTCTCTTTTTGTTACTAATTTCATTCACCATTATTAGTTGGATTATACTTCTATGAATTCCGCTTTTTTATTGTTGGTGATTTACAGAATTTTTTATCAGTGCCATAAATAGTGAAGAACTTTTTAGCACTTCAAATGTATCAGTAACATATTAGAATATAAAGTAAGTTTTAGTGCTGGTGATCTGTTCAGATTAGATTCCGAGAGTTCTGTTGAAGCTAATGAAGTGTTAATTAGCACTCTAATTATTGCTGAATATTTTAGGTTTGTGTGAGGACTATACTCGCATTGTATTGCTCCAAAAAAATTATAATGGTGGAATGTATCAAGATTGGAGAAATTTAGAATAATCAAATGAAACTGGGAAAAAGTAGACGAGAAGTCAAACCAATGAAATACTTTTATTCTACGTCCTTTATTCTTGCTTATTGATATTTTTTAAGTTTTTTCTATCTGATAATTGTTTTTAGGAGCCGCTGAATCATGACTTGTGAGTTATGCTGCATGTTGATGGACATGCGACATAGCTTCACAAGGCGCGATTGCATGTTGATGGGCATGCAGCATAACTTGCAAGTCTTCCTGAAAGTGACTTCTCAGATCTGTCATGAATTTTCTTTTTCCTGTAACATCCATTTTGTTTCTAGAATTCTCATTGATAATGGCGACAGTGCAGTCAAGATCGTGCCCTATTAAGTTCTTATCACTATTTGGCAAAAATGACAAATAATCATTTATCTCTAAGCAAAGAGCTTATTGATAGCAATCTAATAGTAGCATTTTTTTTTTTTTAAAATTAGGAATAGAATGAAATATTTATCGATTCATTCCACATTGAATTTGCATTTTGCCATTGCTGTAGCAATCATCGTTCATTGTGACTTGTTGCGGTCGTCTACTTGAATGTTTCATCTCATTTATGTTACATTAGCACACTCTAGGGTAGAAACTTCCACAAATTTTTGCTGACATTTTATTTTTTTTATTTCAAGAAAGTTTTGAAGACGAAAAATTTCCATTTTTTTTTTTGGTTGTCAACATTATTGGAAAGCCTTTTTCAAGTACATCGAATCTTTCTTGTTTACCTATATGTTGTATAATCTATTTTTCCTGTTTACTCATATCTATCTATTTTCGTATTTAAGTTTTACTTTACATTATTTGTTTGTGAAATTGCTATTTTTACAAGTATTCCTGCATATTTACTCTTTACCGTTTGCTTGAAATTTGATCAGTAAAAAATAGCAGAGATATAATTCCTGACTTCAGTTAGAAAACGATTTGAGAGGCATATATGAAAATGACATATTTATTGTGCCCATTTGTAAACTTATTTATTGATCTTTGACTAATTTTAAAGTATTTAAAATTGTTTATCACCACTACTGTATGTTTTATCAATATAATTCAGATGTATTCATCAGCAAGAATACTGAGAGAAAATTGATTGGGGAGAAAGGGATGCTGGCTTTAATTGTGATCATCATCTTGTTATTGAACACAGCCAGTGATTTCCCAAGTAATAAGTATAGTCAAATAAATGTCATTATTTTTCTGCTCCGATATGTATCTAACAAATATTTTCATGGCAATAATTCGGATTAATTTATTCATTCACTCCTTCCTGCTTGTTAAATAAATATTTTCGAAAAAATAAACATTTTGTTTTAGGAAATAAAATGGGCAAACATTCCATTCGCACTTTTTTTTTTTTTTTGGAATAATCGGTGTTTTGTTTCTTTTCATCTCTTCCAGTTCCCTTTTGTTTGTTTGTATTTCCATTCCATAACGATATTATAAAATTGCAATTTGAACATTCTCACAATACAATTTGCCATTTTATGAATAGTTCAAGGGAAAGTATAATGCATAATTTTTCAAATCCTTGATGCTCTCTCCTGCATTCTGTCCCGTTTAAGGTAGCAATGAAATACCTGGAAGTTAGAGCAATCATTAGGCAAAGAAAAAAAGGATACAAATAAATGCGATATAATTGCTCTTTCAATCTTTTTTGAAATCAATCGTTTTTGTTGCGATTACGTTCCTACTTAAATTAAAGAAGGTCAAACATATTCTCTTGTGATTCCATCTGTAATGTTACTAGTAAATAAGTTAAAAAAATAGTTAAATGGCGGATGTTGTCAGTTTCTTCAAAGATTCGGTTCATAGACCACAATTTGTATAATTTTAGTACCAACAGAAAGTTCACTACGCTGAATGTTTGGCCAATTGATTCTAGTGCTAAACTATTAGGCTATTATTGTTCAAACAAATGAGGCAACTGCACTTTTATATTTCAGTCTATTTTATATCTTGAAATAATGTATACTTACTGTATTGAGTAGCTACCGAAATACTCTACTAAACGTGGAAAATAGTTCACATGAACAATAACTTTCTGTGTAATTCTTGAGAATTAAACACACAGTTTTTCATCGAGTACATTAATAATTTCAATTATTTCATAGTAGAAAAAGAGCATTCCTTCTATGATTGAATTTTCTTTCTCGAATGCCATTTCAGTATCTTATCTTGAATTGGTCAATTGTGTCACATAAATTGAGTTGAAGCCTATCAAAAAGAAGAATGTTTTCAATTGCTAATGAAGAAATTATTATTCTAGAAATGCTTATTTTCTATGCAATTAATTGAAAGCAATGTATCTGTTATTGTTCTACTCTGTACTGGAAGCTTCCCATACTTATTATGGCGTGGATTCACATTTTAAAGAGTATTTTTCGGCAAGTTCAGATTAAACTTCGAAATGGCTTTCCGCTTAATTGAAACCAATATAGGTTCTTAATTATATTCAACTAGTTTTTCCATTTTCCATCTAAAATCTTTTTTAGTGTAAATTTTTAAATGTGAACTCCACATGAATTAATTAAAGAAGATATAGGATGTATAGCTCCTGAAATATTACTGCGGCACAAAGAGTTTCGCCAAATAATTAAACTTATTCTAAATTTGGGTTTAGAAATCTCCACAACTTCTCGTTGTGGAGACTTCTCATATCCAATAGTGCTGCATAAAGTTTTGTTTGTTTTGAATCATTTCAACGTAACTTTAGAAAAAGATTGGCTTTCCTCACAATTTTTAGCATATTTAGCTTAGCTAGATGTTAGTGGAATGTATGTACGTTGGAATTGAGTTGAAATGAAGTGAAATGTATACTATTCCACTAGTTCTCTCATTCTCTTGCTTAACCAGTTTTCTCGTAATATAAACTTTGTTGCTGGACAATAACGAATAATCGTGGAACTAGGCATATGGTGATCATCCCAAATCCTGTAATTTTTCTTTCTCATTTGAGAAGTGTTTGACCGTTATATTTCTGTCACTGCCATTATTGGCATGCATAATTTTAAAAGTTTGGCGTGAGAAAATAGCATATTGTCAGAATTTTTGATTTTATGTTTTCGAATTTTTCAAAATAGAAATCGAAGTTTCTCGAACAAGAAATACTTGCAGCAAGCAGTCGATTTTGTCTTATATTGTTTTACAATTTTCCATATGCTATCATAAAACAGCTTGATTTGCACTTGCGGCCTATTACCATTTGTTTTGAAATACGAAACAAGATATTTTATTTCATTATCTTCAATTTCCGATGCAGCAAGACAGTTTCACCATTGTGCTTGGATTCTTTTGTCATGAAACGGAAACATTGAAGATTAAATTTCAGGGATTATTTTACAATTTTAATGTACAATTTTTATGTTATATTTTCCGTTTCTTATTTCATAAAATGTAAAGTAACATTGTTATTTCAAATGTTATATTAGAATCCGCCAAATATCATATATATCACACTATTTCAATATCAGTTCTTTGAATTGAAGTACCATCAATTTAACCATTTTTTAACATCGACATTCAATCTTTTTATGCGGTTCATATAATTTATTTACAGGTGGGAAAACTTATCCAGCAGAGAGTAATTATGCTATATTGAAAATTACTCGAAAATTTTCACTGAAAATCCTCCAATAATATTCATTACTATTTACCAATAGTACAATATTATTGCAGATACCATTATTGTTGCTGTAACGTCTACTGACTTCTACCATTATTTCTCTCTTTTAATCATTTGCCATTAGCAAATTTTACCGGCTACATTTTTCATCAAATTTTATAATTTAACAAGTTTATTTTGCAAACTTTTTTTTTTCACTGCCGCTTCACTATCGCATTTTTGGAATAATGACAGCTCGCTCAACATATTTTACCCAAATACAGGTTCATTCATTCAAATAACTAATAGTTGATCTTTTAAATACCTTCGTTTGATTTTTGAATCTTTAAATGAACTTTAGTTGAAGTGTATAATTATTATAAACTGAATCTTTTACAATCTTACAAAGAAAGTCGAGTATGAATCTAAGTGAACCTTGTATTAGGATATTCAACTGTAAGTCTCAAACAATCTCATCCGGAAAAAAATTCTGCTAAGTTTGATGAAAATTGTTCTATTGCTTTTCTCATTTTGTTTTCAAACTTTCTTGAGTACATCATAAAACTTATTCGTTTATCTGATACATAATAGCCAGTAGCTATCTGCCATTTGTATACTAAAATATAAAATATTTTGTATTTATTTGTCGAAAATAAAAAAATTGAAGAAAATAGAAATCGATTTACTATTTATTTTCTGTTTATTTTATGGTGCTTTCAGGCATGCAATGTGATATTGATCGTAGTCGGCCTTACAGCTATAGGCCTTGCTGCGACTCAATTTTTTGGTGTTTCTCTTAACAATTATCGGTTAATGATTCAAATATTTTGTATTTATTTGTCTTTTTTGTACTAATATTTACTGAATAATGTATGCTCAGAAGGAGTTAATGCTTTGAAGTATCATCAAAAGACATAACTTCTGCGTGGGATGCTGAGTAATAAAAGAATTGTGAAAAGAATAAAAAATTTTCAAGTTTCAATTTTCAAAACTTTTGTTTCTTTCATTCCTAACCACTGAATATACTTAAGAAAGTTAAGATATTCCAGGAAGATTGATCTACGACTGCTAAACTGGATATATGTACTTGCTGGCCTAGTAGGCCTCTATACCTTGTTTCGCAACCATGGAATTGTTGTGGCAAAGACAATACACTGTGTATCAATTGCCGTTGCCATCTATTCCATAGCATTCTACTGTGTCACACTTTTCAGGGTAATTACGATGACAAGTAAAAGTTATAATGTAGTAGGATTTCCCGGCGGATGTTTACGGTTTCCATTCTTGAATGGAAAATTTTATGATGCTTTAAAATTTAATTTTTGTACTTAAGACTGTGAAATAGGAAATACTCATATTTTCCATCATATCACTTTTGCAAGTATTATCTAGATAGTACATTTGCACGATGCTAATCCTCAAAATGAAGTGCAATACCGTGAAACTAAAGAGAACTTTATGGCAAAGTTGGTCATCTGCTCTCTCATGATTTTTGTACCAGTTGTCGCTTGCTTAGCGGCAATCGTTGCTGCCGCACTTCTCGACCGCCTTATCGTTGTCACCCAACCCACTTGGTCACACTACTCGGTGAGTAGTTACAAGAAATTTTTATACTTCCTAGATGTTCTTATAATAGCGTATATTACAAGTACATGCCCTCTAGTAACTGGAAGAAGTCCTTGGAATATGCCGAAGTAGAATCTGATGTATCGTTCTGAATGTTTGTGAAGGATAAAATCACCACTCGATAATTTGATCTTTTTGGTCTTTTGAAATTCTTTGCCTCTATTCTACACTTTTCAAGCCAGCTGTTTTTTAATGTAGAAAATCCTATATCTTTTTTTTTATTTGATTTTTGTTAACAAAATAACCTCACAATACTGACAAGTTTGTAAATAGAATTTGAAACTGAGAAATTTAAATGGCCTACAATTTATAGTGTGATCAGAATAAGAAATATCGAGCGAATCGCCGGGGCCTCACAACATTGGCTGCCATAAAATTGTTCCTGGCATTATGCACTCTAGCTTTGGCTATTTTCCTCGAATATGAACATCAGCTAGTTAGTTTTTAATAGTCTCATTAACACTTTTTACCAGGAAATAACTCTAGACTTTTTAAACTGGGAAAAGTAATCCTTGAGAACAATTTTATTTTCACTTTTAGTCCGATCGTTAATTCCATTTTTGTTTCAGATTTCAAGTAAAGACTCATTCATATTGATCGGTCTCGATCACATTGCTGCGCTGTTGTCAGTTATCAGCTCAATCGTAGATTTGCATTCCACTGTCATCAATAGACAACCTACAGCTAATTTTAAGGTATTGTTTCCCCTGTATTGAATTCATAATTGCATTTGCATTTATCAACTTTTAAATCATATTATATCGTAGTCATACTGTTGTTTATTACACAGTAGATAGGAGAAGTTATTTTGTAATTAGTGAAATGAGTAGATTTGCAGGTTGCGATCGGAATGGCTGTGATTGCAGCAGTATGGTGCCTTAAATCATTGGATATTGAAATGTATCCCTATTACTATAATGATATTCGGATGTGGCGAGAAGTAAATGCATTGATTCGGAATGGTACTCAAAGTTAGTCTCCGCTTTCTTTTATCGCCGCGAGTTGAAGCTTTTCTTCCCACTTCTCCTTCCTTGTTTCTACGATCATTTTCTACAATAATTTATTTCTTTTCTCCAAAGACCGATAAAAGAAGAACAGTAAAGTTAACAAATTTTGAAATCTCATTTCTCTCCATTTCTTTCCTCTTACTTGAAATATATCTTTTTAAAAATTTAGATCGTGAATTTCTAGTAAATTTGATACAAAAGCAGACATGATATTTTTTGTAACAAGATTCTGATCCTTTTATTCTGTATTGTTTTCTTATTGTTCTAAATTGTAGCATTATCGATCCATGATACAGCAAATCGAATTTATTTGATCATCGTTGTGGAAGGTATTTTGGTGGCCTTGTTTGCTCTGCTTTTCGGTTTAAATTTGATGTCTGCTATTCAAGCTAGTAAATGTATCCAGCACGAATACTATAACGAAAATTCGATGATCAAAAAAAGTAGAGCATTACAGAGCAGGTCCGTCCACATCATTTCTCAAGTTATAGTTGCCAGATTCTCAGATATGCACGCATTTTTACACATTTTCAACTAAAATAATGTTTCTAACTGATTCGGAGGATTTTAAATGAAGGAGAAACAAGCTAAGATTTCATTTGTTTCTCATTCGAAAGTAAACCAAAAGGCTTGAAGCTCACATTTAGCAAAAAAGAATAGAAAATAACTCGAAAGTTCAGATTAGAATGATGGAAATCATTATTCGAAAGTTGGTCAAATCAGTTTCAGTCGATTGGGAATAGATTTTTTCTTCAATAATTGTTGTAGATGTCTGGGGCTATTGCATTTCATTTGTGGATTGTTATTAATGGCACTGGTAATAGTTGGATTAATTGATGTTACCTGGAATGCTAATTATATTGGTGCTGATTTAATGTGGCTTGCCGTCTTGCTCTTTGCTACAGGCATATTATACATTACGCATTCTGAGTAAATTTTCAAAATAATTCTTCGTTTAAGCTAGGATTGGTTTTCATTGAATTCTGTTTTGGCTATGTATTTTAAAATTCAACACTGAACAAGAGATGGCAGTTTTATCATCATATTATCTCGGAATTAATTCTCGGTCGAGTTTACCAAATTCTCATAGTATCTTAAGGATGTCATTCTTTATTTTGATATTTCCAAATATAATTGGGTATTGTAATATAGTGAAAAATGATGATAACGGCCTGATATTAATTTAGGAGGAATTGATTGATATCATTGCATCGAATAATTGGTTCATTTTTTTTTATAGCTCGCAATTATCGGCGCATTTTCTGCTTGGTTTCATCTGTTTCACATGCGCTCTAGAAAAGACGTGTTCAAGTATCAATCTCACATATCAATCTGCAACTTATCCTGCTTTTATAAATGGTCCTGAAGATGCCTTTTTTGGACGATTAATTTTGCACTGCATGCAGCTTGCGGTTAATATTTTCAATATAATTAATTACTTTTAAATTCAAAGTGATGAAAAAAATATCACCTGTAGCAAGTAGATCTATGCGAATAATAATGCAAGATGAAAATGACGAGGAATTTCTTTTTAAATTGGATGAAAATTACATTACTGACAAAATAATTTGTTAGTTTATCGATTTTTTGATCAGTGAATAATTTTTTTTCAGTTGTTACTACTGGCCATTTTTATTATGCAAAGCAGTTAGAAATCATATTCAAAATCAAATAATAATATTTTTGCCTTTGAAAATATTTTTTTAAACAATCGTAAAATTCTTGTCAGTTTACTAACAAATTTGTATTATTTCGGTATATATATAGTAGTAGGTATTGGGAATTATAGAATATATTTTGAGCTGAGGTTTACTGAAAATTTCATTTTTATTATGAAGTTTCAGCAAGAAATATAAATTCACTTTTATTTCAGATTCTATCCTTGGCA
The DNA here is from genome assembly GCA_000499405.2 of Onchocerca volvulus. Classification (NCBI taxonomy): domain Eukaryota; kingdom Metazoa; phylum Nematoda; class Chromadorea; order Rhabditida; family Onchocercidae; genus Onchocerca; species Onchocerca volvulus. The sequence continues at coordinate 21,579,514 of HG738137.1, read as the reverse complement.
ACTCTTACGGGATTTTTTTCCATCATTGTATACGGTAATGCGCTTAGACGGCGACATTGCCACACAATGAAGAATTCCATATGTCGGTATTTATCGAACTTCCTTGTTATTTTGACTTTAAAAAATTGCATAGAAATGCAGTCATCCTAGTTGAACTTTAAATTTTAAATTAAGTAGAAATCATAGCAACTTACGGTGCATAAACTTTGCGAGATAAACTTTCTTGCTGAATAACTTAACAACAAGGGCACAAAAATACGATTGCGAAAAGCAAGCATACTTCATTGTTAAGTTATTTAGCTAGAAAATCCGTGTAAAGGTGGTTGAAATACGAAAGCCAGTAGAAAAAATTATAACAATTCTTTAGAATTAATAAAAGTAATAACGTAGGTCAAAGGTGATGTATAATAGAGAAATGGATTTCAAATTCATATCCCCTGCTCATTTAATTTGTCACTGTTCAATATCATTGCTACCTGATGAAAGCAATAATATTAATAAATTGAGGTATGCATCTAATACTACTTCTGGGCAACATGTTTTACGGTGTAGTACTTGTTGGTTGTCATATCGTATTCACATTCACTTACTGGCTGTTTTCTGAATCGCTCGTTGAAATTCCGTTTTTCCGGATGGGTAATGGTCTGCTGGTGTTCGGTATTTCCATCTTGCAGGTTGGTGAGCTGCTTGTACCTTTTCTTCTCTAACAAAATCAGTTGATATCAAACATTTCACAGTTTTAGGAGTCGCAGCATTTTCCGTTTTCTTGATTTTCTTAATGATGAAATGTGTTTTATTCAGGCAATATCAATATGCTATCCGGCATTGTTTCTTTCGGTGACAATACTCAACGTAGTTGCTGCTTCAATAGCTTTATTCATGATTAGTTACGCAATATCCAACACTTACCTTCTGGTATTTCATTTTATTTCCCTAATTTTAAATATTTTTAGAAAGCCTGCTGTGATTTTGCAGATTTCAGCACCATTTTCAGACTACTAACATGATATATCTTTTATGAATTTAATTTAGGCAGTGCTGTTGTTTACAGTTGAAGAATTGCGTTGGATAATTATTGAAGTGGCTTTGATTTTGACTGCTTGTGCCGCTGTTGCTTGTGTTGTGTGCACATTTTGTTCCACATTTGCTGTCGTTTGGTTTGATTTTTCAAATTTTTTTAATTGGAAGTTAATTTTTAATTAGAAGAACTTCTTGCATTGTTATTCATAAAAGAAAGATTTGATACCGAAAAGAAAAAAAATTTGTTTTTCGCAATTTTATCATATTGCGACAGATGGCAAATTTTCATGAAATGCCAAAATGTCAGAATATTTCAATACTATTAGTGATGCAGCTACTACTGCCCATCGATATTTTCATAAAAGGGATCATGATGCTAGCCATTTTCTAATTTTTCTTTTTATTCACAGATTGATTCTGTTATTCATAGAAAGGCTTGAAATTCATCTATTTCGAATATTGAAGATCTTTTGAAGTTTTAAGGAAGTTTTTAAACTAGCTGTGTATCGATCATGGACAAGTTTATTCTTGATCCAAAAAAAAAAGTGATTCTCATTTTCCTTTAATTAAAATTTTTATGAAAATTGTGATTGTGAATCAGGTTCCTATACACAGTGCATCGAAATCCCACAAGTAGCGCATCAACTACCATATTGTGTGATGAGAACAACTATGGTACTCTGCGAACATTGGTCAGCCCACAGCTTCAGGTATTTCTTTTTAAAGTATTTGAATAAAGCCTAAATATTTACTAATCATTTCATTTCGATGTTTCGAATAATTTTTCGTAACGAATTGATCAGTGATCAGTCGGTTGCTTTCTGTTAATGTTGATCGTTGAATATCAATTCCGATAGTTTCTAAGTCTGAAAATGCTTCTTCAATTGATCAACTTACTGTAGATGCAGCACTAAATTAACAATTTACAAAATTCAATTATTTAAATTGGAATAAGAATATTTCCAATAAAGTATGATTGACTGGACAGCATTACGCTAGATTGGGAATATTTTTATGTCATTTCTTGAAGACTGATGAAATTAGAATTTTGAATTTTATATTGAGATTTAGATACCACCAGTTCGACATATGGAGGAACAATCGATTTATTGGTCAACAGATGAAAATCCATATTATTATCAGGCTTCGAAACGTTACTATGATCAACCTTATACGATTGACTCAGGGTATGTTTTTCCATTTTTCCAATTTTATCATTTCATAAGATCTTTGGAATTTAAGTTTGTAATTGCCTGTAGAGTTTTTTTTAGACGATTTATTTACAAGTTTTCCATTGAATTCAGTTATAGTATTATCTCAGTTTTTTCTTTCAGGTCCTTTTTCAAAATAAATTCTGTCATTATGTAAAATATTTAGCTTTAGCTTGCTTATTCAAATTAAATTCAAAAAAAGTGAGAATTACAAGTACTACACGAAGTCAGATCAGACTTTGCTATTTGTTTTGATGAAGAGAGATTGTAATTTCTTCATTAGACGACTTTGCAATGCAAGGTGAATACTTCTTAATATATATTAGCAATGATGGTTCGCAGGTTTTATGGATATGGATTCGTCAACCCACAAATGTTCGATTCATCGTATGCCATGATGGGTGTGGGCAGTGGTCGAATTGATTCCGGACGGTATTTTCGAAGCGTCAATTCTTCCGCAGCGCAAACGAGAATTGGACATATATTCAGTTAGGAGTGTACCGTCGAAATCAGCAATTCATATGGAACAGGACAATTCAATGTTGATATCAATTGTTCTTCGATTTGGTTATGATAAATCTTTCGATTTTCACTTCTTCGCAACAGAATTTCTTGTATTTTAGATCCAGTCTTAAATTTAAGATTTAAAATTCGAATAATTTATATTGCTTGGAAATCTTCGAATGAATACAACAAAACTGAAATCTATCGCCAAATTATTAGAGAAACTGAAATTTTGGCTTTGAACTTGTGTACCAGTAATTCATTTTAGTTTCAAATGACTTTTAAACCGTTAGAAAGAATCATTATTTGCCTTCTGAAAGAACAAAAGTCTTATTTCGTCTAAAATCATGTTGCATACAAGGCCTTATTTTATTTTCTTTTTTTGTACTAATTTTGTTACATTGATATTGTGATAATGGTACCGTGCTTTCAGTGAATTTTCTTAAATCCATGTTGAATTTGCTTGTTATACATTCAAACCTTCTGAATGCTCAAAATTTCGAAACGATAGTGTTGATATTTTTTTTCATATACAATAGACATTTGTTATTCTATTCTAATTTCGTTCATTCTTATGCTTAAAATAAGATGGGTAAAGTAATTTTATTAAAGAAATCAGAAATCGAAATTTTTAATAACTTTGCCAGGATTGTTGAAGTATTTTGTGCATATATATTCGGATTTTGGTGCGATTATCTAGCAAGTTTAATAGCTGCCATCAAATGACTTCGTTCAATCTCAGTTAAAATTCGTTATCGACTTTTTAAGTTTCGGAACTTTATTTTGATTGATTCCCAAAAAATAGCTTTCGCAATATTTTACATTCAGTAAAATTTATTTTAAAATTCCTAATCTATGCAATTTCGTCTTTTAATATAGTTGAAAATTCCGTAATTCATATCAGAAATTGAAAACTGATTCTGCTTAGGCCGAATTCTTTTTGGATATTTGTTAGAATTTCTAAATTTGTCAAAATTAAGTGTGCATATTATATTGCTGATGCGATCATTTAACTCAGTTGATTTTATTCCTCTTCTGATCATTTATATTTTGTAATCAAACAAAGAAATGTTATCGTGCAAGCTTTCGCCAAGTAAAGAGAGAATTCTGCATCTTTGTGGTACTTCTATTAATGTCGAATGTTTATAAGTTTCATATTTGTTACATATCACTCAATTCTTTTGTTTTCTCCTTGGAATACTGCCAATCTGTGCTTTATCTTCGATGAATGAAGTAAACAATGATCTTGTTATGTTTGCAGTACTTCATTTGAATACAGTTGATGAATTTACACTCATCCAAGTTAAATATAATGTGCAGTTGATGAATACTGCACAAAGATTTGTGAACAAAATCATTTGAACAACATCCTCCTTATTCAACTTTACAATGATGTTTTAAAAGTTGATGCAATCGTGTTTCGTTTGCTGTAAAATCTTTTCACATGATTCGGTCTTTTCGACATCGATGAAGTTTAAATCGTACAGGAAAAGCATCTGATGAATTATCGTAGCTGGTGTTTTGAATACGGCACCACTGCTGATGTCTGGACATTTGCGAACAATTTTTAGTCTGAAAAGACAATTACTGTCGTAGCTTGATGATTGAAAAGCTGAAATTCTCTGTCTCTGTGTTCTTTGGAACACGATTAAAAATATGCATTACAACGAAATTTTTCTGCTGAGAATGGCATCAAATAGTGAAAAACAATGAAAGCAACAAATGAATAACAGATTGATGAGGAATTTCCCACCAACTGATGTAATGAGTATTATTTTTAGGGCAAATGACCTGCATAAATGACCTCTGCTAATTAGCTGTCATAGTCGGCTAAAAGTCATCCTAACCTTGTAACAACAGGGACAGTTGTATTATCTCTCTACTCTTCCATCCGTGATATTATTTTTCAGTATACTTAACACAGGAAAGAAAGAGAAATATTTCCAACATCCATCGCTGCGCGAGGTAACATGCGAAAGACAGTAATTGTTTTATATTCATCAGTAAATGAATAAATCGGTATTTCAAAGAAGGTCCATGTGCAGTGAGTGATTCTAGGAATTTAGAAACGGTTTCCTAAAACTGTAAGGAACCGAACGGAAAAGGAAATTCGGATCGGGAAACTTGTTTTAGTTGGAATAAGGGAGACTTACCAAAAAGTCGTATTTAATATGAATCGCTGCATGTTTTTTACAGAATACAGTTTCAATTATTTTCAGTCTTTTTCTTGCTTTCTTACAAATTCTTCTACATACTCCATATTCCTCTATCACAGCTCTGCGGCTATATGGATTGATTCTGATCCAGCATGCACTTTTGATCATATCATTCACTTTGTAGCTTGAAGTTAAATCCTTTTACTCAATAAATCTATTATACAAACGATTGGGTTTCATAAAATATTTACGAAAAATTTTACACTTAATCATGTTTGCAAATTTCAGTCTGAAACATACTTGGCTGCGATAATGTCAACTTTGCCTTTATTTAATCTCGGATAAATGTCAAGCGATAACTGATTGCTCATGGAAACAACCAGTAAAGCTTGACAAATGGAAACAACCAGCTCCCAATTCATTGAACTAAACAATAAACAACTTGAAAAAGAGAAGCACTTTTCTTTGTTTCGAAGAACTTGCTCTAAATGGCCAGTATGAATTAATTTCACTCATATATTCTTCGGACTTTTAAATCGTAATTCAGAATTCAGCTTCAACTTCCGTTGATTTCTCTTGTTTTATTTTTCTTGATTCTAATTCAATTTGTTTTTAAGTAACGAAATCATCAGCTTTTTAGTATTCTGTATTCATGATGAAGCAAATTATTTCAGTTCAATGTGAATTATCATTTCTCTATACTTACCCTCATTATGCTAAATTTCTATGATTATAGATGCTGTCATCATTCCAAAACTCTGCAAGCAATTAAGACAGAACCTCAGCCGACCATTTTGTGTTGAGAGACAAAATTTTAACAAGAATATTCAATGATTCAGATTTGTGAATTCAATTTGGAATGCACTTTCTTGCATTCTAAATATCATGATTTCCAGTTTTCGAACACTTCTAAATAAATATTCCAGGATAATTTACTGCGATATCTAATTATGCTAGTTAAGATTTTTAATTGATAATTTAGATATGTCAAATGCGTTTACAAAACTAGCTACTTTTATTAGTAATTTGAATTTTTTGATCCTAATTGACTTGAGATTCAAGACATGATTTCGTCTGCAGTTCAATATTGTGTTAAACTTTGTTATTCTTAATGTAGTATTGTGCCCAATCTGCTTGAATCTGACTCAAAGCAATTGCAGTGTGACTATATGAAATTCAGGTTTTAAATTATTTCTTAATATTCTATTTTTATGCAGAGCTACAATATTTCTTAACGATGAAACAATCAAAATTGAGCAAAGACTTTACACTATTTGCCAAATTTTAGAGAAATTTATGTAACGAAAAGTCAAAAGGATATACAAATGACCCGCAAATACATCAGGTATTGGCAATGATATCATGAAACCTTCGTGATCACATTAAATGAAAGAGCACAGCAAAACAATTCGTCTGGCGCGATTTTAGACGATTCATCATTCAGAGTAATGAGCGGTCTGATCTGTAATACAAAGCTTTCAAAAATTCATTCAGTTATTCCCTATCTTTCTTTGTTTTTAGAAAATAACATTTTTCAAACTTCATTCTTATCTCAAAATCCTTTAAAAAATCACCTTGTGCGCTCCTTCACAGCAAAATAGAAGTTGAAAATCAGCATGAAATGTTTCTCGAATCATTACTGGTTTTACAGATTCGTTACTGAAATTAGAAGCTGCTAATGGTGCATAATCATTTTCGATCGACAGAGTATCCGCTGGTGATATAACAGCTATTTCAGCTGCTTCTTCTTGCTAAATTAATATTAATTTTGTCTTAGGAATATTTTTCGTTATGGAAATTGTCAGTTCATTTACAGAACATAAAAAAACCCTAAATAATGAAGTAAATGTTGAATAGCGTATCATAAAGACTTGCAACAGGATAAGAAGCAAATAATATTAGAGAGAATAAATGAGGTTTTCGAAGAAAAATATGAATCAAGCAAAAAGAGGAATGTAAAATACCTGAACTACTCGAAATGGTACACTTTCAGTGTTCAGCACAATCATATTCTCGTTACTTTCAAGGAAAGATCCATTTTGTAAATCACGATAACACTGCAGTTGTATTAAACCATTAAACGAACGAGTGTCTAAAGATTTGGAAATATTCTAATAGTAACGCGATAATTTTAAAAAAATAACCTTTTCTGCTATAAATGATATCAAAGTCAGGAAATGACTGATTGATTATTGAAAATAAATGATCAATTGAATAGCACTATAAAAGTTTCGCGGTTGATGTAATGTCCAGCATGGCTGTTTATTTGAACTCATTCTATATTTTGCAAAGCAACAAAGATTAAATCGTCATTAGTTTCGAGAAAAAAAAATTCGCTTGCTTAATTTTTTTTTTTTTTTATATTTTTTAAGTTCTATGAATAGTACCGTTTGTAGGAGTTATTAAACTTAAACTGAGTTCGATAATTTCACCGATACCAATAGTAACTTCATCGTCAGTCAAGAACGGTATTCCATTGACACTGGCTTCTGAATTTTGGAAATTAAATAAAAGATACAAAACACTTTAATCATTCTATTTTTGAAATAAGAAATATAAGGAGTTTCCGAACTAATTCCTAATTTATTACAATCTTCAGAAAAGATATATTATGTTCAGTAATTTAGGAATTCATTTCATATTTTTCAAAGTGGAAAGACAGCATAATACAGGAAATAATATATAATTGAATAAATTTAAGTCTTAAATTCAATACTACTTTGAACAATAATTGCAGAGCAATGATATTTTGAGAAAGTAAGATCTGGAAAGTTATTTCTTTCTCTCTTCCCAAAAAACATCTTTTCTTATCAAACAAGCATTTATTGAGAATCCAGCTGTAATCCACAACCAATAAACTAGCATCCGTGTTTATGACCGATCAATTACACGAAACACTATTTATATTTATCCAGTACAGATATTTTAAATCTTATACAGAATAAAATTGCTTGTTCATCAATATACGATTAAGAATTGCAATTCCAAAATAAATACTTACGAACAGAAATCACTGGTACAACAAGTTGTTTGAGAAGCGATACAGAAGACAGCAAGGGTCCGACAGGTACTGATCCTGAAAGATTTGAACTGGAGATAGACCAACGAATATCCAGATGCCAGGAAACATGACGTTCTAGAATTTGTCGTAATCGTTCCATTTCTTGCATTTGCATCATATGAGACGCCCGACTGGCTGCTTCTTGAAATGCATTCGATGCTACTTCGGAACAACATTTGCATAGCAGCGGCACTCTGAGAAGGCAACTATTGAAAATCCTATTTTTCCAAAAGAAAAAAAAAAGATAGTAAGGGTATGAAAAAGCAGAATCAAAATAACGATTGCAACTTTTTCCAAGTTAACTTTAAGATAATATCGATAACTTGAATTTAATAAGAATGAAAAGAATGAAAAACATGTAGCCATTTCTCTGCATCCGGAATCTAATACAAACTCCAAACTATTGGCTTCTTTAGGTAGGAGTTTCTGTTCAAATGCTCCAATGGAAAAGAATCAAGAAATAACATGAAAGGTTAAAGAGATTAGTTAGTTCTCTGGCTTGAATCCGATCTAGCAAATACTTTTTTTTACAAGATTATGAAACGATGCGGAAAAAAAACTAAATAAAAACGGTAATATTTAAATTATTAACATTAAATCAATTAATTAACCTGCAAAATTCCTTAGGTTGTACGTCGATTACTCGATCCTTTCCGTAAGTTAATTCAGCATCCCACTCAGTATTATTTGTCACATCTACAACTACATATCTCGTTGTTGGTCCATCACCAGGTAGCACATGCCAAGCAGCAACTGTTACCGCAGGAACTATTGATACCGCCAAAGGTAATCGACATTTTCTTTCGTACTGCTAAAAATTATGCCTTTTGATTTTAAATGTAAAATATGGAACAGAATTAATACAATTAGATTCTTATACTTTCAAAACTTCTTTCATTTCTACAAAATTCATATAATATTCTCCAATGCTTTTAAGAATTAGAAGATTTTCTCTTTCCATTATTATATATTAAATCCACTTTTATTCTAAATTTTTTTCCATTGAAAATAATTTGAACTTTCAAACAAACGAAGCAAAACGAATTCAAACTTATAAAGGGAAAAAAATAAAAGAGATTTTTTTAAAAAGTTGTGAAAAATACTTCTCCGTTAGAACCATCAAAGTCAGCTCGATAATGAAAAATGAATTCACAAGTCAATAATCTCTGAAATTAAGAAAAAAATGAAACAAAGAGTTATTAATTTTGACAAGGAAAAATGATTTCAAATTTAAATTTTATTAAAATTTGCAGAGAATATTGATGTATTGCATTTTTATCATGTATATCAAAAGGAGTAAATTATGAAATAAATTCATAAAAAGGAGTTATTAGGCTAAAGATAGAAGTATATTTATACTATATAAATATATATATATATTTAGTTCGTCTTATATGCATATTGGAAAAAATCACATACTCCAGTGAATGGTATTCGATCATGCGTTTCTTCGATAGATGGAGCATCACAAGCAGAAATCTCTGTTTCGCTGTTTCGCTCTTTTTGTGAATCATCTTCAGCCATAGCTGATGGATCAATTCCAAAAATCCTGTGATAATAACAAAATGCTGCATTGTTCGACATTTTTTTCATGAAGTGAAAGTTCAAAAAAACAATACTTTGATTAGAATAAAAACATTTTAAAATACTGAATTTTACTTTTACTTTGAGATGTTCTATAAAAAAATCTTGGCTTTAGAAACACGAATCAAAATATAAGATTTATTGTCAAAATATATCCGAATTCAATTTTTACCTGAATTTAATTTGTTTCCTTTCCAAAGGTTCGATTCGTCTTAACTGAATAATGTCATTATCTTCCACGTACTCAGTGCTAGCAATTTCAATCATACAAGGACCACCACGAACCTAGAAGAACGAAAAACCTAGAATCCCTCATCACTGTTCGCTATCTCTGATTCACCAAAAACAGTTGTAAAGAACTTTAAAGATCGCTAACGAAGTGCATATTTAAGAAATCAACTTCAAATAACTCATAAGATAAAGAATCATCTCAGATTTTTAAAACCCAAATACCTCGAAATTTAAGCTAAAAGAATTAAAAAGCGGTACTTTTTTTTTCTGCAAATTAATTCTGACGTTCATATGCGAGAAGCATAGAGAAAATATGAAAATTGAATTTTTAATGCTCAAGTTCAGGAAATGGCATACTTTCGGTTGTCGGATAACTAAATTTACATTTCGTATAGCAACCGTTTCACTAGTATTTACCAATGACACGCTATGTTCAAAACTGGAAAAATAAAGCATTTTTAAAACATAATGGCTATTGATGAATAATATTATGCTCTTATGACACGACAAAAGATAAAAGACACAGAAAATAATGTATATATTGAAAATGAGTTTCATCAATTTCTATTCAAAATTTCTACAGACTAGTAATTAGATTTTGTTTCTGTTCAAAAATTGCGAAGAAATACAAGAGAAGTATAAAAAAGTTCCATTTCTCGCTCTTCTCCTCTCTATCTCCTTTCCTCTCCTCTATTCAAATATTCTTCTGAAATGGCTACAAAAATACATTCGAATGATTAGAATATAAAAAATATTTGGTAAAGAAAAATAGAAAAAAAGAACGTTTGTCCGGAATAAACAGTTATTTCAGCGGTTGGTTCAATATCATCTTCGGAGATCGGAGCTCGACTCAGTGAAGTTTTTAGTTCCAAAACAGGTAAAGCAGGCAATATCTACAAAAATTTTGCAATAAATGCAATAAAATAGATTGCACATAATAAACATTCTCACTAGTCCTCCTTCAATTATACTTCGTACCTAACTTCTATCCGTCCTCCATATATTGCTTTTCATTTTTCTGCAGTTTAAACCAAAAGCAAACGTAAAAAACAACGAAAAAAAAAAAAAACAAACCTCGATATCAAACATTGATGAGAGAAACCTTTTGGATCTTACACGATCCGGTAAATCCCGTAATTTGCAAACATTACGCACACCCAGTATCTCACACGAATAACCAGTTATAATGAGCCGTCCCGATTCCCTTAAACAATTAATACAGTAAATCGAACTCAAAAGCAACGCTTCAGAAATTAAAGATTTGAATGAGAAAAAAAAAAAAGAACTCTAAACATTTAAAAACATTTAAGAAGCATATTTTGTAGAATATCTAATTTAGAACTAGAAAAATCAATAAACTCGCCTGGGTACTCCAATGAGTTTGAAATCTACAGGTTCTGTGTTATCATCACACGAAGGCAAAATGAGTCGCATAGGGATTGGCTCAAAAGCGCAGCCTTCGGAAAGTAATGCAAGATTGGATACAGATAATTCGCATGGCAGACAATTGATTACCGATATGGCAACTTCGCAAGCGCAATCTTGAACCCACGTGACTACAAAATATTAATAAATCGAATAATAAAAAGAACAAAAAAAAATTAAACTAAATAAGCATTAATTAAAAAATTAATCGACAAAATATTAATAAATCATCTGAATGCAAAAAAATTTATAATTTTAGGAATTGCTGAGACAGAATATATTTTAATTCAAAAAAGAACAATACATTTAAGAAAACCTTTCGGAGCACTTTCACACTGGAACGGAGAATATATGAATACATCAGAGTGAAGCTTGGGTCGAATAATCGTAGTAGCAAGGTGTTCCGGAAGGGGACAGACTGCGAATTTCCTGCAAATTGAACATAATGTCATATCTCAATGATAAAATGATGCTAATTAAAAGAGAAAAAATTTAAAAAAAGGAGAAAATAGCCTCGTAGTGCATTTTTCATGCATTAAAGAAATGTGTACAATTAGCAGTAGCTGGGAACTCTTCGTGATAGCAAATAAATGAAATATTTATTCATCAAAATAATCATGATTTAAATGGTGAAGAATGCTATTTCTTATTTCTTCGAAGGGTATCAAAATTGTCATATTATTCTCTATAACAGAAAAAAAATGGATTGAAACCGCACTCAAGCTTCGGGAAACGCATCATTTGAATTGGTGGTATGACAAGCCCATGCTGTGGTAATGAAATATGTTGACTGAGTTGATGCTGAACATCTCGCGATGCTACTAATTTGGCTAATTCTTCAAGCATTCGATCGGATGTTTCGCGATCCATATAATCATAATAGACCTTAAAAACATTTACATGAATGAAAATTATCCTGAAGTTGTTCTTGATGAAAAATGGTGAAAAATCTTTCTATTATGAGTGAACACGTAGCAACCTGAAATATAACTAAGCTTTTGAAAAAATTTTCGAAATATTTTTCAAATAAAGTTTGAAATATGATTTGGCTTGAAATAAAAATAAGGATCTATCGTTAGCTAATGACAATAAAGCAGTTTTCTCTTCTTTCAGGGGTCAAATTTTGAGAATGTCTCATATTTGTTTAATTGGAAAATAATGAAATGTAATTCAAAGTCAGGGGGTTTACAGAGTGTTTGAATAGTTTTTCTAGATTCAAGGAAACTACTTTCAATGTCGACAACAACTTCAATCAGAAACAGCTAGGTGACGATTCTCCTTCCTTATTCGAAAGAAGTTGATCCATCACTTATTAGACTGCGTCTCAAACACCCGAACATGATGCAGAATATTCAAATCAAAAAATCGTATTAAAAACCTGCAAAATATAGCACAGATGGCGTATAGCTACATCGTAGTATTCGGCACGTAAAGCGCTCATGAACACTTCATGCAAAGCTCTTCTCTGAATGTGTATCGGTCCTAATCTCACTAAATCACCTGAGAATTCTTTCGGATTCTCAGGCATCCCGTAACCAGTTAATGTTCTGTATAATACTGGATACACTTGTCGGTAATCCGCAACATTCCGATTTCCATTCTCTACCATATGTAAGCGGAACAAAACCCCTAGACGAGCAAAAAATGCACATTTTCGATTAAAACCAATCTGCAATAGTTTCATCCACATTTCCTTCCTCATGTTTTAGATTGATTTAAAACTAATAAGAAGATCTGCTAAAACGAGCTATTTTATAGTCAGAAAAACTTAATGACTAAGGCTTTTTCATATCATAATAAACTAATCAGAGCTGAGCTCAGAAATGAATAAAATTCAATGAAATTCACTCAATAACATGTGGATGAAAAAAATCCATGAGAAAAGTTCATAAACAGACTAACTTGACGATATACTTCTGCAGAATTGAGACATATGAGAGCTTTAGTAAAATGACCAAACAAATTGAAGCTGTCATCAAGATATTTAGCAATATGTTCCCTTATGAAATTCTAAAATAAAAATGAATAAATATATATATTTATTTATTTATTCATATATATATATAAATAGCAGAAAATATTCCGCAATATTTGAATCTAATCTGAATAGCTCACATTCAACAGGCCTGAAATATCTAGATGTAGTAGTCCTAAACTGCTGATCATAATCTATTCCTCAAGTCACATCTCCAACAGTTATTTACAGAAGCAGTATATCTTACTAAGAGGATATAATAATATTAATTCTACCAATACTTCTTTTCATATTTTCCAATCGGAAAAAGCCTGTAAATTTCGCAACTTCATAAAATTCTTTTTTTCCAACTTTCTATGGAATTCACAACCTCCATATCTACATATAAATGTTGATATCGAAAAACAGAAGCAGCTTTCATCATGCATTCATATTCGATCCATGCAGTAAATGAAAATCTTTCGTAACATTCCAACGCAGTTTTGAATTTCTCAACAATCTCTATATAACTGATCTCACATTTCCCGGATCTATAACAATGACTTCAGAAAAGTATTTTATAAATATGTACTTTTAATAAAATAAAGTGAATTCCAAGATTAAAACAAAGGAAGGTAATCGATAATCTCAACAATCTAGATTCGAAAAATTTGCTCAGAAATGAATTTATTTAATTTTCCAAAACCTTGCCAACGTACAATAGGCATTAATTCTAATTAAAATGTCCAACTTGGCATAGGCTGATCCATTCCAACGTAGCCGAAAAGATTGTCGAAAAGAACGCTCATCCAAAATTTGAACTTCTCCTAATGCAGATAAAATTTTTAAGGAACATTCTTCATCCGACCAGTGCCTCTGATGTCCAACCGAAATACTGCAACAGTATATTACAAATACATTACGACTAAAATAAAGCATTTTATTTTGCTAATTTATTTCATTATTACCATCACAAACTGTGTAAAAATAATTGACTTACAGGTCCAATAAAACTCAAGAATTCTTTTGGAGGAGAGTAGCGATTAACTTTCGTACTTATTTAGCATTAATTATGAAATTAGCAAGTCAAAGATATCCTTTATAAACTTACCCAGTACCATATTGAGTTGTTTTACGCGCTGAAAGAATCTGTTCGGAAGTCATCGTTGAAATTCGTTGTATTCCACTAATAGAAGCATATTCTTCTGTTAAATCATATTTTGCTGCTATCGCAGCACAAGCCCAACCTTCGTAAGCAGCTAAAGCATATTCAAATATACTCGTAAGGGACAGCTATTTCGTTTAAGAGAAGATAGAGTAAGTCAAGATTTTCATGACTCAATGAATTATACCTCTACATAAAAATGATTTTCTCGCATTAAAAAATAAGTTTTTGATCGATCTTTCTAATCAGTTTTATTCTTTTATGATTCCAGGCTTTAAACATTAATTTTAACCTCGAGGTCTATTCACTGAATCATGAAAAAAAAAATCTTACAGCCGCTTGCTCCAAAAGACTCAAAAATATGTTTGCAAAAATTGTAAGTGATTTTTACCGAATATTTTTAAGGTACATACCAGCAAGCCAAAGCAAATCGTTAGTCTGCTTGAGGAATTCGATTGCGGACTGATAGGAATCCATTGCTAAAGTGGGTAATCCTGTCAAAAGTGTATAATCAGCAACTTGTTTCCGAAGGCGACCAATACATTTTTTTCTAAATGATTTAATATTTCTTTCTTTTTTTTTTTTTAATAGTGATTTTTTTGTGAGTCTTAAATATCAAAACTTGATTAGTTTAATCTTCACAAGTCTAATCTTTGTGTCTAGGTGATTAGGAATAGATCAACAAATTATTACACTTTCTAGTGAGAAATTAAACTAAAAATGCTCGATTTGTAGTACTCAAATTTTCGTGCAGCAAGGAGATATTTTTTAGAAAACCGACAGCAAACAACATCAAAAAAAACAATAACAAACTTTTACAAGTCATGATGGAATGACATATTACAAATGTTGCAAAAAAAAGTAGGAAAAGGAACTGAATGATAAAAGATAAGTTAACCGCATCCATTTAAAGACTCATAAAAATGATGTGATAAAAAAGGACATATTTTTTAGCATTACATAGAACACTGCATACATCAAAATTACCAACCTATATATTTTGCAGTTTTTATTTTCCAAACCTTGACGGTATTTTTGCTCCTCAGTTAGCATCGGATAAGGTGGGCATTCCAACTTTTCAAAAGAAAGATCAAGCCGACGACTCTCCAAAACATAATAAATGGAACGCAAGAAATCTCGTATACCTATTTCCAATGAATCCGCATCATCGAGAGTTTTAAAACAAAATAATTCTCGCGAAGAGCACAATCCTTTTATAGATTCCTACAGATAGTTCGCTTTCAAATAATATAGGAGATGTTGAAGGATCAATTAAGATTCTTTTCTTTTATGATTTTATCCGACTCATTAATAGCCCTTTGTAATCTTATCAGATTCATTGATAAATAATGCTATTATTAGACAGTGATATTAATGAGTCTGACTAGATTATAAGGACCCAGCTGATTTCTCATTTCTCCAAGAGTTAGACAACTTATTAGGATATAAATTTTCTTGATAAGAACTAGATGCGGATTTCTTGAGCCCGAAAAATGAGATTTGGTTTGAGAAGTTCGAACTAATTCTCTATCAAAAAACTAAAAAAGATTTCAATTATTTTGCGAAAAATAATAAGGAAGTGATGATAAGAAATTTTTTCCCTTTTCTAAAGTAGAAAATTTTCAAACAAATGAAAGAAAAAAAAAAAGTACTTCTGAATATCCAATAACAATACATCTCGAATCCACAATAGTTGACGCATATTCTGTCTATAAGTGATATTAGTAATGTTTTAAAAATGATGTTTTGAGATTTCCTTGAAAAGTTTTTCGTCATTAATTTTGTTTTCGAATTATGGTCATTAATATGAAAAATCTTTTCAGTGATGCTTTTTCCTGAACTATTGAACATTTATTTTCAAAAATAGAACTTGAAATGTCCGAGTTTTCGATTCTTTTCAGTTCTATTGCAAAACAGTAGATCTTCTTTAAATAACGATACCTTTACAGAATCATATTGCTCCTTGATTTTTGCGAAATAAGATCTCCGATTTGAAATACTAGCTCTATGATCTTCTGCAATATTCACATCGGAAAGTTGCTGTGACAATTCTGCTTTCTCATCTTCAACTGGTGCTTGAATGACGCCAATGAATCCAATGATGCGACGATGAGCCTGGAACGATTTCTGTCGGGAAACAAGTCAGAAAGCAAAATACAGCATTCTCTTTTTCTAAAAACAAACTAATTTTTGTCAAATTATAGAAAAACAGATTAATTAAAGTCACATATAATAATCAAGCAGTTGAGATCAGGAAGTAGAAGCAAACTGCATCGCAGGAAACATATACAACCAAATAATGATCAAGCGGATGATTTTAAAATAGATTATAATATATGTTCAATGTTATCAAAAAAGCTATTACCTGAAGTTCGCCAAATTTGATCAAATCTGCATTTATTGTTACACTGAAATCAGCAACGAAAATCCTTTTCGGATTATCCGATACTATAAAAATGATTGAAAATAAAAAAAAAAAGAAGAAAACCGAACATAGAGAAAAAAGGAAAATTTTATTTTTGCTTAATAACTGATTTGAATGAACGGAGGAAATTAAAGGAGACAGGAGAAAGTGCTAAAGAGTGAGTTTTCTGATACTTTATTTGATTTGAATGATTTAGACTATATGATTTAATGCCCAACTTCATTTCATTTTTTTCTAAATTATAGTTTTCTATGGTTAGGTTGTTTGATCGCTATGAGTAGGACATTTACACGGAAGTTAATGTTTAGAAATGGAAACTAAAACAAAGTTAGGCACTAATAAAAAGAATAAAATTGGCGCAAAAGACGAGAATGTATTAAAATTTTCGAAATGAGTTGATTCAGCATCTCAAATGTATATTCTTCATTAAATGATAGTTATAAGTACTTGGTCATTAACGCAGCTACCAAATAATTCAAAAAAATAACTATTTATGTGAATATTGGTCATAACAATGATAACTAAAGACTTAATCTTGTTTACGATCATTCACAATTAATCGATCATTTCTAAGCTGGCCAAACTATAGAGAACATTTCCAATTAGGGATGTAAAATAAAACCTTGCAAACACTGCACTCGCTGCAATCGTTCCAGAAGGCAATTAAACAAAGCCGGTGATCGAGGACCAAATTGCTTAATGTAAATAAGCACTCGACAATGATCTTCCACCCTTGGAATCGATGCTTCTAACATTGTGATGTCCACTTAATACTGATAACCAATTCCACAGACCATAACGATTTAGAATCAAGAGAATAATCTCTAATGAATATTTGAAATACTTAAATGACTAAATTAGCAAAGGAAAATCGGATTTATTCCTGAATTTTAGAATAACATAACTGAGAAAAAAGAAATCGTGAAACGCTAGTTATTATGTTAGAATAACTTGAAGTTTCCAAAAGTTTCGTTTCTCTCTTGACCTATTTCCAATCATTTTACGACAGCAAGGACAAAAGTTACTCCATCTACAACTCATAATCTTCTAACGTACGACAAAATCTTATTCAACATTCGAAAAAGAAAGAAATCAATCCGTGCAACGATAGGAGATTGTTACTCAATCTTTTAAAATCAAAATAAATTTTTATTCCTGGGAATACAAAATGGAATGCAATAATCAAAACAGTTGTTTGATGGAAACGGAAGAATTCTAGAAAACTTCATACTCTATCTAAAATAAACGTTAATAGATAAAGCAGTAAGAATATCTAACAATTATTTTATTCATGTTTTATAAAAATGTTTTAATCACGAAGAATGTTTATATCATTCAGAAAGACTTTCTCTAACTATTCGTATATGGCGATAAAATATAAACAAATATTGTGAAGAACTATAATATTATGAAATAAAATACCCATAACGAACTAAAGAAAAACAAGTTTAACCAATACAATAAGTGTCATATTTCGGCGAATTCAATCCAATAAATATAAAATAATGAAACTGAGCATTTTACTGTTAAAAAAATCGTGTCACAATACCAGATCTCTCTAAAAATGCTGAAAATTAAGATAATAAAGATTAATTACTGATCATATATTATACAATGAAAGAAAATAATAAATCACTGGTTTTGCAGAACTGAAATTAAATAAAATATTGTTATTGAAAACCGGAACAAAGAGTTTGAAAGAACATGTAGATATCATAGTTCAACTAGTGCTTTCAATTAAGAACGATTAAATAAAGAAGCATCATGAAACAATTCTTGACTATCTATATGGACTTTTAACTTGGATATGCGACGCAAGCTCTTCGACATGGCAGAATAAAATTGAAAATATCTGAAAGATACTTGGAATGAATATCTTGATGATGAGAGATTATTTTCAATTATTTTAAGATAGATTTTTCTCGAAAATCTCAAAAAGTCTCTTTCAAAATGCATATTACTCAGCATAAAATATTACGCCTTCCTTATAAAAACATGATCAAATAAATAAATGACATAATTAATAGCAACTTTGGGACAGTTAGCGAATGAGCAACGAAATATTCAACCAGCACTTTGATCTGTAAAATTTTAAGAGAAGCATACTTAATTTCTCAAGAATCTGCAACGAAATCCTTAGCCACGAAATGGCGAAGTGGAGGATGTATTTGCGTCAATATAAAAGTATGAAATTGATGCAAAACAAAAATACTCTAAAAATGATAAACTCGGAACAAAAAAAAATTGCGTCATAAAGAAAACCACAATGGCAGAGATTTAGTTTCGTCAACCGAAATCAAAAGATGCAGTAGTAGAACGTTCAGCATTCGCAATGGGCTGTCGATTATTTGAATTTAATTTCTCCGATAATTTGCTTGTTTTTGATTCCGAACTTGAACTTTCTGTTGCTAGTAGTAACGCGTATGATGAGCTGTCCTTGTTGCCTTGAAAATAGCAAATAATTAGCCAAAACTACATATAATCGTTTGTTTTCATGAACTTTAATATCATAGATTGTCTTAGATTAGGGAAAGACAAAGTTTTGATGTTGAACTAAATAGGACGGATTTAAGACTACAATTTTTTTTTTCGAGGGTATTTTGTATAGAATTTCATCTGTGACTTAAAATTGTCGCTTCTGAAGGAGGAAATCATTTTCAAGATTTTTTTTCAGCATCAATTTTTATTCTAGTTTAATGCTAAATATGAAATACATGACAAAAAGAGTGCGAAAAACTAGGGAATAAGGTGACGCTGGAGGTGAATATTTTGTTTACTGCAAATTCCACGAAGTTTTACTTTAAAAAAAAAATTTCAATAAACAAAAATTGAAAATATACTATTTGAAGGACCAAAAAATAGTAGTACAAAGATATGAAATAAAGAATGCTAAAAATTAGGGAAGGAGACATTTATGAAAAAAATACAAGTTATTTGAAAACTTAGTATCTTTAGAAGATGATAGATTCTCACCTTTGACATATCCATTCGATTTAATTCCATTCCCTCTTCTCTCAGTATTAACCGCAGCTTTACGTACACGTCTTCTTTTTCGATGAAGATTATTACCTAGAAAAAATGTGCAAAAATAGCTTTTTTTTTTCTTTTTTAAACGAATAAAGAGATGCAAAGAAGAAATAAATCGGATTTTGTTTCATCGAAATCATTTCTAAAATCAATTTAAAAATAAAGAAATGAAAACTTTACTTGTATTCGAATTCTTATGTAAAGAAGTTTGCAGACTTTTTCGAGCAATTAAGAACATAACAAGAAAAAATAATAATGCAGATAACAAAGTGAAGTAAAGCACCGACCAAGCTGAAAACATAAATGACATTGTTCTTGTCCTCAACATCCCTGCATCAAATTTCTATTCAATGCCGTAAACAAATAAATCAAAACTTTTCCGGAAGCGGAAAATTTGCACTAATTTGTCGGAAGCGACATAGGATTGGATCATCGTTACATGAAGCAATTTTTAAAATTGTGATTGTAATTATGTCAGCAATCGAACGGAAAGTAATATTATTGGCAAAAATACGGTAATTATAAAGTTCTAGAGCTCACCAATAATTGGTTCATCAAGAAATTCGCACGACTTAATTCGTTTATATTCAATGTGAGACAGAGAGATTAATAACTGTTTGAAATATTAAACGCTAGCTAGCACTAGCTACCAGTCAACTTGCTGGGGCTGCTTTCTCCGCTTTCCGTACTGTGATTGCTGCTGAGGTCATAGTTAATTATAAGAAAAAACCGGCTTTTGTTTAATAAATTTACAAGTATCGCTTTGCTATAGGATGAGAGATAAATAAAGATTAAAAATACGCACTAAAAAAATATGTACTTTTAGACTTTGTGTATCTTCACACTAAAAAGTGTCAAAATTTTAAATATCCTTTTTCTGATTAATATTATCTCATTTTATCATAAAATTTTATAAGCAGAATAAGGAATTGTAGAATAATTTGGATGGATGCGTTTGAAATATCGGGCATCAAAAACAATATTTATGAATTTAATAAACTTAATCCTTTATTCATTTCGACAACTGATTGATTACTAACTTCAATGTTACCCCATTATAATGTCATCTAGCGAATTTCCCAAGCAGGCTAATAAACTATTAGGTGGATTCAAAAATAAGCAATTAAACAAAATTTAGTGAAAAACTTGCCACAATCAATTCTGGAACCAAAAATAATGTAAGACAGAAGACTCGGCATCCAATATCTGTCGCAGTCGCACTCTTTTGTGTAATTATTGCATATACCATGTCCTGAGCAACTTCGCGTACAATCTGTCATGGAATTTTAGAATGATAAGTGTAACTTTCATTCTTCATTTCGACAAGTATATTTTTAAAAAAATTAACTTTTTAAAATAATTATAAGAAAAACCTATGTAAATGTTCTGCTATAAGTCATCGCTATACAATATAATCTTGAGATTTCGAAAACAGGCTAACATGTTCATTTAAACAAATTCAAGAAACGGAAAGCGATTAATAAATTAATTAAATACAATATGTGTCTACATTAATGTTACATCGTACTGAATAGCCAGCTGTTTAAAAAAATACTGATAAAAATGATGACTTACATAAAGCACCAATAGAATCAATATTAAATCTTGTCATCATAGTCGTTTCTGAACCTAAAATCTTGACAATCTTCCATGCTTCTATAACCGTTATTTCTTCATTTTTTTGCTGTGAAATTCCTCCCATATCTTCCTCTAAAAGTGCATTTATTAAAAAAAAAATCATTGATTATCCAAAACTTCACTGCAGGCAATGAAAATTTTCATGACAGATAATAGGATCCAACGAAATCCCACAGAATTTTTGATGCCTGTTGGTGAAAACAATTTTTCAATATCTTATAAGTTATCATTATTGATTAAACTAAAGATTATTACTTGGAACAAATGCGATATTAACATATTCAGCTCGGAACACGACACGTATTCGACCTGTACTGGAATCTTCACTAATAGATGAAAATATGACTATTACGTTGTTTGTTTCTTCTATCTATAAAATATAAATAAAAGAAAAACTGTGGGAAAACAAAAATGTTTTATGCAATCTCAATTATCGTCATAGGCCTTCTTTTTTTCGGTAGTGTTCAAGAAACTTTATAAACTGCGAAAAATCAGTGTAAAAGTAGAAAACACTGAGTTTTTTGATTTTTTTATATAAAAAATTGTCAATTAGACTGCATTAAAAAACGCTGCGCAATGGAATCACCCCAATCAACAACAAATAATACCTGTGATGAGAGAGTTGCACTGAGCCATTCTTCGAGTTTGTTTTTAGCACGATATGTAAATTCACCAAACTGCTTTTTCAAGTATAGTTCCACCGACTGTAAATGTAGTATGCCTAAAAATTATTTTCTATACGGTTTAGAAATATTCACTAAAATCTCATAGCCATCCTTAAATTGCAAAAGTGATATTCGTTTAGAAGATATTTAAGAAACTTAGAAAGATATTAATTTGTTGGAATTTGATCGAGAGTAAGAGGAGAGAAGAAGAAATAAGAATTTTGCCAGAAAGAACTTAACATTCTCCACAAACTTGCTCTTCTAAAGCTTATTTGCAGAGCCGATTATTATTAGATATACTCTTCAGGAATTTTGTATCCAAAAAATAAATGTCTTAGCCTAGAAAACTAAATCTAAACAGCAAATTTTTTATTACCAATAGAAACAGTTAAAGCAACAGTAGTCGTATTCATTGCATCCGAATGATCCCAAACTGTTAAATCAAAAAAAAATGTGCCTGCAACTAAACCAGTCAGTATCGCTACAGGCTCCACTCTTGAGCTTCCCAAAAATGTCTGAAAAGTATGACAACCAGGTTGCAAAATTAATAATGTAGTCATTTTAAAAACCCTAAATAATTCAAATAAAGTTTTAAAAATAGTGTGTGGGAATGGAAGTAAAGCAGTACTTACAATACAAGCGGGAACATCATCATGAGCGGTCCAGAGCCATCGAACTATTCCGGCATCATCTGAGGATTCACTTCCATTCAAGAATGCTACATTTGCTGGGAAAGTAATACTCAAATCTTTCGCCTTTGCTATCGGTGCTTGATTTTTACCTGAACATTTTAGGTTATCTTTTCTCACACTTTCCAACAGACAAAATTTCAAATTCAACATTATTTACATTATTAATTATATAATAAGAAGCAAAATAAAAAATGTATAAATATGAATAAACTTGTTAATAAAGATTTCAGTGGATTCAAAGTATAGTGTTAATTTGAAACAATCTTTAGAATATTCCATAATTCGTTATAGAAGATTTCGAAAAGATCTATTTTCAAGTTTACTTCTAATAAGAATAACGTAGGCGTCGTCTGATCCCCAGAGACCACCATCGTCAGTAACATTTAAACGAAAACGATAAATACCCTCTTGGAATCCAAGTAGCGTACACTTTGATTTATCTCGATTAACGATTTTCAGCATGTTTGGTCCACTAGAAATTTAAAAACTATAAAAGAAACAGTATACTTAAAGATAAGTAAATGATTGAAACTAATGATCTTATTATTACTCTTCCAGGCTGCTCTTCATGAAAGAAACTTCTTTTCCAGCATCCTAATTTTTCGTCTTGATATTTTACTAAGTTTTTGATCGATGTCACTAATCTTAATTAAGGTTGCAAGAATATGAATTGTAGGATGCAACAGGGACACAAATTTTCCTTTATCTCGAATATAATAAGAATATATCAGTTTTTATTCACCAGAATAGTTCATTTCTCGTCTTTTTATCATATTGAGTGTTTATACTCTCTTCCAATTTTTGAAGTTGTATTCATTGTATCGAGAAAAAATTGAATTAGTAGCTAATGCTCCTAATTCATTTTTCCGAATTGTGGAAAATCTTATAGAAGTTGAAGTTATGCAACACTGATTACATTTTTTTATTCAAAGATCGGCGTAAAGCCTCCTACGGCATGAAATGGAAATTCTGTCCAATGCAGATAGTTTCACGCAGCGCAAAAGTAAATTCTGAATATTCAAAAGGAAGAATGAAGATATTCTAACAACAGGACAGAAAAAATGAACAGCTTTTGTCGAAGATATTTTTCAGAGAGATAAGTTTCATCTTTTCAGAAAATAGTTATTCCTTTCCTCTTACTTTAGAGGGGATACTCTTTCCCTAGAACTACAGCTTCTCATATCTCATCTCAATATTTTTATATTTGTTCTTAGGATAATCAGTTGTTTCAGAAATAAACATTAAATACTGCCTTATTTGGAACCAATTATACGATACAATTTGTCCATCATCTTTAACATTGCCATCAAGAACTACTGATTCGATCGGCAATTGAAACGTTTGGTTTCCACCAGCGTAAGGTACTGAAATGAAACAAAAGATTTATTTGAGATTAATTTCCTAAAAATAAGAAAAAGGAGAAAACACAAAGATTTGATCCGATACGTTGGAATTTTCTAGTTTTAGATGTCAAAATTGAAATTTATCATCAATACTATAAAGTACCTGATTACTTTCATACAACTTCATTTTTTAAATTTGTCATAAGGAACATTCTCAAACTAAACAGAGAAACAATTCGAAAATCTAATGGGAAATTCTGTTTCATTTATTAAATTGTAAATAAAATCCATATAACATTAAACTAATCAATTTCAATGCCTTTAATTTCGATGGAACATAACAGCAAATTATATGTAGAAATATAAAAAATCAATTACTACGGAAAAAAGACATCTCAAATCAAGGTAAAACGATACTTGGAGCAGAATTGATAGCTCTGTTTACTAAAATATCAACAGTTGCCGAATCATTCTGTTGTTTATTGTCTATAACTTCTAATCGGAAAATGTACGGTCCAACTTTATCATTCGCTTGCAGATTAGTTAATAAAAGCACCGGTGTCGATGAGCCTGAAAAAAGTTTTAATTGCGAAAATTCAAAAGAGAAAACTTGAGGCCGGTAAACATAATTAATCAAGAAATTTTGAACATACAACACAATTAAAAAAATCACTGATTAATTGGAATTGTTTAGTATCAAAAAAAGAAGAAAAAAAGCGTTAGACAAAAGCTTGGATGGTATTGTCTCCCTCCTATCCAAGCTTTTACAAAAATAAATTTTATAACCGAAACAAATTGCATTAGATTTGTTTTGCTTCACTTACAAATGGAAAAAATGAAGCAACTGTGAATACATAAAAGAGTAATGTGCTAAGGAATATTCCCACCCACTTAAAGCCGAAAAAAGATTCTGATTTCTACATATGTCAGACAAACAAAATATCTCTCCTCAATGTAAGAAAGATGGACCAAAATAGTATTCAGTAAAATTCAGAATATTTTTCTCAGAAATAATGTCAATAGAATTTTAAAAAATCATTGAAAGAAATTTCATCTGGAATATTTGGAAGCAAACTTGATCAGCTTATTATATTTTAATATTCTATAAGTTCTAAAAAATTTACACCATTAGAAAGGATGACATTCAAAAGGAAACTATCTACAACTAGAAATGCAACTCGAATATATGTATATAATCATGTAGAAAGCGCCACGTATATTGTAAATTATGAAATTGTCAATGAAAAGCAAATCCAGTGAGAAACATTATAGATTTCATTTGAATTTCGAAAACTAAACTTGCTTCCAGAAAGAAATCAGTATCATAAACTGTCGTAAATTTTTTACTTCTTTAATTTTTATTGTTTTCTAGCAAAAATTCATAATAATTTTTTATAAAGGTGAGGTGTACAAAAATAGGAAAAAGAAAACCTGTAAAATCGACGGAAAGTTTAGTTGTATAGTTATCCACCCGAAACCACTTGTAGATTACAATACCCTGCAATAAGCACATTGAAGACACACAAAAAGATATTGCACCAATAATAGTAACCATATTCTGATGCTTAAATAATGGACTATAATCACCTCTTAAAGCTGCAAGACTAAAAGATTCCCATTTAATCGAAAATTAGTGAAGATTTTGAGGAATATTCCAAATTGTCAGAAGCACCAAAACAAAAAGTAAAATAAAAAACTAATAAGTCAACAAAGAATTAGCTTAATAACATGGTACTGAATCGAATAAAAAAGTCTTACATTATCATCAGTAGAAGTGTTGGCGCACAGCTGAAGACTGTTTTGCGGAAGGCGAATATCTATTGCCGAACGGCTTAGAGGATCACCACAAACTGTTATTAAAGCTTTCGGAGGATCATCTCTTTCTGCATAACTTGGAAATTTTATTCAAAAATTTGATTTAATTTCATCATTTCTCCATTGATAGCCAAGAAAGTTTCCAAATCGAGATGATGCGATGAAAAAAAGCCCTCTCGAAAACAGAGAGTTACTGCTAGCTAAATTAATGGAAAAACCTGTGCGTAATACGAAAAATCTAATATAAAAAAATTCAAAAGTTCTGAAAATGAAATAAAGGCTAACTTGCAGCAACAATTACTTCTGCACGCTTTTCATCAGTCGCTCCTTGCTGATCTCTTACTATCAACCTAAAAATTTCAAAATAAAAAATTTTAACATTTGCAAGAAACGAAAGAGGCAAAAAACAAGTCACTGGCTTCGAAAACATCCTTAAAAATTAAGTAGATAAAGTAGATATAAAAACAATAAAAACCACGCTGATTGTAGTTTTATAATCGGAAGTTGATAATAAGAGTCTATGCAATGGAATAAATCATGACTGATTTTAACGGAATTGTGAATTAAGAAAAAAGTGATTTGAATAGAACTTTCAAAAAATGTACCCAAAAGTATAATTTCCAGGGACAAGATTATCAAGACGAAGCACAGCTGTGTTCATCGCAGGTAATGAAATTGCCGGACCATTTAGAAGCTTCCATTCAAATTCCAAAGGTTGACCACTGTCATCCGAACTACCTAAAATAAATAATATGCACGTTGCTATGGAAAATGGTAAAGTGAACATATATTTCTATCAATGCTATCGAATATTTTTCTTACAAAATTATAAATATTTCCCGTCGCTTACGTAATTCAAAGTTCATGTTGACTTTTTTTACTTCTTTTCGATAAAATTCTCTCAATCATTTTTTTTTTTTTGAAGAACGGAACTGAAAATTTTTGAAGGTTAATAACAAGACAATACCTTCGGCATCCAGTACTAAATGACTTCCTTCATTAACATGAATTTGATTTGAGGGGCGTATTAGTGCTACTGGTGGTTTATTAGCGTGCTTTTCGGCGAGAACTCTGAGTGTAGCATCCTTGAAGCTTTTGCTAGTAGAATTTGTTATAGTGACACGTAAACGCATCATTCCTTCTTTAAGCTAAATAAAAAAAAATTGAAAAAAAAGATGTGAAAGTTGAACTGAATAATCTAGAAATAAGAAACTGAAAGCTAAAAGATTATCTATCTTAATAATAATTCTGTCTTTCTTTTTTCTTTTCCCACCTCTGAACTAATTAGTCCTATAAGACACAAAATATCTCTTGAAAGAATGAAAGAAGAAGTAATGGATTATTTTAAAAACATACATTTTTGATGATTAGAGTTGGTTCAGTATATGTGCTCGCTGTACCAAACCCTCCCCCATCCAGAACCTCCCAATAATAAGTGAAATTTGACTGATCTTCTGAAATTTCTGTAATCTAAGTTCCATCTTTTAATCTTCCAACTATTTAGTGAGATTAATCTTAAATGCAGCAATATTTATCTAATTAATAGAGATTAATCAAAAAATGTATTCTTAAGCATTAAAATAATCTGCTGTAGAAAATAAGCATTTTGTCTGTAACTTATAGAATAATCAAATTTTAAAGACTAGTAGTTTATAAATTAGATAGATTACGTCAGTACCAAAAAAAAGAGAATGAACACAAATCGGCAGGTTTTATTAAATTACTGGCTTTTAGCACAGTTTTTTTTTTTTTTTTTTTTTTTTTGGGGCCATCCAATCTATCTTTTTCCAAAAAAAAAAAAAAAAAAAAAAGAACGACATAACAAAAAATACCATGAGAATCAGCAAATTTTATGGACAGTATGGCGCTATCATGTGGGAGCTGTACAGTTGTTGGACCAAAGATTTCAAATTTTGGAGTAGAGAATGATGAATCAGGAAGACTGCCAGTAGTCGGTATCGAAACACAGGAGCCGTTACTAATCCGTATAAAATCAGCAATGCAAACACATTTCCCAGTGGTAACCTGTCAGAATATTGTCAGAATGTAATTCGGCAGCATCTCTACCTTCCGCATTCCTGGTACTACCATAGAATTTTTTTTTCCTCTCTGGAAGGATCGAACTAACTTAAAATTCGAATTCGATTCAGGAATTCTTTACTTTAAATTTACTGAGGATAAAAAAAAGTACAAGAAATTGAGTGAATTTTGAAAGGAAAATATTACCTCGCAAATTTCATTTGTTACACATTTATTATTACACAAATCATTTGCGACATTTTTCCTTGAAAAATGAGTGATTTCCTGCAATAAAAAAATAAAGTTAAAGGGCTTATGGGCCAATGCGAATCACAAACGTAGGTAATACGAATAGTTCTGTGAAGTGATTTCATTTATTTACCTGGAGCATCAGGGTAAACATTAACTGCCAGTCTATTAAGACTTCATTAAAGTAATACTTTGTAATAAATCCTTGGGAAATGATTACCTGTTTATTAGAATGTATTACATTTCTTTTCCAAGTTCGGTTATTCTTCAACAAGTTGAAAGTGATTCCGGCAATATCATAACCCTGAGAATTCAGTAACCGACAATCGTGCTCGAAACAAGTTATCCAATAGTTAATTGTTTGATCTTGACCCAAATAACATGATGAACTATTGTCACATTTCTCTTTGCACCAAAGAATTCTTGCATCCTAAAAATAAAATAAAATTTGGGAAAGACACATTATCTCTGTTAACAGTTAACCAAATACACCAACAATTACGTTTACCAAAGTAAGATTCAAGTTTCCAACTGGGCCAAATAAAAAAGCGCAAGGTTAAGATTTTCAAAATCAATTTCAATTTTTCATTTTCTCATCTCATCAACAAGTTTTTTATTAACTCGCTTTTCTCTTATTTATTCAATAATAATCATAAAACGAGTCATCCTTACCATTACAAGAGAAGATTATGATTCTTTCTAAAAACAAATATAAAAATAAGTACAAATAAAACAAATCATAAATAGATCGATAAAAGGAAAATTTGTTAGGAAAAAAATCGACTGAAAACAAGTGAAAATTTTTTTATTCGCTATTTTGCAAAACTAATGAAATGTTTGATAAGTAACAGAGATTTTTCTAAGACACAGTAAAACTAATATTTATAAACTTAAATTTTAAATCAATGAGTGTGAATTCAACATCTATTCTCAAATGTCCTAATATTAGTTTTGAAATATTTCTGTAACATCTAAAAAAAGTGTTAATACCTTCTTCAAGAAGAAGAGATCTTTTCCAACATCCATGCAATCTACCATTAAAAAATTGGTAATGACCAATAACGTTAAACGTCCAAAATACATCAAAATTAAGTTGCAATGTTTTCAAATAACCCAATCGACTGTATTCAAACGAAATAGGACAGACAATAAAAAAATCCACTGAAACGTGCCATTAACGCAGTCTGTTTGATTTTACATAATGGCAGCAATACATTATATAAATTGAGTAATCTGAAAATCATTGACTATTGAGTAGAAATCCTTTACCAAATACGTAGAATTGTAAAGCTTGTAACCATTCTATTATTTGAAAGGACACTTAAGGAGAGATCGGAGTACTCAAACTTTTCTCTTAAGAATACTATAATATAACAATCAGTGCTGATTGAACGCTACAGGAGTGACAAATTCGAATGACCTGAAGTTATCAATTTTTATACCATTGTCTTTGAAATGCAGAACGACCTAGAAAGAGCAAAAGTTGCAATTCCAGTACAGAAGTGCAGAAAGTGATCCTTCGAGTAAAAATTATTTCGCATTTGCTCTCGAAAAAATTATCAAATGTGCTTTACAGTATCATACACTTCTAAATTCTCTATTTAAGAGTGAAATCATTTCGATGCAGGCGGTGGAATATTTTAGCCTGGATTTCACAAAAAAGTAATTATGAAATGGAAGATTTATTAAAGTAACACTGATAACATGAAAATGAATGGCCATAAAAAGTAGACAAACTGCTCATTGATTGTTCAGCTTAAATTTAAATATTCCTCAGCGATTCTTCAAATTAATTTACCACATATCACTTGATATAATATTTTTAAAACTTCTCATGTACTTCTAGCCACATAAATTGTGTCGAAATTTCATTTAAAAGGCTCATCAATAATCTTAGAAGTCAGCAAAGGTTTCAAAATAATGTAGAGAGCGACATGATATTATTCTTAAAAAACTTCCTCTTAAAATTGAATATCGTTTAAAATATTTACAATACTCAATTTCCGAACAAAACCTCGAAAAATACAGAGAAAGGATGAAATATAATAAAAAAAAACAAAACAAAACCCTATATGGGTTTTTGAGCAAAACTAATCTTCCTAATAATATAATCACTATTGATTTCAGGCGCATTATCAACCATCTTTTCTCTTTGCTCCAGTTGTTGCTCCAAGTGACGAAACATATCGATTAATTGCACCTGAAATGTTAGCAATAAATTACGTGAATTGCGGCCAAAGATTTATTTTACTTCTTACAATAATACAATCAAAATACAAATAAAACAATCTGATATGAATCTAATATCTTATTCTTACTTTATTTTTTCAAAATATAGAAACTTTTTCATACTTTCAACTTCGAAAAAATATGAAAATTGGAGAACATAAATTCAAAGAATGTTTACTCTAAATAAGTTATTTAAGTCAATTTCGTAAAGATTTCTTCAGAAATTCTTCAGAAGTAATAGCAGAAACTAAATGTCCCAAAATATGGAAAATGAAAGCTATAAAAAAAAATCTCAAACTAATGCCGTTAAGAAATTTAGAATACCATGGTTGCTGCAAACCAGGCAGCATCTCGCATTACAGTATGACACTTTTCATCCCAAACAAAACGTTGTGAATGACTATCAGCAAGAACTGCTACAAGCTTTAGTATCTGAAAAAGTGTCGAAATGTCAAGATGTCTGTATTATTCTGTAAGCATTATATATCCAAATAAGCGAAACTATTAATATTTAGTTTCCTCCCAACAGCTGATGTAATGTTAAGCTTAAAAAATGAAGTATCTACGAAGGATAATGAAATTTAGCATAATACAATGTCAACATTACTCATAAATTAAAAAACTTGCGAAGTAAAATTAGAACCTTATCAAATAAGTCATCTCTCTTCCTGTCACAGCACAGCGATATTAACCGTTCAATAAGGATAGCAACTTCATTCTCTGACAATTTTTGCGAAATAGTTAGTCGTAACCCCCAGCTGTTAATTGGCTTTTCCAATAAAGCTAAAAGTAAATCCGAACTTCCCGTAACAGATCTGAAAAATTATGATTTCTCCTTTTTCATTTTTAGTACCATGAAAATGATCAGGAATGATTAAATAAATGAAACAACTCGGAGTTTATTTTGTTAAATTGACTCATAAAAGTTCATAATAACCATATCATTAGTTCTCGCACTGAACAATGGATAGGGAGCATATTAACTATCTCTAACAAAAACACTGCAGTTCAAATCAAAAATAGAAGACATAAACAAATGTAGCATGTGATGGTCTAAAAAAATTGCAAAAAAAAAAAAAAAAAAATTAAACGTACTCATTAGAAGACATTTTGAGAAATGCCGCATATGTTTGATCATCGACTATTAGCGAAAAACGCAAAAAATCAACTGCTTGTTGAATAAGACCTTTACTAGCTAATAACTCAATGAGTTTACAGCATATTCTAAAAACAATCAATTTATAATTCTCTACGCATTACATAACTAAAATATATGCATTCCTGAAATAACTTCCATAGCACTAATATATATTGAAGAACACTTCGATGAACAAATCTTGAAATGCAGATTTTTTTTTTTATAAAGCATATGCTTCATAAACATCAAGACTATAAAATAAATATTACCTACTACATAAAGTTAAAAATATTATGAACCTGACTGCATTTCTTATTTAAAAAAACTGAAACCACTAAAGACTGTGAGTCTTGTGAGAACAATGAGCTGAACCAAGCGTTTACAGAAACTCAATAAGTTGAATGATTAAGATTTTTGCAATTTAAAAAAGTTATTCCTTCTTCCACCTTTAATTTTTCTCGAGATATAAATACCATGGATCCTGCATATATGCTAGAAGCTAAGAGTTAAACTAACTTGGATTCGGTAATTAGCCTCGAACGAACGACAAGTGTGAGTACCCGATCGAAAAGTTTTTCATTAACGTATTTGCGTAAAATCTTTAACAATGCCGTTTGCAAATGTGAAGGAAGTATTATAGGTAAGTAGTCAGACATATCAACATTTGCCTTCTTGGCTAATTTTGATAATTCATTCCAAATATTATCCAAATCCTGCAACCAACTACATAAACTTATCCATTAACAACACCAGACAAGTAGAACTATTTTCATAATAAATTGAATCTTTAGAAATTGAAAAATTTTCACTGCTCTTTCATTACTTAAGAAATACTTCAAAATTTCGAGGAACTAACATCTTGTGCTAAGCAATCGGAAATCTTTACAGCGAGAGAATCAAAGGGCTCTGCCTTATGAAACGAAGACAGTGATGTATGAATGGATACGGATGGAACGGTATCTTCTGAAGTACCGATGTATAACGAACATTTATTTGGTTGTATTCTAAAAAAAATATTTTAAATTCAAAACTATTTTTCAACAAGCTTCAAAAATTCATAAACTTACCGAATAAGATTAAACCTGTTATGTTCCTTCCAGCCGAAAAAAAAAAACACATTTTCTTGATGTTTAAACTGCCCAAAACCTGCTCATTTACAGAAGAAAAACTAAAGGAGATAAGGAATGCATTACAACATAGAAGTCTTTTTATAAGGCATAATAAGAAAAAAAAAACTTGCCTTATAGGTATCCTGGCGATATTACCAATTCCTTTCAAAACAAGAGTCTGTTTTTCATCTATTGTGATCTAAGAAAGATAATCTGTAGTCAAGTCTCTATCAGTTCAAAACATATAGTTATAATAATAGCACAACAATCTTTTTTCTTTTTCTCAATATGCAATTAACTTACACTGAAGAAATATGTTACTATTAAATGCAATGCTTCCCTTTTCCACTTTTTCTCTTTTTCAGAAAACAAATATAAGTAAGGCATACGAAATAACTCCTATTCTGATCTAAAAATTCGGAATAAAATAAAGACATATAGAAAACAGTAATTTTTAAAAGTGATGGAGGAAAGAATGAAGGCATTTTTATAATTTTCCATGTAATAATTGTCTTAAATCATGCGCATTTTAGTTTAGAAAGTAGAGTAAGGTTAGCTTAATATCTTTTAGTTTCAAAATTTTTGAAGCAGTTATCTCTAAAACTGTAAGGTATTATAATGAATACGTGATTTAATGAATCCGTAGCATTCTTATCAAAGTGGTAAACTACAGAATAAAATTAAAAAATAGAAAAAAGTCATGGAATTATTTAAAAAAAGGTGGCAAGAAACAACATGCATGAATAAAAACAGCACACACTATCGCAACACTTAACTTACTTCATTTGGCAAGCACTGTTCTGGCCATAAGAATTTCGTCTTTCCAATAACAGCATGTTCATCTTCCGAACATAGTCTTATTGTTAACGTCTTAAAAGCTTCTAAAATAAAACTATTAAATTTATCATCTAAAATAATATCTATTTGGCATTTACTTTTGAAAGTCACTAATTGATTAGAAATTTTCTCTGTGAAAGAATTTAGTTCTGAAATGACATATTACAAAGAATATGTGTGATTTCGAATCGATTTTTTAATCTCGAAAAAATTCAAGTAGATTTTTTAATTTCAATGGCAAAATCTAACATACTTTGATACTTGTTATCATCTAATATAACTTCCACATAAAGGCGATCATTTATCGAATACCTCAGGCAGTTTTTCATCTGGAACAAAAATAAGGATTAAAAATATAAGAAAGTTAGAACATGAACATCCAATGCTAAATTTGATCAGGTGACTTTCTTAGCATGGTGTCAATGTTTTCAGATTTTAATACTACCCTATTTTTATCACTCTGAACATCATTATTCTAAACATTGTGGTTTACTGGGAAGGTAGAATAGAGTTCTTCTACCAATACGTCAACAATTTCATAAGATTTGACGTTAAAAAGCCAATTCAAACATGTGAAGTAACAAATACCAATACAGTGAAACAACTGGGAAGGCATAATTGCAGCATGAATTTTCAAAATCAACCAACGATTTCAGAATTTTGAAGTGATATCAGGAACCTTCGAAATCAGTCAGAAACTTTGGAGCTTCAGAAGAATGGAATTCAGAACCCTTCTAAACTTCAAATCCACTATACCCGTCTACTTCTAAATCCTTGGAATACACATGTCTATGACCTTTCACCTTCGCATTAACACGAATTTTACTTGTGCAACGCGTTATGCAATACTTGTCGAAGGCAAACTTCGGAATGAACTGAGTTCAAGGATCAATATATTGATCGAGCTTTTTACTTTGGGATGGAAGGAGAAGGTAGCCATTAATATGCCTTTTATCTGTATGATATTTGGATTCATCACAATTGTATCAAAATTCTGATAAGCAGCTGATAACAATGAATCCCTTTGGTCATTAAGGAAACTCTAAATCTTCAAACGAGACGAATAGACGCTATATATACAATTATTATTTCATTATTATATTTTTGCATATCATTATAAAAGGGCATGAGAGGTATTTTTTTTTCACTTCTTATCATTATCCTTTTAAGATAATCTCGACAAATTCTTCGTCGTATTCTTTTCAGCCACTGATTTCCCCTTACTTTTGCTTTTTGATTTTCCTTTGAACTGTCCTTTATATTCATTTTTTTGCTCCTGAACATCCTGTAAAAATGCTTGGGAATATTCCATGATTATTACATAATCTTAAAAAGGGAAGATGCCACAGAAATGACCATTTGTAGGATTGGAACAACAAGACTGAAGAAACTCAATCTTCTGTAGTATCTAAAGTAACATTGTTAAGATTTCATCGTTGTATTTAACCCCTAGCCACGTGTAAAGAATACGAGGAGATTGCGATATGACCTTTACAACATGTAAAGAGCACAGCGAGGCTGAAATATGGACTTATTTAAGAGAAGCCAAAATAGTGGAGCGAACTTTTAATAAAAAATAGGTTACGGTATAATGCTTATGAACGGACCAGTCCAATCTCAGAATCTGACAACCATTCTATGTTTTCTTCTTACTACGAAATAAGTATGGATTGATTAATTTTCCGACTATAAATTGGCTTGATTGATTTGAAATTAAAACTGATATGATATTCTGACTAGTTGACAATAAAAATTACCGTTGGTACCGTTGGTGCCGGGAGCGGTGGCAATTTTTTGACTTCTTCTTCCAACTCCTTAATTGCTTCAGAAACTTTTTCAGCCAAAAAATGGTAATCTGGTGGCTTTTGAGGATTTGCTAGAATTAATTTTTAAATTGTTGCAGCAAAGATAAGCTTATAAGTAAATTAGTAGAATTTTTTCTATATCTTGTTGCGTTTTCTTTTTTCATTTTTTCAAATTATAAAATTAGTTTGTCTTTTTGATAAATTTTTTTTTTTGTTCATATACAAAGATAACCTGTTTGAAGATATGCGTTAATTGTATAGTATTGTTCTGGCAATGTTCTCAGGAGATAACGGGCGGGACAGAATATTGATTTCAGATATTTATTTGCCTAAACAATCCACAAATAAATATTCCATATTATAATTTTCAACAAAAAGTGAAACAGACGAAAAGAAAAAGCAGTAAACAAAGAGTTGTTGCGTCCATCAATTCGCATCCAATATCTGAAGATTTTTCATTGAAATTGACGAAATTATTTTATAAACTTTAATTTTTTCGAAATATTTGTACAATATTCTTGTCGTTCTCCAGTTCTTCAAGATTTTTTGGACTACTCATCAGCTATTCCAGGATTCAGCAGAAATATTCTCACCCTCGTATTATTTCTGTACGTCCATGGCAACGGTTGGATGGGTTCACGTTCGTTTGCAAACAGTTCACACGTAACATAAAGCCAAGCAATGAGGTCATCAAAACGTGTCTGTTCACGCCCTTTTTGCGCATGCCCACTTGCCCATTCCGGTGTTCCTCGGAACGGACAACATGTTCGTGGTGGTCGTATCTACAAAAAGTCTTTTGGAAAAAATATTTATATGAGAAACTTGATGCAAGAGTTGAGCTTAGATTCAATCTACCGAAGAAAGTTATAATTGCACTTCGCTTGATGGTTAACTTATGAAAAGTAACTCATGAAAATTGACTTGATCCGATACACAAATCGTTGTTGTTGACCTAGTTTTGAATTTATATGATTCGTTCATTTCAACTATTCCGAGATCATCTTTTCCTTAGTCCCAGGTATTGGGATGGAATAAGTACGGAAGTTTTAATTTGATAAAGTATGCAATTATTGGATACCGCGATTGAATTACGTAAGTTATTGAATAAATTTTCCGATAGCAATAATAAAATTCTTTTAACTAATTTAATTCATAACACTAAAGTCAAAAAGTATGACAAAAAGATAAGAATTAATTACAAAGTTATCATTAATTTTTTGGGTTCTGGTATTACAAAAAGACAAATTAAGCACACTTTAATATTTTTAGGATTTGTGATTAAGCCACAACCTGTCTTATCACTGTCATCTCGCAGGTATCAAAAACTGACAAGACTAACGGAAGAAATTTTAAAATTAATTGAAATTAGTCAAATTACTAAGACTGAAATTTCTATCAAACATTAATTGAAAATGACATCAACAAGATGTTAGCTATGAGATCAATATTTTTTATAATTAAGTGAATCAGATTCTGTTCGTTAGAATACTTTTCAAAAAGACAAGAATTTCTTAGTGACTCAAATAGCCCAATTCATATATTTATAATCATTTTTCTATTAAAAGTAGAGAATTGTGTTGCACTGATGAAAATGCTAAGTTACATCACTTTCCCCATCGGTGTACATTCGAGCCATACCGAGATCGAAGAGTAATGCGATCGGTTGTTCTCTTGAACACAAACCCATGTTATCTGGCTTCAAATCTCGATGCAGGAGTCCTGAATATATAAACTTTTCTCACTTCTAATTACTTTTCAAACTGAAATAAAGGAAATATGATAGCAATTTGATCTCACCAGTGTCAGAGGACAACTTAACTCTTAATAAAGATAGAAATGATAGTACAAGCAATATCAGTGAAACATTTGCTATATTTTTTTCCTGTAGGGATAGGAAGCATATTTCAACATATTTTTTTCACTTTTTTTATATCTTAATTTATTCCTTCAATATATTATTGTACAAGAATATCTCTAAAGAATTTGGAATAATAAGACCTTGTGCATGAAGATCATAAATTCCTTTGAGCATTTGTAATGAAATGTTTGCCGCACGATATCTTCTATGTGCTCCTTTTACCTGCAATTAAATTTTAATCTTTTAAAATTATGTCCCCAATACAAATTAATCTATATCTTATATAGATGAAAAAATAAATGTTCGTTGTTCATTTCCACACAACGTTTCAAGTTCTTCACCGATTGATTTGATATTTTCATACAACGTGCGTATTTAAGAACTTTCGGAGATTTAAGATTTTGAACGACGAACATTTATATTTTTTTATTTATACAGACTCGCTGTTAGTGAAAAAATAAGCCAAGTATTGATCTAGGAAGAAAATAAAAGTCTTATAAACAAAAAAATGAATTAATTTATAATATCCTATTTACTTCATAAATGTAGTCTTTGACGGGTACTGCCGCCTTTTCCAGTACCACAAATTCCATGCCTTCTCCATGCTGATCCGCAAGCATACCTTTATCTAACAAACGAACGATTGATGCAGTTTCGGACTGAATTCATTTTATTATGCCATTTTGAAACGGAAATTTTGAATTCTTGAAGTTTCTTAAAATTTCGGTTCAAAAAATTCCAAAACTTGTGGAATTGAAGACTTGCGAAATGTACGAATTATGTTAAAAGAATGCTTTTTGAAGCAATTTTATACAAAAACTTCAAATTAGTAGACTGCACGAAATACGGTTTTATTTGACCGTACATGCTAATCTTTTAGGTACAAAATAGTTCATATAGTTTTGATTTTCTTCATAAAAATGAATATGAAAATTATGATAATGAAGATGAATATATGTTTTTTCAATGCAAAAAATACTGTTGAAAAATGAAAAACGCTTGAAAAATATTTTTCCAAGATGAAAAATGCTTATAAAAGATACTTTCCAATCTTCTCACTATACCGATTAATTCTTGTGCTTTAAAATGTTTTTGATCCGGCCTTCTGATCTGAATTTCTTCTCTTGCAGTTCTATTAATCATTGTCAGTTATTCTTATTTTTAATCATAATTAATATCAGATATTAAACTGTACTCTTTTGAACATTGTTTCCAGAATAAATCCTTCCCATTCAGCTGAAACATTGCCAGCTTCGTTGGCCATTGATTTAGCCACTTTAATGACACCGTATACCTTTGTGACAACATCACGAACGGAAAATACCACACCATATGTACCTTGGTTGATTGTCTCAATTACCTGAACATGGATCTTGAAATTGGTGAAATTAAATCTTTCATTTAAAGATTCATTATATTATAAACAATAAAAAAAGAAATTTAGCAAATTTCAAACCGGCTCAAGGATAATAAATTTCAGAAATTTTTCTATTTTCTATTGAAGTGACCGCATTCCACAGAATATTTTACTTGCCAACGTTTATTGAATGGTGCAATGGACTTCAGATGCTCAACTAGTTCTTGCACCGCCTGGTCTTCCTTCTCCCGATCTTTTTGGAAGTCAGGTCCAGTCATCTCCACATATTTTCCAGATGCTTTTTGACTGTGTGCTACACGACGACTGCTTGGTCGATTTGCAGAGACACATGAAAGCTAGAAAAAATGAATTTTCGAAAGTGGAAAATTAGTTAAAATGAATCAGTAAATAGATTCCCTGCTATTTAAATGTATTATTCATAATCAAAACTGCTACTGAACTTAAAACAGAAAAATTACTTGTCTCGTGGCAGCAGTTTTCTGGGCGCTGAAGATCATTCGTTGATTTCGTTTGGCCGATGTTTGTGGATTTTGTACCGATTTCTTTGTTTTTCTGAAAGAATGATGCAATAATGAGAGACATAATAACGGTTTTATCAGTAAAAAACAAGTATTTATGTTTCGACATATTATTTACTTCAGTATACTTTCTGTAGGATTCATATGTTGTGCATAACTTTTTGATTAAAAGTTAGACCAAATATTATTCTTTTTATTAGGAGGACCCTAAACTGCAATCATACGCACATTTTGATTCTGCGACATTTGACTGCCGTGTACGACACTATTCTCAATTGTAATTTTCTATGTATAAAAGAGTATTCTGAGAAAATTCGCGCTTAAAAGCTGATTATATATTAATTAAATTATGATTAGATAGGAAGCAATATCAAAATTTGTCTTTCAAAAGGCTTCAGAACATCCGTGACTTTCCTCCCTTTAGTCCATACTGTGCAAAACATTGGCAATCCAGAATACATACTTCTGGAAAACTGGCATGATTACAGTCGTCTTTCGATTCTTCAACTCATATAAAATGGACAGTTCGGAAGCATTCAGTCATTTATAAGCTAACATAAATTTGCATCTTTTATTGAGTTTGTAAATTTATATAAAATTTTGTCACAATATTCAAATTAAATAATAGAGAGATAAAACATTTTGCTGTGGAAGCAAGGCGCAAATATCCATTATTCTTTTTATTGCCTTATAAATTAAAACGTGAAATTCTTGTAATGTTCGCTTTTTAATATTATTAAGTCTTAATAGATTTAAATATTATTAAGTCTAATATTAAAAAGCGAACATTGCGAGAAATTGAGATTTGGCTTCTGGAAAGTGAAAAATTTATAATCTTACCAGGACGTAAAATTAAAACTAAATTATATCAAACTTTGATGCTTCCTGAAAAGATCTAGCTAGAATTTTACCTATTTCGACAGAATTTCATTTAAATTGTTATTGTCATTTAGCGAGAAAAAAAAAAAGAAAAAGAAAAAGAAAAATGATCAAGAAGCATTGATGTCAATTCAGAAACAACGAATGATATGAGCCGTTCAAGTTCTGTTACCTTTTCAATATTCTGTCCAGCACTGTATTATGGTGATATGCTAGCAAAGATTGGTAGTACCCGTAATGCCTGAATACTTATACAGTATTTTCGATGGTGGAATTATTCCAGGAAAGCATCAGGACACACTTAAGAGAACCCATAATGAGATGAAATAGGTTAATAAAACAGAATAATTTCTTGAAAACTTCAGGCAATGTTTGCAAATTATGTTATGTTATGAAAAATAATCTTTGAGCAAAATTTATGCAAAAGAAAATAATTGATACAGAAACTAATAAAGCAGAAATATAATTAAGACAGATCATGAGCAGTCAGTCAGCAAATATAATACAATGTAATTGTTTTTGATAAGTTTAACATTCAACATAACTATATAAACTATTTGGTAGTAGGCTTTATCCACCTAAAACATATCTTTAAATTACATCTTGATATCAGCCATAATGTTTATGGACCACTGACCATCACACATCATAACATGTTTGATCAAGATCGTGACATGCTCGATCGAAAGTTAAATTTGGCCGACTCCCAGCAATTGCAATGATTTATCTGCGAGAATGTGAATAATTTGGACAACAATTCTATTACATAGCAATATTTCGTTCCTGTCTCCATATGATACGTATCTCTTATAAGCTCTATGTATCAAAATTCAAAACAGAAATTATTCCTGCCGCATCTATAAGAAGAAATCCTGGAATCCTAGACTGGAAATTCTGGTCTCATAACACTGTATAAAAAACTCATTTTCTTTCCATTGGAAATTGATTAAAAACCGTCTTCGTTGGCTTTTCCTATTTTATTTGAATATCTAAAAAATCAATAAGCGTCACTTTTTCTTATATTTTGGATAACTCTACGCGTTTTGGATGAAGATTTTTCGGTGGCATTCAAAAACTATTTCTTTTTGGGAATATTTTTAATTAGTATATCATTGATACTTCCATTAAACTTTATTCTTAATCTGTATTTTACGCAAATCTGGGTTTGGAAAAATAGAAAATCCGGTCAGAAAAGTGAAAAATTTGTACTATCTTTCAGAGAAGCTCTTACTGATAATAATTTCTTT
Source organism: Onchocerca volvulus (assembly GCA_000499405.2). Lineage (NCBI taxonomy): Eukaryota > Metazoa > Nematoda > Chromadorea > Rhabditida > Onchocercidae > Onchocerca > Onchocerca volvulus. Next base: position 21,538,332 of record HG738137.1, on the reverse strand, counting down.
CGAATTATGTCTAAAATTTTTTCATACAATCCGTTGGAAAATTAAGGATCTTATTAACAAAAATTAAAAATCAGAAGGATTTCCGCTCTTTGAATACCAGATAGACTTCGTTTATATTATCATATCAGACTGAAATAAATATAGTGCCTTGTTATTAGTTAAAAACAACAAAATCGTCATATAATTTTGCATAATACTTTTTTCGTACTTTTTTTTTGTACTTCAACTATCTTGCATCTGATTAGTGATAAAAATTGAAAACAAAGTAAATAAAAGAAGCCTTTCTCTTTCTTGCGAGAGATAAACAATGTTTGAGAATGAATATACTGATTAGTCTGGTTTTATTGCAACTATGAAATTCCCTAATTTTCAGGAATCTCAGAAAAATCTGATATCATCCCAATCTAAGAATTAATTTACTATAATTTATTTTCGAGTATTATTTGATGGTATAAAGAGCAGGAATGTCCATTCTCATCATTCGGAGAATATTTGAGAATTCTTTTTGCATTTATGTAGCAGCCGACTGATCATTTATCTTAATAACTTCGAAGTGAAGAGGAGAATCAGCTAAACATTTCTTACCATAATTCGATGAAGTTATCTTCAAATGTGTCTTTTTCAAATCACTTAAAGATGTAAATTTTACGACTAAAGTAGGTGATTGAAAAAACTGTACTCAAAATAAATAATCTGCATTGTGTGACATGAAAGTTTTTATTCGTCAATATTTCCAACAAATATATGAAAAACAGACACTTGGACAAGTAAGAGTAACGAACAGCGAATAGAAAAGAAAACTGCATCTAAGTCATCTTCTAAAGCACTACAGTAGATGTTATGAAGGGATGCGGAAGTTTAATATAATTCAGACATAATAATAATTGAAAATAAGCAAATTGGCGGTCCAATTAAAACCTGGATAAAATTGTTAGGATTAAGATCAAATTATGGCCAAGACAGAGTTTGGCAGGACCACCAACTTTTGATCGCATTTTAGCGATCTCAAACAACATCAAGAACAGTAGTGCATAAAAAGCAAAATTTAACTACAAGGCACTTGAATGGTCAAAAATCTGTTCTTAACAGCAAAAATTTTTTAAAATAATAAGGTACAATGTTTGGAGTGAAAATTTGACAATTTTGATAAAGTTAGCCTTCTTCTGACAAAAAATTACACCTTTAAAGTTTGAAGGTAGTTTAACATATTCTAAAAAAATATGATTATTACAAATGTTACTAACTTTTGTAGGAATTCGTAATTTTAATTGTTTGATAGTCGAAATCAAAAGCAATAAAATATTTGCAGTACTCTTACAATATTACAAATAAAACAATAGGCAAATGGAGAATGGAATGAGAATTTTAGGCACAACAGTAGCGGCATAAAGGGTTTCCACAAATACAAACTTTTATTAAAATGATTATTAACTTTTCAAGTTTCAGGATGTCTTTTAGTATCAAATATCAATTTGAAAGTTTCAGAACAAACAAATTTCTCTACATAAGATATTTGCGGAAACTCGAAATCACATATAAGCTGGGAAAAAACCTAAATGATGCAAAGGAATTAATACCAACATTTGACATATCTTATCATAATATATAAATCGTCACTTAGAAAGTCAATTCAATGAATAATATCACATCATTTCTGCGTACAAGACTGAGCATAAGATAACCTTCTCCTGGAAAAATTATGGAATCGCTTGAAGAAATATTTTTCAGTGAAAATTCCGCTTTTTTCTGCATTTTTCAAGACCAAAAATTTAATGATAAGCGAAGAAGAGAAAGAATCAGAAAACGAATTTGTCATGTCCTATTGTAATGTAGTATGATCTCAAATCTCGAAAATAACCAAGAAATGCAGAATGGGTAGCAAAGATGAACACCGTGAAATTTGAAAATGATCCCACTTCAAACTGCTTGTGGGTTATGTCCAATTTATGGTACTTTTTCATTTCCATGAATTATAAAGTTTAATATCATTGCGATAAAAGAACTTTTCTCCCATGGACAATTCAAATGTGGCAAGGCGAGGCGAAAAGTGAAAGGATTGGAGAATGCGGACAAGATGTAAAAACGTCTTCTCTTAAAACAGAAATGAGATCAGGGAAAAATACAATTTCAGAAAACCTTAAAGTTCACAACTGGAACGACTGAGGAATTAGAAAATAATAAAGACAGACAAGAGAAATATAAGAAAATGTTAATTTTTCCCCCTAAACTGAAGTTCCATCATTGTTTCTCCATTCTAAGCATTATCAGCATCTTTTAGACACATGAGTGACAGATGATCTGTCAAGATTTCTAGAATTATGCCCTTTTCGATTGAATGTTTTTACTAAATCTTTTGGAAAGTTGTGTTTCATGCTTTTTCAGCCTATCCATACAGACGGCAGCATCTCTAACACACTCAGTTTTAAGTTTGCCACATTTATTTCCTCCATTGCTAGCGTAAAATTGAATTCTTCCATCTCATCAGATCATTTATTTTGCTTTACTGGTTAAACATACTGATAACCATTAAATTCAGAAAACGATGACTCAAAAAAATATTTCTTTCAACGAACAATTTCAGGGTCAAAGGTCAGGAAAAAAGAAATTGAGACATGTTATTTCTAAATCAAACATAGAAAAGAAAGAAAGGAATGCACGAAGCCTGACAAGGAAAAGAGTAATAGTGATTTCATAAGGTATCAAAAATCATCTATCAAATTTTTCATGAAAAAATTCATAGTGCTGCTTCAAAGCGCATTTAATCAACAAATGAAATTCATAGGACTCCTGAAGTATGAAGGCAACTTTGCTGTTTGCTTTATTGATGCTCATAATTTGAAGCCAATTTCTATCTATTATATATGGCAATATTCTCGAGTATTTAGCTTATTCGTTGAGCAGAATATTTTTTAGACTGATCCAGTCTTCCTTTTTTAGAATTCTTGAAATGGAAAGGCCTCAAATCATCATCTTCAAATTCAAATCACCAGTCTGCATACGCTTACATTTAGCCCGTCGATTTTTGAACCATATTTTAACGTTATGTGTCGAGATTGGTGGATAACTTTGTCGATATTGACAACTGTTCAGTGCTTCTGTATAATGATCAATCTGAAGTTGTGAAAAGTTTATAGTGCTTAATAAAGGCTACGATAAAGATTCAATTTACCTGAAAGCGACTATATCAAATGAACATTAGTTAGCAAGAAGATCTTATATTTCTACAGATCATTATTCAATTTAAACTTGTCAAATGTTTATATGTTTATTTTCAACTGATTATTCCTTGTCTCCGGGCGAAATTGAAGCGCTTTTCGGCCGATTATGATCTTGTTACTTAAAAATATGCGAAAATGAGTGAAAAATGACGTTCGAACTTTTTCTACTCAATACAATCAATTAATTATGGATTATAAGTGTTCTTAATTTGCTAAAAGCTAGAAATAAATTGTTCAGGAATGTGACCTGTTGCTTCTTAAGTCGATAAAACAAATGTCATTAATCCTCAAGCATATCGGACGTTATAAAGCAATGCCTTCCACAAATATTGAGAACAAACCGAATTACCTGGAGCCAGGTAGGATGTGGGTTCTCTTCAAACCATTTTTCTAGGACTGGCAACTCCGTGAGCGGATCAAACATCAACCTTGATCGAGCAACTGTATTAGACGGTGTCTGTGTTTGTGGTGGTTGTCCTGCCGTACCGTTACCATTTCCATTACCATTAGTTGTTATCTGCTGATGTCCAATAGTTTCTCCACCGGTTGGTTTTGGCGACATTGACGCATGACCACCATTTAAGTCAAAAGATATTTCCGGAGATGAATTTACGGAATCCTGTCAGAAATTTGGAAGGTACAGATAATGCTGTTCTTTAAGAACTCATATCTTTCAAGTACATCAAGCGAAGTCTTCAGCAACAGGCAATGCTTAAGAAAGGCCTACTTATGACAAGTATTCAAGTATTACGCAAAATCAAGAGCTTAAAGAGTTTGTAAAAAACTTTAAGCACTTTTCGTGATTCAGAAAATCAGTGATAAGAATACCTGCTTCAGTGTAGAAATTTGATCGAAACCACAGTCGCTGGCGCTGTGTACACTGACATCATCATTCGGTGTCGGCGATTCTGAACCTCCTTCGATACGCTGCAAAAGTTTCATTCGCGTCAAAATGTTAGAAGCAACTAACGTGCTCAAAAGTTTTCTACGATGCAGAAGCAAATAGTTTTCTAATCTATCGCATGTCAGGATATTCTGTTTCATTCATTCAGCCAAGCTTTAATAAGCTTTCATATTTTTATAATTTTTTTTCATTTTCAAAATTCAAAACTTTTATATATAGATTTAAAAATGATACAGAAAATTTACATCAGCTTTTTCAGAAAACAAGTAGAGCTTACATAAAGGCATTTCGTGAATTTCTATTCGTCAAGTTTTAAGTTCCGTTTATGTTCATCCTACGTGTTTCACAAATTTAGCTCTAATTAACTTGATGAACTAGTAATCATCAGCCATATAAGTGAAAAAATGCCAAATCGTTACTTACTTCACTACTGCTTCCATTGGCCTGCTTGTTGTCCAGTAAACTATTAAAATCAAATTTTGGACGGAATTCACCGGACGGACTAGAGTGTGACTGAGACGGAAGTAAAATGGATGATTGCGCCATTGATGGCGGACAATGTGCCATACTAGTATGGTTCGATTGCGGCGATTTCCTGCAAAAATTAGGTAATGATATAATCTAATAGAGCGTCAATATCAGAATTAATTCATGGAACTTTTTCAGTGAAAATCATTCGTAAAATTCGAGCATTTCTTGCGAAATGAATAAATCTCTCAATTTTCTTCGTTCTATTGCGTAATCAAATGATCAATGATAGGGATAGAATGATAGAATGTTCAGAAACTATCATTTCTTCTCATCGCACTAAATTAATCTTCTTCACAGATATCGTTAAAGAGCTCTGAGTCTTTAAGAATTTTTGCTTCTTCTAAATTTAAACTCCTATTTTAAATAATCCCTCATCATATTTGACATTTTAATTTGTTAAATCGTTGCATTTGTAAGAATAATTCCGCCATGTCTATGAACTAATTTGTATTGTTTTTCAACAATCTAAATTGAAAAATCTAGTTATTTACTATATTTAAATATTATTTGTTAGAGAAAAGTAAATTTACAGGAAAACTAGAAACTTGAGTTTTCGATAAATTGAAATACAAAACGACAATTTTTGCCAGTCCATAATCAAATACTAATAAATGGAAATAAGTTGATAGTTTTTCATAAGTTTCTTAACTGACGACTTTTAAGTCAAATATTTCCTTATCCGTAACTTAGTCCCTCATTCAGGTGCTAAGAAATCTAATCAGAATATTACTGTTAGAAAAACAAAGAAAGTAATGGGATAGAAGTTTGTTCCATACAATATACCAAAAATCAAGATTATCTACATATTTCAACCTGAATTCCACATACGCATTTTCCGATGGTCGTACAACTTCATGTCCGACACGCTTATGGTAATGATTCGTTCCAAGCAAATTCACAATTTCAGTTGTTGAAATTAATTTAATTTGTGCCATCATTTATTTGACTATGATGATTATAATAAAATTCATTTCACGAATCCCTTTCATATTCTCCATATCAGTTGCAGTAGATAAAAGTTTTGACTTTTAATAATTTTGATCAATCAAAAGATAAGTTTTGGAAGAACACAGAACCTATTAGCAGCCCGTTGATTGGCAAACCAGTTACAGATCTGCTGATATGTTACTTTAACATTATGCCTTCGATAACTGGAACCATTGAGTACATTCATATAATTAATCAATTTCTGTCGGGATGGATTCGGATCGGTACGAAACCATCGTTCCAGCTTTGGTATTTCCAACAGATGATTGAACCTTGTGATGTATGGACTGCAACGATTTCAATTATTTGATTCATTTTTTCATTCAGAAAAACAATTTCAAATTTGATATCACCTTTTTGTATGTGGAATAAATTTGATAAGATTTCTTGTAATTTTATCAATAAGAAATGTATGAAGGCAGGAAATCTGACGTACTACCCCTAGATGACAAAACTTTTGATCGGTTATTTTCAAATTTTATACCGAATATCTATAGTTACATATCTGTAATAAATGCTCACATTCCACTTTACAAGTTCTAAAGCCGTCATAAATCTATTGTTGAAAATCCAATCATTGTTTGCATCAAATTTAAATTTATTTTGGTTATTATATGGAGTTGATTGGATTCAAAATTTAAGTGGTCCCTCAATCCCTCCAACCCTATTCTATAATCAAAATATTCAAGAGCAAAGGCAAAATCGAATGTTGTTGGGAAACGAAGAGTATGTCGAAAGTGAATATCGCCAATATAAACACCACCGATGGCCATACGGCGATGGATAATCCTATTTTGCTGAGAAAGCCATTCCATCATCATAAATCCATTCCAAGCTCGTGCTCCGTGATTTTATAAGTTTGCCCAGACTCTTCTCCCTCTTCCCAGATTGGCAATACCTCCTTTTAGAGAATCGAAAAAGATACGTCAACTTTTCACATACAATTAGTCCTTGCACATCTACAATATTCTTAGCAATGTCGCAATACTGAAATGCTCGAACAATCTGGCTTTTCAAATTTCATGCTTAATTTCGTGAATGAACAATCTAAAACGTCGGCTTTTATGCATGTGTCTCTTGTTGTTTATTTGTTTGTTGATGGCACATTTGCACCGTTGAAGAAGTTCATTAGAACTTATTTATCACTGATCCTATTAACTGATCAATTTTAATTTGAAAACATGTCTTGGAAAAAGTTTCGCTAAATCTCTCTTCTATCCCCAACTTTTGCAAGGTCATGGAAACTGGTTCTAATCAAAAATTGCGATAAGGTGTTTACGATTGCAACCCAAAACTTTTCTCATTTGTTTACCATTCTTTCTCTTCACAATTTACATCTATAGCCCTATACTCTGTCCTCTTCTCTTTCTCTTCATTTTAAGAGCTTTTCGGAATTTTGTTTGTTTTTCTGCTATGATGGAATTTGATATTGAAAGAAAGCGCCAAATCAAAAGAAGTCCTGCTGATCTGTGATCGCTTGTCTCATTGGTTGAATCGCTCGATCGCGAATCTGATCAGTGTTGATTATGTCTTTGCCTGATGACTTCGATGTTTTCCATCGTTGATCACCGACCCTTCTAACCCGACTGTTAACTCTTTACTGCAAGATAAGTAAATCATGTTGGGTATAAGGAAAGGACGACGAAAGCAAGACACAAAGTAGTTGATTGGGCAAGTTTTAATCAACTTCGCTCGCTCCTCAGGAATGATGATGATTATAAATATTGTGCAACTTGCTCTAAAGGAAACGAAATTAGAGTGAATACTTGGAGAGGAGCAGGTAAGGAGAAGAAAAATGACGACGTTGTCGACGATGATCGCTTAAAGAATGATACCAATTCTGTCTGCGATATTGATAAAGATAGATAGATAGAGCGAGTAAGAGTGCCATCTTTGTCAACAACTATCGTCATACCCTCTGATTTATCAGTATGGAAAAGATCCATAACAATTTGATAATGCCCATATTTGCAGAAAATTATTTCCGATATTGCCATATCAGTCTCACATTTATCAGATTTATTGAAAAATTAACAGTTAATGTCATGAATCTCATTTCTGAAGCACTTGTTTATACGAGTATAAATGGATCCAGTTATCAGTAGCTTAGTCGGAAATAACCTCAAATATTACTAATGAATAGATGCTCTGATCGCTTACATTCCACCCGTTATACCTTCATTTGTCCCATAGCCTCAGTAATTCTTACACCTTAGTCCTAAAACTTAAATTTCGCTAAACCGACACCAAAATTTACGATAGATCTTAAATTACAATCACAAATCTATTTAAAATTTTAGATCTCGAAGTAAATAAATAAATTCATAAAATAATACATGTGTCATTTTGGATCTGGTTATGTCTTTTGTAATTTTTACGTCGACTGAAGAAGGAATTGGCCTCCTTCCCTCTCTCCAAAATTCTTATATAAATTTCTAAGATTCAGTGCTTAGCAAACGAAATCACAATTAAGTAAACTAGACTGTTTTTAAATTTTAGCAGATAAAGCAAAAAATCAAAAAGCAATTAAAATAGAAAGAAACTACTAAGAAAGAGTTTCTGAACCTCTATTATATCACCTATCCCCTACGCCTTAATTTTTTGAAAAGTTATTAGCAAAAGTTAGGACGAAAAACCTTAATTTTTGCTAATAACATTTCTGATGCTGCTCTAAAAGGAGTTCGAATTTCGAACTGCTTTCCTCGATATATGTTGTGAATTTCTGGCTTTTAACTAATAATTTATAAGTTGCCATATTTTCAATCCAAGTTTCAGGAAGCAAATTTATGACACTTGAAGAAATAACATAAAGCCAGTTTGTAGTAATACTAAATCCATTTATGCAATTCTCATTTTTTTTCTTTTTTAATGCAGTGAACTGGAAAGAAGTGAAGAAACCATTGTGTGGAATATCAATTGAAAAAGTTGCTCTTTTCGAGACCAATACATTCTCCAGACTGCAATAAAATCATCCGATCGGTGAAATATGAAGAAAAGATATAAGCAACTAAGTGATTTCTTATAATCAGACAGTTAAGAACAGAAAAAGTTGTTGTTCCCCAGTGTGCCAAATTCGTTCAAGCAATTCGATTGTTTCCGTATTCGGTCGAGAGCGATCGTTGGTTGATTGGTAGTGTTGGCGATGATGGATGGATGGATGGATGTGATTGATGCATAAATTTGTACATTTCTCTCTATGGATGATGGCTGTAAAGCTGTGAGAAGAATGGAAATTTGCAAAAAGCTTGGAGAGAGCTTGTAATTCAGCTCGACAATTCCGCAAGCATCCAAATCAACAAACAAAAAACTGTTTGGCCCTCGCTGATATGAAAAAGATGGGAACTATGTTCTTCTTTGATCTGCTCTGCTCTTCTACAGCATACGATATATTTCCTTTTGTTCAAAGATGTTTTAAATTTAGTAATCAAATGAAAACAAAAGTAAATTAGGCGTTAATTTAGACTAAGATTATCAAGATCTCGGTTGATTATCGATATCTCAGATACAAATACTATATTCTCCAGGAGATATTTTTAGCTTCTCTTTGGATTCATATCTCTCATTATCATAATCCGACCAAAAATTAAGTTCAAACGGAGCAGTTACAGTTTAGTGAAGTGAATAGTTGTATGGCACGTGTTCGAGAGCAGAATCCCCAGAATTGCCTTACTTCTCCGAACATTAAATCAGCTAAGTACACAACAAATCTATCGCTTTCCAGTAATTTAGCTCTCACAAAGCCAGTCAGCCATTGAGCAAGCCATCTTAAGCTAGACACAACCCACACTTAAATCCTAAATGCATACTGTACAAATGAAGAAGGTCCATTAATTCTGAGTTATTTTCATCCATCAAACCTTCCCGAATTTCCTTTCTCTTTCTCTTTCTCTTTCTCTCTCTCCCTCTCTCTCCCTTTAGTTTCTTCCTATTACAATTGCTATAAAAAATGCATTTGTGGAACCAAAAAGATTAACGAATCAATGTTCTCAAATAAACAAATAACTGAATGTATTTGCAAAAATATAAAAAAAAGATAAAATATTGAAATAAAACGAAACGCTATGATCAATACAGAAATGAAGAATCGATAATTCAGGATTCTTTCATGCAAATTCATATTTTAATCTTTAATCCCTCAGTTGATCCCTGTTTTTTCTCATTACTTCTTTAAAACATATTGCATCTTACTGGCTTTAAAAAAAAGTATGAATCATTCTGATTAAATTATTCAAAAACTGTCATATACGAACAGGAGCCAGCTGCAATTAGATTTGTCATGATAATTCATTATAACATATATATTCATTTATTTATTTATCTATTTCTTATATTTATATGCGTGATTTTACGTTCTAGCTAAATATGATCAGTTCAGTTTTTGTTGGAAGGAAATCTTAGTGATTTGTTAGGACCGGAAACAGCTGCAGAAATTTGACAGTATACAGACATTTTGATGAGATTATGCATAATTACTTGAAATGCATAATATTTGTTAAGAAATTGTGAGTAGAGAGCTTCAGATTGAAAAATTGACAATGAAACACTAATTAATCAAGAGATCTGAAAAGTTTTCGGAAATGATATTCACTGATATTCTGAGAAGTAAGATAATTTACTGACTAAAATTTTTTCCCCGGAATAATCAATGAATATTCTTCTTCAATGGCGAAGCAAAGCAGTTAAGTTGCACAAAAAAAAAAAAAAAAAAAAATATTATCAAGAAAGAGATTGCTTTTTACCATGAAAGGAGTGCGAATGGATAAGACAAAAGTAGAAATGAATATTTCGCTCTTCTGCAAAAAACAAGCACTTCTGTTCTAGTTCGGAGTTTCGACGCGGCAACAGTAACTGTTTGAAGTTCAAAACTTCTATTCTTAGAGCGATAGAGGTTTTCAGTTCTTATGAACTATGATTCGTCGAGAAATAAGCTTTTGATATTGAGAAATCTTTAAAATCATTCTAGCTGACGGACAAACATTACGCTTAATACGCGAATATTCATGATTGAACGTAAAAAATGAATGTTGAGCATTCGTAACTTCCCGCTAAGAATATCTACAAAAATGTCACGATCTTTTCTGATAAAAAATAAAATTTTTCTTGGTAATAGTAAAACCTAAGATGTATGGTAAGAATGGCAAAATGGTCAAATGCGATTACCAAATGGATTACCGACAAAGCAAAAAGATAGGAAAATATCTTTTCGGATAGTGCGCCAACACTTTTAAGAGCCTCAAACAATGAAATAAAATAATCATTAAAAGCATGCTTGAGACAACAAAACAAAGTATAACCTCTTTCTATCGATATGATTATCATCTAATTGTTCCAACCACTCATTAATCGCCTGGATTTGATCAAAGTTGAGCATTGATGGTTCATCACCGGCTACTACTTGCAATATTAGATCCTGAAATGATAAAAACTGGCAATTAACGATGAACAAGACCATGAAACGGGACTGGGACTAGAAAACTTCCATAAATTGATTTCACGAAAGAAATGAATATCGCCAATTTTATAGATAGGAAGGACGATTTCTAAGCAAAATCGCCAGATATCTGCGTTATCAAGAGTGAATCACTCAAAAAGTGATACTTTTACAGGACGAGGCAATAGCTTTATGAGAATTGATTAACCTTAATTTGTTGATTGTCGACAGTAGAAAGAATGTGTGGTTGCTTCGAAATGGCTGCTTTGAGAAGACGTTGCCTGAGATCCGATATACACTGTGAACTCGACGCATCTGTTGAGGACCTGTAGCAGCATATCTTGCTATTTCAATTTCCAATTATTTCAGAATTTCATATTTTTTACTCAATACTATTTTTTTTTTTTGCAAAATTCAAAGCTTTGGAAAATAAAATATTTTTTGTTTAGATGATTAATAAAATAGTTTACATGCAATATAACATATCCTATAACTATAACTAATAACAAACTTCTAAAAAAGAGTTACTTTTACTTCTATTATCTTTTGAATCAAAACGAAAACTCCAAGTATCATTATGAGATTTTTCGTAATAAAAAAACTATACAATTTCTTAGGATGATAATAAGAATTGATCGGTCTTAATCTTTTGAAATTTCCTAAAGTCTTCAACCTTGTAAACTATGAATTTTTTTGAGATATGATATTTAAAATCTGAATGAATTGAAAATTAATGTGTACAGGATAGTTTTCATACGGTTATATTTTGGAACTTCGGGGATTGTTTTTAGTAAACATGAGGGTTTTCGAAAAAACGGAATATTCCAGAGTTTTTCGGAACTTATTAAATATTTTAAACTGTAAACGGCATAAATGTATCTCTCTTTTAAGATCACATCAACTTCAGTGATTACCATTCTCCAGAATCTCTTAATTTCTCGAAAATCTCCGTATTTACCGAAAGATGGCCCGATTAGAGAATCCTTTAGATGTGGTATTCTTACGTCGATGATATTTGAATTTATTATGTTAATAAAATATGTGCATGTAACAGTTTTTATGTGCATCGGAAAAAGGACAAAACAGAGCAAGGAATTGGGAAAAACGGCAATATGCGGTTATTCTGATAGATCTAACGGCAAATTTCCTATTTTCCAATCGATCGGAACTTTTTCGGTTCTTTTGTTATAGAATAGAAGAGAAGTGATAAGAATAGGATTCATGATTGCTGTTTATCTGCATTTCTCTAGTTGATAAACGTCTATTATAAGTTGCTATTGTAAACAATTGCTGAAGTTATCAATCAGTCAGGAATTGTTCGATCTGATTTTTTCATTTTATGTATAGCAGGACGAACAAAGCTTTGACAGGCATCCATCAATTCGTTCTCTGTAGACGCCTAAGTGTCCATGGATGGATAGAAGAATGGAAAAACTGATGGAGCTTTGATGATATGATTCACGGGAAAGATAGCTAGCTTATCTCTTCTCTTCCCCTTAACACACCTTTCTTCCTTCTAATTTCCATAGCAGTCTTTTTGTGGATATTTCCCTCCTAATGCTCCGAGCACCGTGATTTTACGACTCAACTAACGTAGAGCAATCGCTATGCCAAGTCATAAAATTCCCTTCCCTTATCCTCTTTAAACAGAAACAAACAAATATCATCATCTATCGATGTCCTTTCGCAAATAAATGTTTAAACAATTCAGAAAGCGAAATCCATAAATTTGGAACGAACATTTTATCTTTCCTTTCAATACTGGTCGTCGCACCTTCCACTCCAAAATAATTACTAACTCATAGTCAAGATCTAGATCTCTTATGAATTCAATTTTAAATCTTAAATTATTTTTGTCAAGTTATTCGAAGCGCAACAACAGCAGAGCTTGAAGATTATAACTTGACTCTTTCTCACGAAATTTTCATTTTTCAAATCCTTTAGAGCGAGAAAAACTGCATGAAGTCATATCTCATAAAGCCAAACTTTTCTCAGTATGTTCGGCTTATAGAGCTTAAAAAATGCAACATAAGTATCATAAAATTTCAGTGGAAGAATGTTTTAGTAATTTAAAAGCCAAGTATTTTTTCAAACTTTTTCAGAAGTTGCAAAATGAAAATGACGAACTGTTTAGTTAAAATTTTAAGAGTGATATGATTGCTGATATCTTTGAGCAATGATTCCACCGTATCGTCTAAATTATCCGTAATCTGATCGAACGGCAATGCTTTCCAATTTGCTACCTGCACCAAGCCTGAAATTTTGATTTTTTTTTTTTTTTTTTTTTTTTTATGAATCAAGAAATATGAAATTAGAAGTCAAAAAATTTATTAAATGAAATTGCAAAGACAATACTTAATTAATCACATTTTGTTCTTTGGAATAAATTAAATTTAGCAGGACCAAAAAAATATGAAGTAAATTATTTATTCGATCTTCAGTTATTTAGTGATTATTAATATATCATTTAACTGAAAGCATTTGATCAATTCAATAAATGATAAAAGTTCCAATGTATTTCCAGGAAAAAACTTCTTTTCTTTATCATTTTATATAAATGGCATGCGCTGAAGCATTTTATGGCAAAAATAAAATTTTTGATCTGAGCTTACTTCTCATTCAACTCACATCCCCTTTCTTTATCATTTCATCATGTTTGTCTTGTAAATTAGCTACAGTAGTTTGTGTGTTTGCATGGGATTGATGATTAGATGGAAGGATGTATTGTACTCTCTTAGTCTTGCTCTGTTCCACGTGATTATTCAAACCCTTATCAGCTTATCACAGTTGATATTATAGTCATTACTATCATCACCACTGTGATCATCCATCCATCCTTTCACAAAGACAACATAACTGGAAGCCGATTCATCTCCCAGTTCCTTCTTATCAGTTAACAGATTCAGTGATGCTTTTTCTTCTCGTAGCTTTTCTTGCTTAAAATTTGTTTGCAGAACATTAAGCATTACACTTACTGCCACCATTTTACTAATTTTATCTTCAAACGAATGATAAATAAAAATGCAAATCTTTGATAGACAGACTTTAACAAGGATTCTTGGAATAACTGTGTGCTGTAGATATTTTGTTTTTACTTAAGCTAGAAAATTACCTCATACAAAACTCAACTCGACATACAAATTGCTTAGTTTAAGCATATAATAATGATGAGAAGTTAAAATTTTGCTGAGAGAAGGCCAAGACAACAAAATTCGAATTTATCCAATAGAGAATGGCTGTTATAACGAGGTAAAGAAAAACGAAAGTTAGAGTTTATTTGAAATTTTTATCTTGTTTTTTTCAACTAATTTGTTTTTCGTTGAATGCTAAATATTTATCTCAGCATGATTTCCATCAATATGCTGAAGATTTTCTCACTTCTTTCCGCCAGCTCCAAGAATTACTAAAAGTTTTTGCACTACAACACTAACTTAATTTTATTCAATAATTGAAATCCTGAATGCAATTATAGGTATATGTCGCCTATGCACAATATTTACTCTATTTATTTCCTACTTTTATTCCTTTTCTTCAATGAAAAAAATAGAAGAAAAGTGAAATAGAAAGCAATTTTAAATTTTCGAATCTATAGTGCATGGTTTTCGCTAACAGTTGCTGTTCGGATTGAGTTATGTAAGAGTCGCGAAGATTAAGGGAAAACCAGTTTCTTCTGGATTTTCATTCCCTTTTCAACTAATTGCCAATATAATTTGTGTGTTCTGTCGGATAGCAAGCAAAAGAATGAAATAAAATAAGATGATATTGTAACGAGAAAGAATGCACTGTTTCTTGCATTGGACTTTTTGAAATATCATCTTATTTTGTTCTTTTTAGGGATCTCATCATTCTGTATTTGTAAAAAAAAAAAAAAAAAAAAAAAAAAAAAAAAGAAAAAAAAGAAAAAAAAAGAACAGGAAGGGAAAATATGATGCCATCTTTTTAGGACCCAATTTGTGGTTCTGATGGATGACGGTACATCAGTATTTATTACTGAAGAGCTTCTCTGACTGCTAAGATATATTTGGTTGCCGTATCCTACTCCGGTTTTTCCCACTCTTCCATGTCTCCATCTCATTCCAATTAATAACTTGTTTTAAGGAATAAGCACTTCTATCAATTACCCTCTCCTTTCCATTCTGGAATAAGCACTTTTCAGAGAAAACAACACCTTTTTACCGGAACTTCTCTCAGCACTGTCCTTCATATTACCTTTTTTTTCCCACTTTCACCAAAACTCTCCACAAAACCACAAAACGGGTCCACTTTCTTTATTTTCAAATCGCAGCGATCTTCATCATCATTAGTTGAAGCAATAAAAATCGAGGTGCATTAACAGCGACAGCACTCTCCTCCTTATCTCATTGGTATACAGTGAGAAATACTCATAATTATTATTCAGTCAGAGCTTAATTTGTGGCTTTTTTTTCAACTTGAATGACTCAAATGAAAGTTTTGAATTAAAAAGTAAGGTCGCAAAAGATACTTTTATTTGTATATATTGCAAAAAAAATTATCTTTGAAAATATTGCTGAATACTGGTTACGAAGTATTATCTAATACGAATAACAAACTTGGATTTCAGGAAATCTGTCTCAAATAATTTGACAGTTGAGCAACATATTCACTTGAGTATTCAAGGAATATTGATATTTTAGATGACAAGAAAAGTTCAGAATTCTTAAAAGTATAATTAAACTATATTGTAAATAGGATATATCGGCTTGATCTATTCTTTTAATGGTTGATTGAATAGACTATCTACGGTGGTGTAATAAAATAGTTTCTCTCCAGCATTTTTACATCGTAGATAAGGATAAGGACGAAAAGAAAGGAAAAGAAGTGAGATAAAAGACCAACTCTTGCAGAATATGTCAAAGATAATTAGCGACAACAAATCCTCTTTTGATAAGAAAAGAGTACAAAGATAAGGTGGTGAAGAAGGGATATGATAAAGTGATCGACAGGTGAATGATAGGTGAATGATAATGATACTAAGATGCAAAATGATTGATTGAAAAAGATAAATATGCTAGAAGATTACAGATGAGATAAAATAGCGCTAAAATATTTAGTAAACTCAGTCATTATTATTATTCTTTGAATTGAATTTTAAAAAACTGATAAGAAATTTGAATGAAAGATAAAATTTAGATTACCTCTTCTTGCTTCTTTTTCCATTTTTCGAAATCCAGTTATATTTCAACTTCAAAAAAACCACATAACTTAAGCAGGAGATTTTAAGAATTTTTCTAAATCACATGTCTCTTTTCTTTACAATTTTACAACCAGTAGATGACCTTGACAAAAATGGCAGCACATTGGCGATGCCAAGGTGAAGCCGCCGATAGGATTAAAGATATCGGCGCAATATAAGAAAAACTATTTTGAATCAAGATTTCAATCTGTGATCTTTTAGCTGAAAACACTCAAGACAAATTCCTTCTAACTTGGAACAATCATCGAATCCGTTGGAATTAAACCAGACACTTAAGATGTATCTTAAAACTTCTGTTAGATCACGAGAGCCAAATTATTGAGATATTGAAGTAACATTTAGAGAAGCAGATGCTATCATATAGAATAATGCATTCAAACTATTCATAAATTGGCAATTCATTCCATTAACTTTTGAAACTAACTTTAGTACGAAGTCTTCTAGAGAATTTTATGCTATAAATTGATTTTAAGAAATCTGAAAGCATTTTATGAAAATCAACAATAAATGATTAGATGATGTGAGGAAGTAAAATCATCATCTTTTCATCATTCATTTCAATTCAATTAGTTCTCTGATAACCTTTATATGAATAAAGATTATTTCTAAAATTATCATTGACTTTTTTATTTTGATAAAGAATAACATGAAGCTTGTTCAACTTTCTTATCACGCAATTTTTGATGGTCTAGTTTAAATGCTCAAAAAAAGTTCATGCTTCGAGTTTTGCATCGATTGCACTGATTGCATACATCACTTCTATCCGTAATTGTCAATTTTCTGTGATCAAAAATCGATTATGAAGTTTATGCTGATCCCTCAGTTATGTCTGGTTTTAAGACTTGCTGATTTGGGAAGGAATTTCCAATCGAATAGTTCCATCCTCTCTTCCTTCTTTCTCTTGCTCCTCATCTTTCATTCAATAAAAAGCAAATTCAAGGATAAATATCGGGTATTAGTAGTAGTAGGCAATAGTGCTGCTTGTCACATCGACTTTATCATCATCTCAGATCGCGGAAATCGCCTGGCTCACCTTGAAAAATGTATAAGTCTGCAGTAGCTGTTGTTTTCCTCTTCTTCCTCCTCCTCTCCTACCTCACTCACCTTTTCCTCTTCTTCAAAAGCATACCTGAGAAGTCTAGCCCAAATAATGACAACGACGTCGTCGACGAGATAACGACGGCTACGACGACGAAGTTTTATAAAAATTCCAAATTGGATGCAACGGGGAAGGTAGGGACCCAATGAATATACCTGTTCTGCAGTGTTAAGCAATGGGATCGACAAATATAAGATACACAGATCTCACCTTTTTCGACACCGATCGCTGTAGCGAAGTTTTTTCAAGGGCATTTCCAGAAATTTTCACTAACTTTCGGCATCTAAAGATGGACGATGGATTCATCGTCTAATTTATTGATTGATGGAGTGAGGAGTGACTATACCGTTATAGTGATAATGCTGATCAAGACAAATACAACAGTTTTCATCGAATGAATGAATAATTCTTCGCTGATTTCTGCATTCAATTAAATAGATAATTCAACTCGAAAATTCTAATCGAATACTTAAAAACTGTATTTGTTTTAATAATGATGAGAGGGTAATAATAATAATGATAATAAACTTAATTTATAATCAATGAAATAAATTCTTCTGAAAATCAAGCAAGTAAATGGAATTTTGTTTGAAGATTATAAATGAAGCGAAGATTAATGAATGGCATTTTAAGAGAAGGAAAAGATTAAAGTACGATTTTGCACCGCAAAATAGTAAATTAAGTGTAACTGTTTTGTAGCTATTTTAATTAACTAAAAGCAAAATATACCTGAAAATGTGCGGATGTAAATAAAAAAAAAGAAAAAAAATATTGCAAAGAGAAATCAATAAATGAAATAATAATAAGCCAATAACAAATTGCTAAGAGAATCAATGTATGAATATGCGTTCAAAACATTAAATATGATAGTAGCATCAAATTTCTCTCTGTTTTCTCTCTTTTCACTCTTTTCCCATCCCATACATATTTGAAAATTTCTATCAAATTTAAAACTAAATAGAAAAGTGCAAAAATAGCATTTAAATTTAAGTCAAATGAAAAAAGAAAAGAATATAGAATTGTTGATTGACACTTAATTTTGGAGGAGAAATTAAAATCCCAGTTAATCTACGCTTGAATTATTTTCGAAAGAGAAACGACAAACGAACATAACAGGCCTCTGGCCTCTTTTGAGGGGATTAGTATTGGCCAACACAAATCGCAGCCTGCTACTGTTACTACCAGGAGATGTAGTTTCTAGCTTGGATTTACGCAGCAGTTGGGATAATACCAGATAAGCCTAGTCTATATGATTGTTTAAAGTGGCAAGGAATAAAATATATTTTAGAATAAAGGATGTACACCACAACAATACCTTCAGATTTCGAAAATCAATTAATAGGCTTTTAATTTTACTATATTTTTTGAAGTTATCTAAAAAACTTGCAGAATCTAAATTTTACTTGCCAAAACCATTTATGAGTTAAAGTAAGAAATGCAAAAATCGAAAGTGAACCTTTTGAATTGACGGCCAATTGCGGCATGCCTAAAGCACTAAGCACCGTATCGACCAGTTGGCTGAGCAACGTCGCACCGGAGACAATTGCGTAAGAATCGACGAGCATATGACCATCACGTGCGCACGTAAGGCAATGTTGCGGTCGAACTGATTCCACCACAACACGCACCGGGAACATACTCATATTGAGTGGGATTCTGAATCCTTTCGAATGACTCACAGAAAATCCAGTTCTTTCTGAAATTCCAGATTTTAACTAAGCAAAAATTTGAAAAGAAGTTTCAGAGAGAATTTAAGGAGTCTAAAATATGAAGTTCGAAACTATTTAAGTTCGTTTGATCTAAGAGCAAATCAAAGACTTCAGTTCTTGAAAGAAGGAATGGGATGACGAAAGAAGCAGAAATAATGTTTTTATGTTCCAGCTGTGACAATATATTTCGGAAACCCAAAGGCTGTATTAAGCTTTTTAAATCTGAGCAGCAGATCAGAATAGAGATAATAAATTTTCTTTATAATTGACTAAATTTGAAATTTAAATTTAAGGTCGTATTTTAGAATTAGATATTAACCAATGAAAAATTACTATACAACTTACTTTTTCAGGTACAATTTGTTTAAAAGAAGAGAGAAAGAAAAGTATAAACAGTCCAAAATTTCGATCGGAGAAGAAAATAAATTAAATAAGGGCCAGTGAGTGGCGGGTTCTGTGATAATATTAGTATTGATAACAATAAATGTGTTTTAGCCCGTCCTCTCGGTTAATTTGCCTGAAATGCATCGCTCAGTTGATTTGTTGTATTTTAAATCGTTCCGTAATATCCGCCTAGATGTTCCACGCACAACTGAATTAGCAATAATGGAAATATAGTTCGAAAAATTCAAGAAGAAAAATATTAATCCATAAGTTAACGGATTAAATACACAATCGAATAAAGGTGAGATAAGATACGAAGCAAATTTTTTCGAAAAAAAGGTCAAAAAAATTAAAGCTTAATATTTCAAACTCTTAAAAATAAGTTTGTAGTTTTCAGTTATTTTCCATTCATTTCTTGAAAAAATTCGATATTGAGTATTTCCCAAGAAAAAAATTTAAAACCATTTTAGGCAGCAGGCAAAAAAACATTAGTTACATAATATTTCGCGGCAAGAATTATAAAAGCAATTATCACGCACAATGCAAAACTTTTGCACGTGTTTCATTCGTAGCAAAACGAGAATTTATCATTTCCTAGTACATTAATTTGACACAACATACTTATCATTATCTATTAATTTGTTGCATTTTTCAAAGAATCCAATATTATGATGTACAAACGAATAAATTAGTTTCAGATGATAAAATTGTAAGAAAATTTAGAAATTCGATAATTATCTGCGAATTTGATAATTATTCGGAAAACAATAGAATTCGCAATAAATAGTCTGTAAAAAAGTGCCATACCAGCTCCTTTCTAGCATAATTCTTTTCATATTAGTATCCGCAAAATCTGATAAAATTTAATTAAGCAGCATCAAATTATTCGAATGAAAGTTGGAAAAATTCAAATTTTCAAATAGATTTCGTGTGAAACCAAGTAAAGATTACTTTGGCAATGAAAGCTTCAATATGATAAAATTATAATATTTAAAATCTTAAGGATTAGTTAGTTACTTGAGAGAAATATTTTGCTTTTCATTATTAAAATCGACTAATTTGGATAATTTATAAATTTCAATTTTCTTTTTAGCCATTTTTTTCTTTTTTTTTTTTCCTCTTTTTTTTTTTTTTTGAAGATATTACGTTTGGATTCATTTGTTGACATTAAGAATGAAGAAGTTAAAGAGTATGAAAATTGGTTATTATCAAAAACTATTTGGGAGTTAAACAGCTGATGTTGCTACTGATAAGACTGATAGTAAATGAGGGATGACGAGAATAGAATAAATCAATGAATGGATGGATGGATGGATTGATGGATGGTTCTGTGATTATCACCTTATCAGCACTTATCACAGATAAGCAAATGGATGATGAGCAGAGGAAGGAAATGTCATCACCATCACCATCATCGTCATCATCATCGTCGTCACTGTCACCATCATAGCAGCAGCATCAGCAGCAGCAGCAGCAGCAGCTCTACCCTATCCGAAGCGATGATCACTGACTACTCGCTGACTCGCTCTCTCCAGTGAGCCACCCGTCTCGCTGACTGTCTGATTAAATCAAGGATAGATTGGGCAGCGATACATATCTAGGCAGTTCAATCGGGCTCCGCCCTGATTCGCCTTTCAGGCCTCAAAGATACCGTTGTCGTCACGCCTAGGGCCACGCCCTTCTGCGGCCCAGGCGGATTTGCTCGCATTTCTGAGGATATGAGCGGCTGTTCGGAGAGAACGGCTTTATAATCATTCGCTACCGTACTCCGGCTAATTGCTCTCGTATTTCTGTTATCCGTTTACTGTAGATTGTTCTCATATGTGACACATCAAGCGATTCTGCTTGAAATTGATTGTTGCGGGAAAAGTATCATCGGATTCTCAACCATTTTCATTTAAGGACGCTGTCTCTATGTTCAAGAGGCTTGTGAAGAATTATGAGCTAATGATGGTTTTGATCAAGTTCGCTCTGCTCTACTGAATTTCGATCAATTACCCTTGATCACCCCCAATATGATACTACTATCAACTATCGCTTCATTTTGATAAGATGCTTTTTTCACTAATTGCATCATACAAAATATATTAGTGAAATCATACGGACCAGTTCGAAAGCGAATTTTTGACAGAAAACGTTAACATTTACGTAACTTTCACTGCTGTCAATGTGTTATGAGATGACATTGGTGAAGATGATATGGAAGGTTGTCATTGCTGATGCTGTTGTTGTTGTCAAAGGAGATGAAGAAGAAGAAAGTATTTCAAAAAAGGTTGAAGAGCAGCTACAAAGGGCTAAAACGACGGAAGACAGAGATGTGAAATGAAGATGGAAGAGAGGAGACCCAACCTGCTACACTCCTCCATCATCAAACACCAAAAAAGGTACAGATAAGTAGGAGCAAGTAGTGAGCGGCGACAAATCATAACTGGTTTTAGCGGATTGGAACAAATTTTTGAAGACGATGAAATGGAAGAAATGGAAATCGAAAAGAAAATGAAGGTGAAAGCCGCTTCTTGCAGGTGCGCGCACATACACGCATGCACCGCTTTCGTTGAATGCCACTGCCAAATAAAAGATGATGACGATGATGTCTTGATGGCAATGATAATGGTATGATAACGATAATGATAAAATAATAATAATGCTAATTTCTCAAGTAAAAACAAGCGAACTACTTTAGCAATTACTAAATCGTTGGTTGATTTAGAAAAAAAGAAAAGCACATGGTAAATGATGAAGTTTTCAAGAAATCAACATTAGAAGTAGAGATGATGGACTGCTAACCGTGATATTAGCGCTAATTTCGAAAATAGTGATAATTACGTCGAATGATAATAATGGAATCGTTTATTTAGAGAGCAGATTACGCTGAAAACAAGACTGATGAGTAGAGATCAAATATCATAAAATCATTTGATTTTAAACAAAAAAATTTGCATTAATGAAGGAATTTATGATAAATTTCGAATTTGTAACAGTACGATAAGAAAATGCTATTGAAAAACAACAGTAGAAAGTAAGTTTTGCAAATAATCATATCAGTGACAATGATATTATCATGCTGTACTAAAAGATTTTTTTAAGTCCGAAGATTTATTTTGCACTTGTCTGTTTGATTGTACATTCGTTGCGAATGTCAAATGTGTATTTCTCATTGAAAAGATCATAAAATTTTCGCTTCCTTACACTTAGATTTATCATATTCATTTCATTATCACACTCAATCAGTATATTTCAGATTGAACAAAAAACATTTCCATTTTTCTCCGTACTTCTTATTCTGGAGTAATAAGTAATTACACATAATGCCAACTACTCCTTATATTTCTTTGATAAGATATAAGTTATTATGACCTTATAAATGCTTACTTCATTAAAATAAAGATTAATAAAATGTGCTCGAAAAAATTTTCCGCGATATTAGCCAGTTTCCAAATTAACATTCTTAAGAAATGTCTTAAAACCTGAAATGAAGTTGTTGATTCGACAATTCAGTATTTCAATGACCACTATGCATCCATGCTTTACTCATCACTTATCACTTTAATTGGTTCTAAAAATGTGTAGCATCTTGTGTGCACTAATTTCTATCATTTTGAAGAAAATCAGAGCAGATAAATTTTTATTTGCTAATTGGTAATTTTAAGTGGTTAGTAATTGGCAGTGCAGTGATTAGAAATTTTAGAAACACATCTTACCAACATAGAATGATACAATATATGACGGCATCTATCATTTATTTCTTACCAAACAGCTTCATCCATTTTGCTACAGAATATGCAATGAACAGAATGCGCTGATGTAAGGGCGAAAAAATATTGGTGATAGTTCATATATCATAAAAGTTGATTAAAAACAGGAAAAGAAACCAACATAATAAATAAAAATCAAGTTTTGGTCCAAACTAATTCGTAAGAGAGTACAGTGATGCCGATCTGTGGAGGTAACAAATCCAGATCACACTATTTGAAAAAATAGTTTCCCAATAAAAATGAAAGCAAATTCGCTGAAATACAACTATTTGCACTGCCTTTTTTCTCTCGGAATAGCTTCTGTTATTCATAAAAAAATTATTTATAGCATCGCAATCTGGTACAGCAACTAAAAGTGTCAATTATCATCAGATGCTTAGAAGTTCAATGTTCGTTCAAATAACTGATAGCAATGCTATTGAAATATGCGAAATTAAATTATTTAGTTAGCCTGATTCCCCAATAAAGGTCAGTATTTATCTGTTTTCCAGAAAGATAAGCTGATCCTAACTTCATCGATTCCTGACCCATCAATTCTAGAAAGAACTGAAGATTGAATATAATCGAAAAAAAAAACGATCTTATGATAGGAATTATTTGATTTTTGGTAGTGCGGAAAAGTAAGAAATTCTATAAAATGAGATTGTTAATGCACTGCATGTTCTAATCCCACATTTGTAACAAATGCAGTTCAATGCTTAAACAATTGTTGGAAAACAAAGGAAATGAAATTTTCATAGCTTTGAGCAGCACCGATTCTGTGGCAAGATTTATGAGATAATTGAGCTTTGAAGCCTGTCAATAGTAGCATGCCTATGAAGTTTGGAAAGACAATTACGGTACAGAGGAATATTTTAGGATACCTTGGAAAAGACAATATGTGCAATAACAGTGATGATGATAGTATTATAGTAGCAATAACACCAATACCACCACCACCAACAACAACACCACAGCAACGATAATCCCTGATTTTCCGGAATATCCGTGTTGCTTTGTGCAGCTACTGAATCTGTCTGCACCTGCATTATCATCATCAGTAGCAGCAGCATTGAAATAGAAGTAACAAGCAGCTTAGCGATCATAAATTAAACTATGGAGAGAGCTCAACATATTGGTGGTGTGGAATTTGTTGCATTTTTAATTCTTCCTCCGCCCCTGATTCCCTCTTCCTACTCTCTTTGCTATAAATCCCCGAAATTCAGAACTCCACCCTTGTTTTGGGCATATTGATTACGAATGAGTGAATTGAATCTATACATGTATGTGTATGTGTGTGTGTGTGCATGTCTGTGCATGTGTACGGATGAATGTCATGTTCCAGTGTATGTGTGTGTGCTCGATGATGATAATGATGATGATGGCGATGAATATATTAGTTCAGGGGAAGAAAAGCAGTTATTGATGCTGATATGGACAAAAAGTTGTGTCGAGAGCAATGCCGACGCCTGAAAAGCTCCTCCAAAAGTAAACAGTTGATTGTAGTAGGACTGCTTGCTACCACTGATCATCGTGTGCATACATGCTTTGTCCAAGCTGTCCCGAGATATTTCCGGAAAATGCAAATCGTTCATTCAACAGAAATGATTCAAATGTTGAGATCCTAGAAATTGTCCCAGAAATAGGCTAATCCTCATTAAGCGCCGTCATTAAACAACAATCTGATAATTATATATTAAAAGCAGTATTATATTGTCTCTGCTATCCACTTCAGTTACTTTAGATAAAGCTGCTCAAATTAACATACTTATTAATTTAATTGTAATAATATGATTTCTTAGACACAATCGCACAATTTCTTCACTAAATCACAAATCATCTGCTTTAGAAATCGGTGCATAGCTATTTAGACAGTCTCGAATTATAATCGCTTGTATATTACTCTTTTAAATTCAACTGGTTAATACATCGTACAGTATTACTGTTGATTGATATTTGTGGAATACTTGTCTCATCTGTTTTCTCATAATCAAAATGTTGTCATCACGAAATTTCAACAACTATTTTCATGACGAATTTGAAGAGATGCAATAGCTGCATGTATTTACGAAATAAAGAATTTTTGTTTCCTTCATTTTATTTTTAAATTATAAATTTAAAAATCAAATATTGTCTATGCGTATATCTTACTTATTCTGTTACTTTCATTTAAACAAATTTGAAAAAATAGTGAGAAAACTGATATTGATGAATGAGGATAATTAACCTAAGCGTTATAAATTCAAGATCTCAAACAAAAGACCATATATTATAAGTTTGAACTGATTTTTTTCAAAGATTCTAGAGCAAGGAATTGAAAATGAGAAGAAGCCATCAAGGCAAAAAGAGTTAGGAAAAATTACGAAAGTGATGATAGATACTGAACGAATGAATCGCTTTGTCATAAAATTTTCATTTCTTGATCAGTAAAAAAAAGTTGACTCCGCAGGAAAGTTATCACAATGCAGAAAATGATCAAAATATCTTGATAATTCGACAGAAAAAACCTTAGAATAAATTTAGAAATTCAGAAAATCCGAAATTTTACTAGGCTTGACTTGACACTTGGTATTATTCCTTGAAAATAAATCATATGCAGTTTATCTAAGAGATGGTGTCACTCCACATATATATTCGAGCAAATTATCCTCTCTGAGTTCCTGTTTGGACGATAATCTGATATTAATTATGAATCGAAAGGAAGTGTGATGATTCAAAGAAAACTGTTGACTATTTCAAGTAATAACATAATAACTAGTATTGTTGAAGTTGAGAATGGCACAGAAGTGAAGCTTATGGATAGAATATCTTAAAAGATTGGCAAATTCAAAATATTGAGAACTTCTGCGCAATCACAGGCAATCGAAGAAGCAATGATAGCAAACAGCGGTATTTTCTACTTCTGAATTATAATTATCCATCTATCAGTTTAAATGCTCCATCCACTATATAAAGCATTCCACATGTAAACATTGCATAAATGCTGTGTTAATTAATTAGGTGAAAGCAACGGAAGAAAAGGGCAACGACCCATCCATCTATCCATCCAACCAACCATTAACTGAATGTTTGTAATTTGATGGCTTATTTTGCTTTTGATGGAATGATAACAAACTTCAGATATCCATCTTTCTTGAGCAATAGGAGTTTCTATTCATCGATAAATCGAGAAGTAATAATTAAGACATGAAAAGAAAGAACAAAACTAGAAGAGTTGCAAAGAGCGTTATGTAACACATTTGTTGTTGTTGGCGCTTCCTAAAAAGATAGAATAATTGAGTAATAAAGATGTTGAAAGACGACGAATGTGACAAAAACAGATCGAAGGCGAAAGTAGCGAATGGAAAGGTAAGAGTAATTCACAAACGGCGACAACGCCGTCTTCTTTAGCGAAGCTCGTGAGCTAGATACCTTCAGGGCATGATTCAATCTACCCTTAATAGAGGAAAAGTGGAAGAAGTTGTGCAACGGAGTGGAATGCAGAGGAAGAAAACTCGTCCATCCGGTCTCTGCTAAAATTTCACTTTTTTCTAAAAATTTAGCCTCTAGCAAGCATCAATCTACAGACTATTTCTTGTCTACTTGCTCTCTTTGCAATGATCGTTGAATTTGATGCAGGAAAAAATGTAATCAGTTGTTGATGGGAGTAATAATGATGAAAATAAAGTGAAGTAATGTCGATGGTTATGTATATTGCCAAAAGGATGATCAACGTTGTGATGATTGTGAAATAAAAGGACTGTAGAACTTATTGGCCTGGATCTTTAATCACTTCTTATCATCGTGACATTGGCAAGATGATTGCTTACAACCTGGAATCTGTCATTATCATTACCTGTCTTCCTCTTTTCTGATCCCCGTTAAGTGATGATGTTGTTGTATCATTGCACAGACATTTCTCCTCTCATCCAATTTCTGAAATGCAGGTTAAAGGGAAGGTGGAAAGCAGCGTGGTGAAAGAATATGCTTCCCTTTTGCAGTGCTTTAAATTTAAAAATGAAAAGAATTTCACGATGCCAACACTTCTGAGGGTAAGTTTAGTGCTGCCTCCTTACTACTAATATGTCGATTTCCAGTTTTCATGTGCGATTTCTGATTTCTAAGGAATAGCTGATTACATGCTGTAACCTGTGTGATACACACATACTAAGATGTAGAATTATTAAATAAGCTTTCTGTCTACATGGAGAAGATCAGTTGAGGACCAAAGTAGAAAAGAAATAGATAAAATCGTTCGGAAGAAAAGAGGTCACAAAATTTCTCCAAATATCTTCCACTTTCATGAGCACAATTTAGCGCTGAGACATCAGCTCTTAAGCGCAACAGAAACTTTCATGGCTTAAGCAATGATGACGATGATAATGATAAGCTGTTGTCTTGTCTCAGATTGATTGGTGGAGTATGGAAACCGGTTACAATTCTTTTCACCTTCTAAAAGCAAATGTAAGAGAAAGTGAAAGGCGGAGAAGGGGAGACGAGATTGAACTGCTAAGTGGCAGTCATTTGTAAAAATCCAGATAGATTGAAATTTCAACTGGAGAAGGATGGAAAGGGGAAAGGGCAGAGAAGGAAGAATTGAAAAGTAAAATATGGTAGCATTTGAAGATAGAGAGAAGTGCAAAGTTACGTGTATTTTAATTCTACAATACTCTCACAAATCCTAAGCCCAAATAATGAATGTTAAGGAGAATTGCTTGCAATATCTTTTTGCTGCTGAAAATTTTTCTGTCTTAAAAACAAGGAAGATAGCAATTCTGGAAAAGTAAGTCTGAGCAAATCCTTAGAAAAATATCTCTACGACTGCGATAGGAGAAAGACGTTATGATTTCTGAATGGAGAGTAATTATATTCAAAATTCGTAAGTTTATGATAAGATAAAGGAACTATCTGTTCTTATTATAATGAATTTTCATTGCTATATAGCAGGAAAAAATCCTCATCAATTATTTGTTTATGTGAATGATTTTGCTAAGAGAATCAGTTGAATTAGAAATTAAATTAGTTTTCAGTATAAACGTATTTGATATAATTCTCCAATTTTTTTGCATTCGAAAAAATCTACTTTTTAAAAATTCCCCTATTTTTAAATGCCAAATTAACTTCCAAAAGTCTAAGAAGAATTCTAATCCTGGTGTCTTATTCATTTTTAGAAAGCAAATAAAGACAAATATTTACACATGTAACCCTCATTGCAATCAATGTTATATTTCTGGTCAATAGCAATGGATCAATTTTTCATTTATCATCATTTTTGAAGCGAAAATAAAACTTTTTAAATATTAGTATATTATTTATTATTTTCAAAAACGAGTGAAGCAAATTTAATTTATGAAAAATAAAATAATGATTTGATTAGAAATAATCTGAATTTAGTTGAAAAGAGAAATTATTAAAAATAATCTTTAATCGATTCGCACAACAAAATTTTGACTAATCACCTCGATGAGCCATTGATTAGTTAGTAAATGTTGGAATAACTGAGTATCTTTTTTTATCGCTTAAATTTTTTCTTAAATTCAAATATGGTGATACTGGATAAATTTTATTCCTTCGAGCCATAATTTTCAAGTGGTGAAAATAAAAGCGTCTAAATAAATTGGATAATTATCAGTTAACACTAAAACGAATTATTTCTCTTCATTTTTTACCGCATCTTATCACTTAAAGAAAGCTGTTGATATTGCTGATGATTAAGGAACATTGGTTTTAATTAAAGTTTTTAATTAAAAAAAAAAAAAAAAAAGAACAAATTGCTTCATATAAGATGAAGAAGGCATTCAGTATGCGAGTAATAATCAGAATGAGACTATGCAAAATAGATTAAAATTGAACAGTTAAAAACAATTCACTCGCCATTTTGAAAGCTAAGTTGCTTTTCAAGATGGGAATGCTGGATGTTCACATAACTGAAAATTGCCAAAGTTTTTAGGATTTCTTTCCACCTGTTGCAACGTTATTATTATATACATGTCATCTTGAATACAACATGTATTATAATTTGAAAGACATCCACAAAAATGCTTTGAGGGAATGTCTTTGTAGATTTTTGTGAAGTGAAACTAAGGAGATGAGACAAAGATATGTCTCAAATGTTTTGGAAAATTTTAGTTGTCTTTAAAGATGCTCGAGGATTAAATCTGCATATCGCTATGATACACATGTATGCATGCCTAAATGCCCTGAGCTTTGGTAAGCTCAGGAAGAAGCTTTGCTTGATTGCTTTCTCAATCGAGAATATAAACGATTTGCATTAAGCGCCGGAGAATTGAAAGTTAAGGCTAAAGAAAAGAATAGCTTCATCGTCATGGTTTCTTCATTGCTCAGTTAGTTTAAAAAGGGAAGATGAATACTTCAAAGGAAGAAGGTTTGGTCAAGAGAGCTTCGTTCGATCGATTAGTAAACCAATATCATCGGTGAAGCTGAACTCTGTTTGTGATGAGAAGCAAACACTAATAAGATGCTGACTCAAGAAATGAAATCTATTAAAAGCAGTCTCCGGAAATCTGGTTCACGACTTAATTAGCTAAGGGTAAGCCTAGAAGACTACAATGTGCGCCTGGTTTAAGTTCTACTTACCGTATCCAACTCAGCTATCTAGCTTTTATTATTGATGATGATATTGTGGATAGGATGGGCTGCTAGGAAATTTCCGCAATCTCCCACCCCAACAAGAGGAGATTGCTTTCGCTTTAAGATCCAAGTCAAAACTCGATTTTCTCCTTAATCGTCAACAATAACAGCCAGCACAGCATTCATCGTCTTCCTGTATACGAAATCCAAATGATAATCCTGTTAATTAGCTTTTTATGTTCCTCTTGCCACTCTTTGCTCGTCATGAAGTACTTCTAAAACTCGATAAAGTCATCTTTTTAACATCGCTGAACAAAAAAATTAAAATAAAGGAAAAAAATAGAAAAATTAAAAAATGAAACTAAAACTAAAAAAAAGTTGCCAAAAGTGAAGATTTCAGATCCAATTTCAGATTTCAAATGGAAATTGGTAAAGAGATTGATGTTATGAAAGCAAACAACTATATTTAACTTAATTACGTATAACATAATGTATCATGTACATGGATAGCTTCGGCAGACTGATTCGAAAGCTGATCACAAATATCGAATCAGATTGATTCAAGAAGGCTGATTACTATTCAATCAGGCTGATATACGGAAGCTGATCACCATCCAGTCAACCGTACACCTTCAGATTGTATGTAGCGGACAATAGACAGACGGATATTAAATATAATTACCATCGCTTTTAAATTCTGCTGATCGATTTTGAAAGAATCATTCTATCAGATACGAATATGCAAACTAATTTATTTCTGACTGAATTTATGATATTTCTGCATTATATTTCTATTAAGCGTTGATGATCAACTACGTTTGCATATCTGTTATTTCATTTATAACTTCCCATTGTTTCCTGAAGAATTCTTACAGCTTTTTCTTTGATATCGACAGGATATCAGGAATATTTTGTCTTTAGCATGAGCTCACTTGCTACAATGAAATATTCAGCTTGAATCCTATGGGATATCCTATATTTCAAATATTAGTTGTCCCATTTTTCTCATCATGCAAAACCTAAAGATACATTATAAATGCCTAGAGCATAAAGCCTGTAATTAAGCATTTTAGTCACTTACTAAAGTGCTTAAAAATCTATTCAAAGGAATTCAAAAAACCGGTAAAGATACCAATAAACGACATCAAAAAGCCCTTGCATTTGAAAACTCAGAATCAAGAGCGCATTCCTTCCGTTGATCTCATCTTTAAAATTTCTCAAGTATGGAATAGTTAGAATAAATCTAACATTATTTTGAAATCAAATTTTTGCGAATCCCGTAGCAATGTTGCAAATTAATTCGTCAGCTGAAGCACAATATTATAGAAATCGTTTTTCTTTTCGCTATATTTATGATTGTATGGAATTCAATCTTCGCTGTACTTTAGGGATTCATAAATGAAATTGAACTTTTTCATGCTACTCATCGATATTTCCCAAAATGTGTACGATTCGAATCGAATCAAGAATTGTGGGAGAAAAGAAGAATTTCTGGAATGAATCATTCATCAGCAAGCTACCAGGCAGTCAATTTTCAAGAGAAGGAAGGAAACAATTTTCAGGTTCCTATTGCCAATCATTTTCCTACAAAAGACATCGATAACGAAGTCATAACCGGACTTCTAGAAATTTCTATATCTAACTTCAAACCGCACTCCTAATAATTCCAGAATTTTGACAAAACAATCATAAATTTCTATCCTTTCATCTCTCATTTTTCCTGAAATATATGTGCTTATCTGTTCGTCTACGTCTATTTATTTATAAATGTGAGTATGTTTGTGTGTATTTATTTATCATTCTGGCCTAAAGTTAATATGAAATTCAATGATAAAAAGCAGCCTAACATTTTGATATTGGCTAGAATATAGTGTAAGAATAATAATAATAATAACAATAATAGTAACCATGAGAAAATCAAGGAATTCGAGACTCAGAAAGACGGAATATACAAAAGCAATCAAGCAAGAACAACATTCTATTTCTTCTTTTACCGTATATGTGTTTCTTCTCAAAAAGAAGAGCTGACTGAAATAAAAATTCTTCGGCGGTCAAAAAGAATAAATGATACAATTAGAAAATAACAGCGATCTCTAAAATGCTTTTCTTATTACCAAGCTGCTTGCTAGCCATAGTCTCTGGTCTCGATCGACTTCTTACAAAAGGGAAAAGGGAGGACACAAACACCATAGAACTTTGTATGATATCTATTAAAAATGAAGAAATACTAAAAATGACACTCATATCCTCGCATATTTGCTTCTTTTTCTTCTTCAAAGAGTTTCTCTGATCAAAATTTAATTTAAATTTAAGGTCCCATTACTAATGTTTGCAAAATATAACAAGAAGTTGGAAAAGATGAAAATGTGGATATGGTATATTGTCCCCAATCTTTCTTTATATATATATATATTTCGAATATGTAGAAGTACTCTCCTTGGATATATTCCGTTCTCTAAAAGAAAAACCGAAACTACATAGATTATTGAAACTAGCTTCTTGTCTTTTGCTTACATGAAGTGAAAATATTCTTTTAACATAGTCACTATCATCTGAGCTTTTATAAATGGAACGAGACTGAGTTTATTCTTTCTAGCAAATTAATTATTTCGATACATCATCGTATTTCACTTATGTTACAATCTAAATTTATAGAAAGTACTCTACGAATGATGCTGTCACATCAATTAATAAAGACATTACAAACATTTCAGATACCATAAAATGTGCGAGTACGATGCAATTCTAATAATTATCACAATGAGCCTGCATACTATGCATAACTATACATCAAGTATTTTATGTGAAACAAACACGTTCAAGTTTTGCATAAGCATATCTGGCCATAAAATAATACTGTTGATTACCAGAGCAACAATAATGATACTTTAAATAACAATGATTGCGTTATTGTTGTTACTAATCATGATAAAGATAGCAATTAAGAAATAACACCTGTTTCTAAAAATTATTAAGAAAATGAATTATAAGCTTGGGAATGTGACTGAGATCCAGTGTTCTAAATCCGAAATTACAGGTGATAAGGAATAAGATATCTTCTTGATTTGTAAAATCCCTTTTCTCCTCCCCTTTTTTTTCCCATATATGAACTGAAACACATTAGACACATTCTACCATAACAGTTTCAATAATGCATCATACTATACTCCAAAATATGCTATATAATTCAACTGAAGATAAAGAATTTTGTCAAAAGATGAAATATAGTAAATACCAAATGTGTACAAAGGATTAAAATAAACATGTGAAATAATTAAGGCCTTGTCCGAGTTCCCAAATACCTATTCCAATATTGAAATGATCGGCGAGATCGAGCCTAATTTGCAAAGATGCCAAAGTTGGATAAACACAAAAATCTTCGTCTCTGAAAATAGAGCAGTCCCATAAATTGATATTTCTATTCGAATAATAATTATTCAATCTAATTAAATCATTTTATTTAAGAAAATAAACAAGGTAACTGCAGCAACTTTCAATTTTTTTTTTTTTTTTTTTTTTTACTTGTCTCCACTGATGGTTTAGAACGATAGCTAAGATTTCTAAAAACCATTTTATGACACTGAATAGTTATTAAACATGGAAAATATAGTTTCAGTAGAGGATTAACAATACCTATGCTATCATGTAATATTCCCGATGATCGTAAAAATTGAAAATTTAATTTACGGAAGAGTATTCAATTAGGCCTATCAAAAATATGTCTGAAAATTTTCAATATTCAGAAGCTTAAACTCATCCAAATGAATTTTACAGTCCAAAACTAAAGTATGCGTGTATTATCAAAGAACGAAACAAACAGTACTTTATTTTGAGGAAATGTTCTTTTGTTATGGAATTCCAAAATAACACTCCTGATTCTGCTGCTAAATATTTTATAAAGCTGAAATAAAGTTGGAATTACTGTCATTTTTTGACTAACTAGCAATCTTCGAGAAAAGTTTCAGGATAATCATTTTCTGGCAAAATACAAATACTCAATGATGATAAAAAGTGCTAAAACACCAATATATACATTCGAGTGTTACAAGCTTTAACAGCATTCAAGATAAAATTCGAAATTATATTTCGAAGTAAACTAAAAAATTTTAAAACTCACTCTTTACCAATAACAGCTTTCATTGTAGCCTGTTGTGAAGCATAGCCATAAAAATTGAGCCCCATGAGGAGTTTAGATGAATTAATCGAGGATTCCGATAAAATATATTCCAAATTATGCTGAATCCATTCAACTGGCGACACTCCAATGAAACTGAAACATTAAATTTAATATTTTCTATACATCTTTTGATTTTCAAGAAAAGGGAATACAAGCTTTAAAATGATACGGTCAACAACAATAGTTAGAAATCAAATGAATTAGTACTATTTAAATAAGTGCACATTAAATCCCAATTTCTTATCCAAGTATAATATATTTTCAATACGCTTTTCATTATATTGTATTTCAGAATCTATCTATGGTATTTTGATTAGACTGGCAATCTGTTATGACTGCCAGAAAGTAATAGCAAAAATGAAATATCAAAAATTCAATTCAACACATAACAGAAATGGGAATTGGATAATGATTAAACATAGAGAAAAGAAAATTATTCCAGAACAGACTGCAAATTTATCGAGTTGAACTTAGATGATCTTATATCTAAAAGCTCAAGACATTTCATCCGAGGCATTTCCTTAAATTTTTTATGAAATTCAACAACAACTTCCCAAATATAGATTCACTTTTAAATTAACTATTTAACAAAATAATTTTCTTTTAAACTTACTAATCAGAACTGTAGTCATATGTCATCACATTGACATAATCGACATAATTTATTATTCTCGCTAATTCAGTCTTCAATACAAATCCAGTTGGTCTATTCCTGAAAAGATATCCTCACGCTTTTAATTCTAAAATAATCAATAAAAGATTCTGAAGGATCTGCGACTCTCCAGTAAAGGATTAAAATGACGATTAAAATTCGATATCAGTATCTGAACAAGAAAAATATTTAAAAGTTAGCCATATTAACGACTATCTCGTTATATGAAAGATTTTACAACCCCTCTGATACAAATAACGTCATCAAATTATCGAACAAATACAGTTCTTATTCATATGACTAACTTTGAACAAGTTTGAAAATAAGTCATGAGTGCTTTAGCAAAGTCTTTTAATAATAATAAAAAGATACGCGTCAAATTGAACAGTTTGAGAAATATAAAACAGAACAAACTTGTCACTAAGAGGTGCAGGAAGAGGAACAATAATTTCAAGATCAGCCTGATGAAAAAGTTCTGCCCAGTGTGCAATCAATTCGATCAATTCCCTGTAATGCCCTTATTTACGTATATTATGAATTACTTCAAATATAACCCGTTTATATGATTTATTTCAAATTCAAGTCTTACAATTTATTACAATATATAACTGACAAAAAAATGGCAAAAACAATATAAGTTTAAGAATTACAGATTTTAATGACAAAAAACAAAAAATTATTGAAATCCATTCTCCTTAAAAATTCAATTTCAAATAATTATTTGCATAGCAAAATATTGAAGATGAGCAAAATTTATTATTCATTTCCTATATAATGCTTTGATGTCACTTTCAATTTTACAATTAATAGCAGAAATATCGGTAAATAAAAGAAAACTTACTCACTCTTTAACTCCTACTTGAACCAATGACAAAACCTGAAGCCACAGTTCTATCACTGCTCCATGCATCTTATTTCTCTGGAATTTTTTCAGTTAAGATTATTTTTAAAAGGCTAATGGCCTACTAACATGCATTCATTGGAGGATAGAGCTCCACATCATAGGTGAGAGCATTTGTAATAAATACAAGAAGTTTTTACTTCTTACACTTTAATACCACAACTGTTCTATATTTTCATACTATGAAAATATAAAAATCTTTTCGCAGAAAGATAATACCACCAATAACTATGACTTGATTTTCTCTATCAAATTATAGAAATTTTACAAAACTATTCTAAATATCAAAAAATTAACTTAAATATTTAAATACTGTACGTAATGGGAGATATAATATACTTAATTGGCTAAAATTGCAACTTTTATGAAATTGATAACTAGTTGAGCACATTCTGTTTGCCATCGTTCATCAAATAAAAATTGTCCAATATTTTCAGATGCTGATCCATCGATGATTAGACGTGGCACAAATTTAATTTTTGAATTATTTGCAAGAACATCAGTTAACCATTCTAAAATAAATTTTATCTAATAGTATATAAAAAACCAATTAATATTTAATAATTCCTAAAAGAGATGGTTATTACTGAATACTTCATCCTTTCTTCTATAAAAAATTAAGGAAAAAAATGAACACATCTGAAGAAATAATAATCGAAAAGGTTTCGAGAAATTTCACTATTTGGCACAATATTAGTCCACTAAAGAACATTACTTTCTTAAATAAATATCATAAAATAATGTTCAACTTACGTATATCCATATCGTGAGTTCCAAGTATAGTACATGTTTTTTGTTGTTTCACTTCAGGCTTAAACTGGAACCAAACAGGAGAGATGTGAGTGAACTTTCGAGCAGTCCATTTGGCAATGTCATATCCACCATTATTCCACTACAAATTCTAGGAAGTTTGTCCACATAACAACCATGCTGTCTTTTCCTATTATTCCTTTAATGTTTCGTAAACTAATATGAATTCCATACTTCTCTGCTTCTCCTCCCATGACCCTCTCTCTTAGAAAACCATTATCTTGGAAATTTGATAGAATTTACAAAAGTTTAACTTTATAAGAAAGTAATAATCATATAAAGAAATTAAAAAAAAAAAAATCGTTTGCTTTTGACTGGAATAAAAATGAAAAATGAAAGAAATTCTGCTTGAAAATTCTTTCACCAAATGTTTTAAATATCATCCAGCAAATCTATTTTGACAAAATCATTGGATGTTAGTGAAGCAAAATTTATGACAGAGCTATAAAAAATATATATTAAATTTATACAAAATTTCCGGAATTCAATGCTCAAACTTCAAAGACCTATAAGACGATCGGATCCCTGCAAATCGAAATAATTTAAAACTAAAAGTTACCGGAGTAACATATGCCAACACAGGATGGTTGAATTTCTTCTCCTCCGCGCACAACTTATGATGGTCGTCAAGTATATTTGCAACAGTCACTTTATTCTCGATGTGCTAAAATAAGAAGCAAACCAATAATTTAGAGAAATGATTATTTTTATTCGAATAATACATTCAATGCATTGCAACAGTTAAATTATTTTGATAGAAGGCTGAAATTTCTAAAAATTCTTTAAAATTTTTAAGTGCAAAGATGAAATAAAAAATGTGAAACTTTAGAACATATATATCAAACAGAAGAACAAAATACTAACAGTTCTAAGCTTCTTTCTGAAAGGTAATGGAAATTCAAATAAGAAAAGTTACTTGTGATTGCTTCGTAATGTCGCTCCTCTCCTTTTGTCTTTGTTCCGTTTCACCAAATTTTTTCGATTTCTCTTTCCGATCTGATTTTGAAAGAGTACTATACGTTACCGAAAAGAAAAGTAGGAACAAAAATACTATACATTCTGGGAAACGTCGATCCATTTACAAATTCTGTAAGTGAATAACTTCAAGTCTTTTCGGATATTTCAGAAGCTGAACGCAGTTATAGATAGGAATTATCGAAATTATTTTCTAAATATCAATTCTTCAGGTGATCCACCATTCGTTTTATTTAACTTATGAAGAAAGTAAGGAATTACCGAAATTATTTCTTGAATATCAACTCTTCAGGCATCCACCATTCGTTTTATTTAACTTAAGAAGAAAGTACAAACAATCTTTGGCATTTTTGTCGTAGAATTAAATGCTCGTTTTATTTTACAATACTTTTCTGCTAATGGACGGAACGGATCGTTCAGAAAGATTTATTTTCCTTGCAGCCTACCTGGCTCAATATCTTTAAGAAGAAAGCTACAGTGCAATTTATACAGCGCTGCTGATATTAATTATGACAATAATACTTACGATAAAAAATATCAGTTGTAAAATCAACATATATTATGCTAATCTCGATTAGGTGATTTTAGGAATAGTTACTCTGTTGTTGCACCTAAAGTCATTCGTTATTTCATTCCAAAATTAGTGCCATGAATTACAGAATGGATGATCAAAATTAGAGCAATTTCAAATATCCAAACTAATAATCACCTGGCCGGATATAAAGAGTAACTACTATTTATTACTTTAATATTATTTTTCAAAGAGATGAAGAAAAAGAAAATTAATATTCTTCTAAACTTCAGCATTACATTATACGCATTTCCTGAAAATAAAGGTATGGGAGAAAAGTAATATTACGAGCAATTCAGTATATGAATATTCAAAATACCTATCTATAAAAATATCGGTAAGAAGTTCGCTTATCTCTTTTCTGTTTATCTTTTATCTATCTATCTCCTATCATTTAGCCTATGCCATTATCCCAATCCGTCGATATCGGCACGGAAGAAAATCTCGATGAATTGTGAAACGTGAGATCGGCAGAGAATCTGAAACATTAAAGTGAATGATCTACGGACGTCAGCGCAATACACTTTCTAATAGAGCAATTTTTTACGTAGATCACGTATGTACATGCACGTGAATGCAGTACTACATTAAATGGATCAGTGATCGAAAAATACCGGAGATTATAGAATTGCAAATAACAAATCTCAAATCTACTCATTGAAATAAAATTTTAGAGAGAGAGAAGGAGCGAGAGAGAAGTGAAGAAATGGGAGAAGCTGAAAAGTGTAACACTGCAGGCATTCAGAAATTTCGAAAAGAATCGGCTCATGTAGCAGCGGTGGAGAAAGAGAGACAGGTGGGAATAATGCCGAACCATCCGGGATTTCCCGATGACCAAAATGGCAGAAAGAAGAGGAAAGGAAATATACAGACACGGTAGAAGATGATCAAGAAATACTGAACTTAATAAGTGAAGAGATGGACAATTGCAGTTTGTTGAAAGAAATGTGATGATTCGCTGATCTGTTCATCTAATACAAGAGATTTATCAGGCAAATTAGTACAGTTTATCATATGCTGTATGGAATGCAATCCACTGCACGCCTAATATTCATCTTTGTTTTAGTGACCAATATATGAAAGTAACTTTTATCAAAAATTCGACAAACTTATCCAGCATTAAAAGAATATGAATACTTTTTATTTCTGCAATCAAAGTAATAAAACTATTCAATATTACATAGTAGTGGAATTGACATCATCGAGCCGACATTGATCTCAATGCTACACTGTACTAACATTAGTACTGAAAGCGATATTAATACTCTAATAGCAGCTCATATTTGAACTTATGTTCATTTATTTTATTGGATAGTTAAGGGATATTGTTATAAGTTCGAGTAATTAAGGTAAATCATAATGTAGAGTTTCGAAATATATTAATTAAAAGTTATTTCTCTCAGACTATTATATTGTATATATTGCTATTTTAATCGACGGTTTCTTCCGTGACTTCATTAGTTTTAACGAATTATCTCAAACTTGAATAATTAAACCGATGAGTGTAATTATTTCATTCTTATATGATTTCGTGCATCCAACAATAACTTAATTACTATTGCAAAAATTTTCGAGAACAGAATATATCTATGACAACTAAGCCAGGATTTCCAAGTCATCTCTGATCCAACTACTAACCGGGCCCAAAAACTAATTTTTCGTATGAAATAAATGCGAATGTTAGTGATGAAATTCATATTCCAAATCAATAGTTTTTCAGAAATCCGTTTAATTATCTTTAATATTAAAAAAAAAAAAAACAGCTCGAATATGTAATTCATTTATGTATATATTATGTGCAAAACGACGCCTCAGGAATGATTTATTTCTAAAAGTTTTATGAATAACAGGAGTAACATGCTGATTTTTTTTTACAACAAACTTGGAGAAAATTCTGAGTATTTGGGATGTATATTAATGTCATACCATTTCAGTGATTTTTGAAGTTAGTACCTTCAGAGTATAAATCTGTATCACTGTAAAGAAAGAAAGTGATGATATGCGTTTCTTCATTTTTACAAGTGTGACCATATCATAATTTATCATAATTTATCATAATTTTTCATAATTTAGATGTAAGAATTAATTAAAAAAGAAGTAGATTTATTTCTTGATGAGTTTCTTTTCTCGAAATGCTTTTAATATGAGAAGCGAAATTTTTTTAATCTTCGGACATCGAACTGTGGTTGTTCACTTGCAAAATCTTTATATAGAAGACTTTCAATTTGTAATTTTACGATTTCTCTGCAATGCATAACGTGAAGAAGAAATTTTCAGTATTCTTCACAGAAATTTTTTTTTTGAAAAATTCTTGGACTTTTATTTATGCAAATTCTTTAAAAAAATTAGCTAAAATTCAAAACTATTATTTTTTAACCTGTATTGCTGTCAGTTTACTAATAAAATCACAAATATGTGTGGAATGTAAGTATTGAGGTTTTGCATTGTTTATTGGAATGTAATTTATACTGACTTAAATGTTTTCATATTATATTTATCGAAACTAGCTTCAATTGAGTCATGTGCTATTGAATAAAATTACAGCCATAAAAAATAGTTGGTTTTTATTTAAACACTGGAAAGACAACATGAAGAGCCCATAAGTTCCTTTAAGGGAAATTCAGTTCGTATATCAGCGAAGTTCTGAAATGAATTTTGAAGTTGGATTGTCTGTAAAGAAGAAATTTTGTTCAAATATTGTTGAGAGAGAAAAAAATATAATGGAAAATGAGAAGTGGAATTTATACCCCAAATCATAAAGCTATTATGTAATTTGATGACAAAAACTGATTTTCAAAATAAATGTGAACCAACTGACGAATGCATTGAGCGATTGAGTGTTGTCTTTTGAGTGATAAAAATTGAATCGTTGAGTTTGAACCTTAAAATCAATTAAAATTTCTATAGACTAAACGTTATGATATATTACCACATTCTTTTCTACCTTAGGGTTAGCTACTTGAGCAAAAAGAAAACGACATCAGGAAGAGAAAAGTAATGGAAAATAATCTTTCATATAATTTTTTTTCTCAATTACTCAGCAGATTATTAGCAAGTATAATCATAATAAGATTAAGTAGTTTGAAAATTTTATTTGCTCATGTCATTTGAATTTTTCTTTCTATTTTTCTGATTCTTTCCATTTTTACTTGTTTATAACACTATCATCTTTACACTTTTCAGATACTCTTGCTTCTGTTCCTCAGCAAAAATGTTTTTCTGCTGATGAGCTGAGATCATCTTCATTGTTGATAAGCTAAGATCATCTTCACTATTGTTGATGAGTTGAGGTCATCTTCCGTTAAAAAAGGTCATTCAGTTTAGTCACAAAGTCTCTGGCGTTAACCTTTTATTTGTTCGTCATAAAAACTGTCTTTCTGCTTTCCATGTGAGCAATAAAATTGTTTGTAATTGTGAATTATATGGACATATTATCTGAATGATTCATAGAGCATAGTTTAAATAGATAAAACCGTGATTAGCTGATTTGTCATTGATAATTATCAAGCACTAGTTATCAATGAGAGAATAGGTCTTTAATATGAACTTGGCAAAACGATTTGAAATATAATACTGACTCTGATGAAAAGTAAAGGAATGTGATTGAAAATATCTGAAATTTCCCTCTCATCATTACACAAATTCATTCAATTTTATCTTTTTTTTCCAACAAATAAATTGATCAGGCGGTTTGTTTGTTATTCGCTCATTTCATTCTCTCTAATATTCTTTTTCGTCATTGCTAGTGATAAAAAAACTAAAACAAATTTGTGTTTGAAAGAGAGATATTATGAATAAAATTAGCAGAAATCTTTTACTGATGCTTTAAGCGAGAAAACTTTTTTTTTTTTTTTTTTTTTTTCAAGTATCAAAAGAGAATTGATGTGAGACACATTCATCACTTTGTAACTTCTCAGTTTTGATGATATGTTTTATTTTCTAGCATATTCTTCTCTTTTGTTGTTCATTTTCTTACCCTTCATTTTACACTGCCCTGCATTTTCGAATTGTTGTTTAAAAATTATCTTTTGATAGTTTGTAGTTAAAAAGTTAAAAAAAAAGAAAAAATAAAAATCGAAAAGTAGACATTTGTTTTTGTTACATCAACATTTGTTTCCTTTTTTTTTTTCCTTTGGGTTCTCTTTAGCTTCTTTAAAACTTGGACCAAATATTTCGAATTTTAACTATCAATATTTTAAAAACAAGGAAATGATTCAGAGTTCATTTTCAAATGAAATGGGTAATTTGCAAAAATATAGGCATACTTTTTCTTTGTTCTGAAACATACAAATTATCGATTGATTATCAACAATTTTTCCTGTAATTTCATCAGAATAATATCAGTTGAAATCTCAGCCAAATTTACATGATTGTTCGTATATGTTTGCTTTGCTAGTAGTGCTAATAGTTCATTTACTTTAACTTTCCGTTTCATTCCCATAAAACTGATTATTTGGCTAATTATAGTCATTAATTGTCATGTCCAAATGATACAAAAGAGTTCATTTTCTCTGCCACCGTAATGCATTACAAAATGAATTAAGAGATTCAGTAATTCCAGTATGAGTCCTTTGTCTACTTTTTAATTTTTCGCTAAATACTACAGAAATTTTATTATATCATTATATTAGGATATGTGATGAGCAAATTTTTGATATAAATTAGATTCGAACTAAAAGAAAGGAAAGAGAAGAGAATTTGTGTAATTATTAATCTAATCGAAAATTGTCATCTCTTCAATTTT
Source organism: Onchocerca volvulus (assembly GCA_000499405.2). Lineage (NCBI taxonomy): Eukaryota > Metazoa > Nematoda > Chromadorea > Rhabditida > Onchocercidae > Onchocerca > Onchocerca volvulus. The sequence continues at coordinate 21,495,720 of HG738137.1, read as the reverse complement.
GTAATTAAGTTTTAACTCATCAACAAGTTTCTTAATACTAATATGTTTAATGCTCATCAAAATATTATTGCATTCAACACTCATTTGCAGAAACAAATATGCAAATTACTGAATAACTAATTAAGTAATACCAGATTTTATATATCAGGACAATTTCTTTACAATAATCTGGTCAGATATGTTGAATTCAAATGCATTCTCTGTGTTATTTATCATTTATTGCAAATGATTCAGATAGCATCCTACATATGCAGCAATAATAAAAACAAGTATAAAATGAATTTCTTGTCAGCCAAGTTTAAAAATTTATTTCATTCACGAAATACACGGAACATTCATTTGAGCCATAAAAAATAAAAAACGAAAATTAGAATAGAAAATTCAAATAGAAAATAGAATAGAAAATTCAAAAGAATATTTGATAAATTATTCACGAGATAATCAATTGAACTAATTGATCTGATTCGTGCATGAAACTTCGTTCAACGATTTAGCAAATTTAACAGGCTTGATTGCACCAATGCTATGATTACTTTGATTAAATCTCATACGTATTATCGCAATAATTCAATGTAACATAACTCGTAAAATATTAACTAATTTCTCAATTTTTTTGTTTTTTCTTTTTTTACTATTATTATTATTACTTTTTTTTTGATCAAAAAAAGACTTCTATTCATAACCAAAATGTAATTGCATTGACTGCATTGAGAACGTCAAAACTGCGGCATAATTAATGCAAATTGTTATGTAAAGCTTGTTCATCTAACAATTCCCTTTGATGCTGAATTTTAAAATTATCAGACGGAGAGATATATTGCTTTTTACAATGCTTTCAAAATTTTAAGTAGAAATTTGTCTTCATTCCTCTCTCTCTCTTTTTTTAGAACTATAGATTTCCTTTCAAAAGAGCTTTGCTAATATCTCCGATGAATCACGATGCTCTTTTCCAGTTGAGGATTTATACGTACAATGCTTCAATTTCACTTTTGAGGAAGTGTTGAATTCAGGAAACGAAATGATTTGGCTTATAATTTTTTGCTTGAAATTTCTTATTTCTATCGTTCGACTTTTAATATTGTGTTGTAAATTTAGCATTCAGTGTATTTATATTCTGAAATTTATTTACTATCTCAAATTCTACCATTGAAGAAAATTGAAGCAATTTCTACATAAAAAAGTCTCTATCTGAAAAGTTGAAAACTTTATGCAGCAAATTACTATTACAGATGCACAGTATAAATAATGATTGAATTTTTTTCACATGTCCATCTCAGAATTGAAACATGAAAATTGCACTAATAAAATGTGCAGAAAAGTATAAACAGGGAAGTGTAACAGAAAAGTGTAAACTAACAAATGACGTGAAAGATGTTTCACTTCAAGTAGCTGAGTACAATTGAATGTGAAGAATATAGTAGCAGAGGTGAATTAGATTGGATATAAATACGATGAAGATTATCACTGTTCTTAATTTTGAATTTTATAAAGTAGCAACCAATTTTTCAGGCATCATGACAACCACCAATTCACAATTGAAGGATATAGGTAAGAAATGTGGAATGGAAATATGGCGAATTAAGGTTTCATGGTTATCTTAAATTTTTTTATAAATAATTTTTCTGCATAAATTGAAAATTTTTTTCCAATAATTCGTAAATCATGAATTGCTTCATCTAAAAAAAAAAAAAGTAGAAACTTTATCTAATTTACTTTTTATCTTCTTTTTTTGAAATTAAAGCCCACTTTCAAAATGGAACAGAGAGAGCGAAATCTGTGAGAAAATATTCTTTGTTGGGAAGAAAATCAGATTCTAAGCTGTTTAAAAATGCAATTGAATTTTTCAGAACTATCCGAAAGAGTTTTCTGATGCAAAATTATTGCAGTTGAACATGAAATTTTTGTGATTTTTTCAGAATTTTGACCTGGAAAAGTTATCAAGCGATCAGTTCGGAAGTTTCTACACTGGTGATTCATATATCATTCTCTATGTAAGTATTGTCATTTTGGCACAACTTTTTAAGTAAAAAATATAGAAAAATGAACTATTAAATTCAATTTCCGATAAAGTCTATGCTGTGGTTACCAAGACAAATATACAGCATAGATTTAATTATCAATTGCTGTCAAAAAAAAAAAAACAGATATGACTTATTGATAAACTTGTAAATGAAAGTTCTGAATTATAGACGAAAAATCCAGGCGAATGGAACGTCCATTTTTGGTTAGGAAATGAAACAACTCAGGTTTTGTTTATATTTTAAATGTTATTTCAACTGAGTAATGATATAATATTCTGAAAAACACAAAATACAAATTTAAACACTTTTCTGTTACTTTTTTTCTCGAGACTTTTACTTTTTAAAACTTTTTCTTAAACTGCATATGAAAATTTCAAGCGAATCAAATTATTCGATAAGATTTAAAGTTTGAAATAAAATCATTAGCAATTTATTTCAAATTGGATTGTCCACTTTTGTATATCTCATTTACAAATTAAACCTTTTTAAAGTTTTTAATTATGCGGAAATATTTTCGAGATTTTAGGATGAACAAGGAACAGCAGCAATTATGACCGTAGCAATTGATGATGCACTTAATGGACTACCAGTACAGTATCGCGAAGTATATTATCATAAATAATTTGGAGATTTTTTGGGATATTTTCAATTTAAAATTTAACGAACTTTAGAGTTTGAGAGATTGTATGATTTTGTCATTCTTATAGTCAGTTAACAGACTATATAACACATTTATTCAAAAATCTATTACATCGTCATGAACTGCTATATCGGATCAGCTAGATTGATACTTTTTCTCTTCTCTCTAGAAGCTAAGAAAATATTCGGTGTTATCAAAGAATGATTCTATTTTAATGCATTTTCAGGTTCAAGGACACGAATCGCCGCTGTTTTTGTCTTATTTCAAGGATGGCATACGGTAGGTATAGAGTTTTCCGAATTGCCTTTCATCGAAAACATCTTAAATGACTTTCTATTTATCCGGTGTCTCGTTATAGTTGCTATCAATTATCAGTGAACTAAATAATATATTCATATAGATATCATATAGATATTTATTAGTATTACTAGTCAGAATTTATTGAAACATTGATTTTCTAAGAATCGTTATACTAACAAAAGATTTTCTACGTTGACCTGTTTTTCTAAAAGCAAATCGCTGCTAAAGTAATTCAAATATGTCTATCGTTTTCTAGTTATGCTTGGATTGTGTCGTGAATTTCGATCTTTTTTAGAATGCACATATTAATTCAATTAGTGATGAATTTTGCGGGCAAAAAAAGATTGCAAAAATCAAATTGGCGAAGCTTTTGAAATTGCTTTAGAAGTAATACTGACTTGATTTGAAAATTCCGATGAACATATACATACCTACGTCCCTCTAAACCAAACATCTAAATATGTAAAAATGAAACAAAGAAATGTATGGCATGTCTTTGTCGCTATCAGCACAAAAAATATTCATTTAGTAATCATTTCCTATTTAAGAGACGAAATTATTCTGGATCAATGATTTCAAATAGAGTTATGCAATTGTGAAATGTCTACTACCTGTAAATAAAAAAAATATATCTACCCGTAAATATTCTAGATACATTAAAATTTTCATTTTTCCAATGATGCAGAAAAATTATCCTAAAATTTGATCTTTTGAAAAATTCAGCGAAAGATTCAAAGAAATTTGAAAAATCAAAAACTCACTGAATTCGCATTTGTTTATAACTTGTTCACTTTGTTCGGGACGCTGCTTGATTTAATTTTCCAGAGATAGATCCGTCTCTCATCTACAAAAGAGCTGCATGAGAAAGTAATAAGTTTACAGATATCTAAAAGGTGGAGTAGCGTCCGGTTTCACACATGTCGCAGACAAATACGAAAATTGGAAGCCAAAACTGTTTCAATGCAAAGGAAAGCGAAATGTGCGGTGTCAAGAGGTGGACTATATTTAAAGCTCAAAATTTCCTATAATCCCACCTATGCACTTGCTTTACTTATCATCAACAGCTGGCATTCATATTTTCAAGTTTCGTTAAAAAAAAAAAAAGAAAGAAACATTTATTTAACGACTTATTGACGAAAAAATAATTATTAATAATCTAATATTTATATTCATCAGTCGTTTTTGATATTTTATTCGATAACAGATATCATTTCATTATTTTATCATTTTCTGTCTCTTTTATCTTTTTCCTCGACATTCATTATCGAAAAATTAAGGTGGAATGCAAAGGAGAATCATTGAATCTCGGAGATGTTTTCATATTGGATTGCGGTCTGAAAATATACGTTTGGATGCCACCTGAAAGTGGAAGATTGGAAAGAATAAAGGTAAAATTTCCAAATGATAAATATTATGATTTTAAACGATAAATTAAATTGGCTTATAAGAATAATTTCCTCAAGTCTCAAAATGTTGATTTTATCGCAGAATGAATTTTAGGGTATCGATCAGGCAAGAAGCATTCGAGATCGAGAACGAATCGGAAAACCTGAAATAATAATTCTTGGTAAAGATACGTTTTTTATGATCTTGTAATTTAATATTAAGCAAATTTTGTACAAAATTAACAGAATTTTCCTATAATAGAATGAGGATTCTGATATTTCATACATTACGATTCTAATGCAATTAGCGATGTTAAATACATTTATCAGTGCTGACAGTGTAATAATTAGTGACACTAAAGTGTTGATACTATAAGTTATTAGTATTTCAAGATCACTAATATAACATTTAAAGTAGGTTTTGCGGCTGTTCCGAATTTTTTTATTGCTTATATTTACGTTTTTAGCAGAATAATTTTCCAAAAAAAAAAAAAAAAAATGCCTCCTTAGATTCTGATTGGGACAAAAACAGTGAATTCTGGAAGATTATGGGTGGTAAAGGAAAAGTTAAACCAGCAGAGGCCGGTGGAGAAGACGAAAACTATTGGCAGACTACTAACAGTCAACTGACCCTTTGGAGGTTTTTTTTTCATATGACTGATATTCTGGCTTGATTATTAAAGATTGTATACGCTAATATTCGTAATTAATTAGAATGGATTAGGAACTTTTATATGAGCTCCTTTAAATTAGGACTTGAATTTGAAATTTCGAAAAATTTCTAAGAATTTGAAGAACAAAATTGAATGTTTGAAATGTTGCCATAGTGATAATATCACAGAAAAAATATTATTTGTGATCGAAAATACTAACTTTACAAATTTTTTCAACTGATTTAATCAAATTTTCCGAATTTCAAATCGAAAGAGTGTTAACAGAAATAGAAAATAAAAAAAAACATTCCAGAGTATCGGACGAGAAGGGCGAGATGAGCGTGCAAATGGTTTCTCAAGGTAATTTCAAGTACAGTCAGCTCGAGTCAAAGGTTTGTCAATCTCTTTTCCTAATTAACCTACATCCATCGTAAATACATAATTCTTAAAATATATCTGTATTCCATGCAGAAACGATGTATAAATGGAGTTCTCAATGCAATCAACTTTCAGAAACTCATTTTTCCCAAATTGAATACTAATTGAATTGGTACGCTGAGACTTTCAGGATGCGTTTATACTGGATGCTTGCAATGGTGGGATATTTGTTTGGGTCGGAAAAAATTGCACACTAGATGAACGGAAAAAGGCTATGGAATATGCAACCAAATACATCAAAATACAGGTTGGATGTATTTGATTGAACGCTTTATGCAAGCAATTTCATTTATTGCTTAAGATTATTACTCGCAGTTTCTAATCATTGCCATTCTTTATTCTTCTAGATTGTTCTAAGTTGTTATTAGGATATTTTCCTTTTATGATTGATGCATATTTATCAGGGAAGATCGAAAAATGCGCAAGTGGTGCGAGTTCTGGAAAGTGCGGAACCGGTAGCATTTACTCAATGGGCCAGTTCCTGGGAAAGTGCCAAAAAGGCACCGCCATTCATTCCCAAGCTTTATCAGTGCAGTGATCGAAGTGGCAAACTAACTATTGAAGAAATTTATGATTACACGCAAAAAGTAAGTTAATGAAGAACAATTAATGTGTGATGAACTTAGCGAAATATTTAAAAAGTAAATAAAAGCAAAATGGTAGTGCCAAGAAACACTGAATTCAGGAAATTCAGAAAGAGCAGTGTGCAAAATCGTTGACCTATGAAATGTAGTAGTGCTCAAAAGAAGACTTATTTATTAATTGTGAAAAAACTTTTGCAATTAGGGTTGGAAGATTAAAGTCAAGTATTGACTCTATTTTAATTAATTAAATATTCCAAAAAATCATCATAAAAGAATCACTATAACAAAGATTTGCTACTATATTTACTAGTTTTCAATCGCACACGAAAGTCCAACATTTATTGAAACACTTTGGGCTATATTGATTCATGGTACTTGTCCTCCTCATCAGAGCTGTTGTCTTTAACCCGAAAAAAGTGAAACAAAAATGCTGAAAAAAAAAACTTTTCAGGACTTGGATGGTGATGATGTGATGATTTTGGATGCTATGAAAGTCATTTATGTGTGGATTGGTGCCGGAGCTAATGAGAAGGAAAAGAAACTGGCTAATGATATTGCCAATGTTTGTTTAGTAGTTGTTACACTTTTTCTTGTGATTTACATTGTTTCTGAAATAGACTAAGAATTATTCGCAAATGCATCGTTTCCGAAACTTTTAAATTGAGATTTAGAAACATTGCCGTCCGAATTACTTATGAACTCGATAATCGAGAAAGGTATGATTAACTAGAGAAAATATAGTAGAAAGAAAAAAAAAAATGATTGGAAAAGATAGATGATATAGCAAACAATTCATATATCATGTTTCAAGATAGTTTATCCAATTTTCGTTATTGAATCAGATTAAACAGAAGGCAGATTTCTCTCTGTCCTGCTGATGAGCAATTTCCATACTTTAGCCAAATGTTGACACTCCAACCAATATCTCTACACTCTAGTAATTTTCATCAGAAAAGTGATTAAACATAAAGTTATGCATATTTGAAAAGTTTCAAACAAGACAAGGAAAATATATATCCGAGTAAATTGTTAGTTCTAGAATGACCGTACATTATGGAATGTAATTGAAAATTGCCAAAGGAAAATTTAGAAACGTATTAAGTGAAATAAATTAGTCGATATATGATCGCATCTTGATACATATATTCTTAATAATCTTTCCGGACGGATGATTCTGATCCAAAACAATTTTTTTATAGAAATATCTGGAAGGTGACACACTTCCACGACCACCTGGATGTCAAATTGTAAAGCTTGAACAGGGTAAGGAAACGCCTGAATTTAAGGAAATCTTCAAGGATTGGAATGATCATATAAGTGTAAGTTATTTCATTAATTTTGATCAGTAATTAAGTACGGAAGTAAAAGACCTTTATGTCTTCAGAATTTTTTTATTTATTGCTGCAAACATTTCAATTTTTCTACTCTTTGTTTGCTTTAAAGTAAGTTATGCAAATCGTTTTTATAATGGAAGTTTCGCAAATATTTTGAACTCAGAAGTCATAACTGTTTCTTTTATTAGGAAGCTCGAACTGTGGAGGTTATGAAGAAAAGCCTATAAATCAAATGTATTTACATCTCGATTGTTTGGCACAAAATAAAGCCAATTCGCGGTAGAAGACTATTATTTACAGCAACAGTTTTCAACTTTTATTCTCACTGCAATAATCAATTAACATGTCCTCTAATTACTTTTCATTGTTGTAAAAAGTAAACTTTGAAAATATTGTTCAACAAACAAAATTATTAAGTATGCTAAATGAATGCTATTGGTATGCTATAAGTGAAACACTGTGACAGTATTGCAAATAAATTTGAGACTTTTCTTATTTTTTAGCTTTTCGGTTTCGTTTCCTATTTATCGCATTTCATTTCCAGTCTTCAATTTTCGAGCTTTAGCCCCTGTAATTTTTCAAAATTATTGCGATTTTCCGATAATTGTTGAAAAAATTCAATTATTTCTATCTTTATCTTTGGAAACAGAAAACCAATATCTACTTTTATACTTTTATTTTTTGAATAAAAAAATCAGTGTTAATCAGTTCTTATTAAATTGAGTCACACAGTAATTAGATAAAATATTTTGAAAATTAACAGAAGTTTTTGAACGGATCATGTATGACTAATATCCAGAATTCTCCCTGATAAGTTTACTAAACTTCATACTCAATATACTTGAGATGGTTTTTCATCCATTTTTCACCTTTTTATTTCATTGTATCTAATCGATCAATTAATAATATAAGTTCTCTCTAAAACCCGAATTTTTCCAACTTACTAAAAAATAATAGATGAGATAATTAATCTGATGTATCGGTAAATCTTTATTGGAAATTATACTTGTTCCATAAATATTTACTCTTGTTTTTCCTGTCCAAAAATTACATCCATCATCATCAAATAGGATCATCTGAAAATTTGTATCTAAAAAAAAACTATGTAAAGTTGTACAACAATTTATTTGAGTAAACAATTTTTGCCATATAAAGAACAAAAGTCAAAGAAATAAACGAACGATGAGATGATAGCTACGCAAAGATCACATCAACTAATTTTGCGAGGGTTTTTTTGTATTTTTTATATTTTATATATATATTTATATTTATGCTTCTCCCTCCCTTCCCTCTGGCATTCACGTGAATTGCTAATAGAAATTTTGAATATTTTTGAAAATCAAAAAAAGATAAAGTACAGTAAAAGTGAGGCTTGAAGCTCATCTAAAATAGTGAATCAGTAAGACATTTAAGAGAAAGTTCAGCAATATCAGTATCCACTAAATAAATTAGAAAGCTAGTATTAGAATAAAAATAGTTCAAAGAGATCGAATCTGTCGTACTGAAGGAAAATCTGATAATCAACAAAGTCAAAGATCAGTAGGCAAGAGAGAATTCGTATTTTAACAATACTTTCTGTCGCTTCTGGCATAGTGTAAAAAGAAGGTCACGAGCTGCTGCTGGAACACTGCGTAATCGATACCATTAAAGCGAAACCTTAAATTATTCGCAAATTCGATTTTGAATTTCTGTTTTTATTATTGTAATCTATTTCTTTTCCCAAAATTGAATAAGCAATCCTACATGCTCTCAATATACTAGCAAGAAAAAATTTTTTTTTCAGATTTATCAAATGATAACCTTTGCTCACGATCATCTTTAAAAAAAAAATTTTTGGATCTCTAGAGGATATTCGCAATTCGAGCGCAATCTTCGGGTTATTTAAAATGATTCGCGTTGGAATTTGTATTCCCTAAATAGAAACATACATATTGAATATTAAACGTTATTCTCTTTAAAGAATTTATTTTTCATAGGGAGTAGTCCGGCAAATCTTTTGGTATATTTAACATATATAAATCACAAAAACTGATTAATATCATGATAAATGATACATTATTAAACTGACCACGCAAAATGTATTCTCCGTCGGCAAGCGTTTGAAGTTTACTGTTTCCGATCATCGCCATCGCTAGGCTTACATGTTTACACCTAGAAATTTCAATTGAACATTCATCAATTCTAAGGTCTCGAATAAATTTGAATCTTTTAAATATATAATATTTGTAGAATTTCCAATTTTATTTTCACCTTAATTTCTGCCTCTTCATAAGATCAATGCGAAGAAGAAAAAAAAAACCAAAAATCAATGACCTTACTATCTATCATACTTAAAAGTTAATTTATTCTACTTCTACAAATTGAGTCAAGGATTCAGTCAAAATGAGAAAATTTGCATATCAATTGTTCAAGATTTTTTTTAAATGAAAAATGTTGTGAAGATGGAATTAAATCGACTACCTAATTCCATCTTTCTTCAACTTTTACAGTTATAATTAAAGAATTCATCAAAAAAGGCACTTTTACACAATATTATACACAATATCGCGCTTTTACAACGGCAAGAATTAACTTGAACCGTCTTCATGTTTCAAAATTCTGCCTTTTAAATCCTCTCGAGGCTTCTCGCCTTTACTTGATCTACAGTGTGTAACTTCATGATTGGTCGATTTCACTTTGCTTATCTGTAAATCAGAGCGTTTTGGCGGCAAACATGTTTATCCCTTTGACGATAAACATATTAATCGGTTTGTTGATCCCCTCTGAAACTATCTTCGCGCTATTTGACCTTTAATACTCCTTGCTTAAAATAATTAAATTTTTCAGAAATTTTCAACATTCCTTTCCTTATTCATAACTGTGGGTTTTTGTACAGTTTCCACCTACCGATAAATAATATTCATGTATACCGCACACATTGTCCCAAGCCTTTAATTTTTTTTATCTGCATATCTGCAAGAAAATATTATGCAAAATTTATGCATGTCACTGTAATTCGACTTCCAAAATCTGAATTCATTTTGCTTGTACAGCGTTTTTGAAAAGGTTGATCCACTTAATTTCCTTCACTTTTTAGCGTATAAAAGCGTTTCTACTTCCATAAGAAAATTAGTACAATATGAAATGGCTTATATATATATATATATATATATATATCAGTGAACATTTCTGAAAGTACTATCAATTAAATTCCATAAAACTCTCGTATTTTTGCATTTTTCATCGAATTTTGTCTCCATTATAAAAATTTCAATTCATTTTAGTTTCAAGTAAAAAGATAAAAAGTCGTTCATCAGATGTGGCATATTTGTCAGAAATTTAAAATGCATCGACGCATCTCTTTCTTGGAATATGGTGGTCAGTTTATATATTGTTTAAAAATGAATTACCGCTATCTTTTTTAAAAAAGTATCTAAATTTCGAAGTTAAATTGGTTTTCATTCAGTATACTAGGAAGAGCATTTTGTATGTGAATTAATAATGACATGATTTATGTTCGGCAAAATACAAAGTCTCATTCGAACCATTCTTTAATAAGAATACTTGATTAAATGAATCAGACCATTGGTAGACAGCGCATAGAAAACAAGAATTTAAACTATATCTGAATTTCGTTTTTTATTTCCTCAATTAAGTGTTACCAAATAAAAAATGGATTGAAACTGAAATAAAAATTGCTGAAATAATCGCCAAATTTAATTGTTAATAACATGCAAAAATCAATAAATTAGTGGATGAGAATGTAAGGCTTTGAGAAATATGCTTTAATCTTTTGAAGCATTAATATATATCATAATGAGCTATTAGTTTGGAAATTTTTGAACATTGCTATTTACTGCTATGTTCTCATTCCGACAATAGTAAACAGATCTCAAAGGATCGACAGTCTTTCACTTTATAAATTATTTGCAAAGCCATATAGATTAAATTTTTTAGTTGCATTTCATTTTTTCAAATCGATTAGTAAAGACATACATACATTCATTCAACATTAGGAACATTAGGATTACCGAATTAACTATCAAATTTTAGGAAGAAGTGAGCATTCACGGAAACATTATAAAATTCCTTTCAAATTCCGTCAAAGTGAGCATAGTTCAGCACCAAGGTGTTTCTCATTTTATTCTATTCTGCGTTTAAGCAAATGTATAAAATTTATCCAGAAAGTTTATCCTCTATATTTCATTGTAATAATATTTTATAGATATTGAAATTTCTACAAATATAACTACAGAACTGAAGAATATTATTCGCTGAATTGATTCCTAGCATCCTTAATTTCATCATTTTTCAAAAAATGAATAATCGAGCCATTGACAAGCTATAATTCCTCAATAGGTATAGTAAAGATTGGAGAAATATCTAAGAAGTATTCTTAGATTATTATAATATGATTTGTTATTCAATCAATCAATAAGAGAAGCATCACAAAACTTGGCCTAGTATAAATAGTCAGGATTGGAAAGGATTGATATAACAGCAAGCAGTAAAGTTTTATTTCAGCAACGATATCGTCCAGAATAATCCGCGCTTAACACTTATAAATCTTTAAACATTCCATTCATACTTTTTTAAAATTGGTTTTTTATCCTTTACATAAATTTGTTTTTCTTATTTCAGAGTATCGGTGAGAAACAAAAAACATCCATACAAACTATTTTGTCTTATAATATTCTGCACAGTTATTATTCGTATATTAATGTTCGTTTTTTAAAATTTTTGATAATCCAACTCGTTTTATGAGTTAGAAATCTGCTAGTGAAATTTTCGGAATTAATAAGAACTGTGAATTGAGAAGATAGTTCAGAAAATTTGCACAGTCGATCTTCAAATCAAAAGATGTTTTAAAACATCTGAAACTGATATCCACCGAATTTTGGAAACTTCCGTGAGCGTCGACATCAATCAGGCATGTTCCACATTATACAATGAATAAGCTTACAATGCGGTACATCGCACTGAATATCGTTCGATGACAAAGTTCAACAATATTAATCATTTACTGCAATGCATCTTTCAGTATTGTTGCTAAGCGAAAATTTCTTTTATTTGCGAAGCATTATTTAAAGTTTAGAATATGAGCTTTCAAGAATTTCCCTGTCTTTGCATTAATAAAATACATTTTTTCTCATACAACATTCAGGTGTATAGCAGTTATACTTATATCACTGAACTTCTCCATCAAATATGTACGATCTACAAGACGAATTTATGCCGTTGCAAAGCCTACATTTAGTACTCAAATTGTATGATTTGCATAAACTTCTCTAAGCAATATTGAAAATAATGTTTACAATACCCATCCGCTGTGGGAATTTCAATGTTAAAATGTACCTTTCAATCAATCTTTTATAATTTTATTTATTCATTTATTTATTGTTTGATTAACTTAACACATTGTGTAGTGATAGTTTATTCCGCAGTATCTCTCATACTTTTATAATCTTTTTTTATAATCTTTCATATCTAAAGAATATTTTAGAATTACCTAATTTCCAGTTGATTAGATGCCTTGGTTCCTTTGCATATGTATTTTGTGGAATAGAAGCAATTCTACTTGGAGTGCATCTTATATCACTGATAACTTTTGTGAAGAAAGCATATGATTTCTACGGCATATCAATAGCAATGGACTTCGCTTTTTCATTTCTTTTTTTGTTATTTTATTTACTTCTCAGTGAGTAAATTATATGATAGAAAGATAATTTCTTAGGGTTTTAAATCCTTAAATTAAGACCGAAATTTCTGATTCAAATAATTGCGTGCAAACTTTGTTTCTTTGTCTTCAAACAGCCATCTCAGAAGTAGTGTACATTGCAAGGAAATTAGATGTTTATCGTTTTTTGCTGATCCACATAACTGCTACATCACATTATTTAATTCATTATTTTTCATTAATCTATACAACAACTTCGTTTCGCCCTACACCTTGTCCTAAATCTTTACCGTTTGATTTATCTTAAAATCAGAAGAGCGTGATATCTGTCTGCTCCATGTTGACCTTTCCATCACTATTCCTTTCACAATCACTTGAAAGATAAGGTTGACCTTTCTGTTTTGCTCACGTTGGAGATAATGGATGCAAATCATTCTATTTTTAATCTTTCTCTCTACTACGGACATAACTATTCACATGTTACTTTGAAAATCAAAGTTTTGCAGTCATTAATCCTCTTGTTGTCTTTCTGCTAACAATTGCTAATAAAACAGAACGCCTCTCTGATAACTATAGCTGATAAAACAGAACCCATAATAGAAAAGAATAAGGAATTAAATATTATGATATAGCAATTATCCGAATTAACGAGTTATCATAATAATTAGATGAACTTTCTACAAGCACTGATAATGGAATCTTGCATTAATTTGCTGCATCATGACATTGCAATGATGTATTGCGGTTTAATTTATAAATGATTATTATAATTGCAGTAGCAATAGGTTTAAATTCATTCGAAGTGTCGTCAACCTTGATAGCTGGTATAGGAACACTATTGAAAGATAATCCACAAAAGTTTATGCATACGGTAAACGATATTCAAACGACCATGCAATGTTGCGGTTTTGCCGGAAATTATAAGGAGTGGATGCAGAACAGAACAATTTACTATTATGATCCGGTAAAAAAATAATTATATTTAAAAGAAAAAAACTACTCTAAAGCATTATATGATCATTTTCTCTTACATACAGATCACCGAATGTATTAGTAATTTGTAGATTCCAGATCGAAGATGAATCAAAATTAATGCTGGACAACCAGGCACAAAATATTTGGAAACCACAAAATGATGAAGAGAAAATGAATTCAGCTCCCTTATCTTGTTGCTCGAACATCAAAAAACATTGCTCCGAGAAAGAGTTTGTTCTTCTGAGTTATTAACTCATAATTTCTCTCGATGAAAGATCCTTTTTACATGAAATTATAACTCTGCGTTTGAAATAGATTGCAAAGCCAATAGGTTTTGTCTGTCATTACGAAACAAACTCTTTACAGTTTGTTTTTTATTTCGAAACTTTCTGATGCTGTTTTTCAGAAAGCATCAAAAAAATTGCTTCAACAAACTGAGCACAAGTATTGCTTGGTTGATGAAGTTAATTGGTATAATTATAGCGGTGAATATCATGCTTTCTGTGTTACAGGAAGTAATATTTGCATATACTGCAGTTGATATCGTAACAATCATTTCTAGTACTACGGTAATTATTGTTCTGATTGTACAGTAAAAGTTGTAAATTCAAGTAGGAAATTCTTTTGAAGACTTAGTTGAGAAACGATATAGCGAGATAATGCTCAAGAACGTTTTTTCCACTTTTCGAGTCAAATTGACAGATGCATAGCTATTTCTTCCAATAAGATTATTGATTACTGTTTAACGAAAAAAAAAAGCAGCTGAGAGACTATTTTAAAAATGATGAGCTCTTTCAAAAATTGAAAGATGATAGCAATTAAATTTTTTAGTATTATTAGCTTTGCATATTCATATTTAAACTTTGAATATTAAGATTTGAAATTTTTTCCCAGAAACTGTAAAGATTATTCCATATGATGAAAGAAAAAAATTCAACTAAAATTTAAATCCACATAAATTTCTGATGAAATTTAAATTTATAAAGTAACGCTTTATGTAAACGAAAAAAGGCGGCACAATTTGAAATTAAGAAATATTCGAAAATTTCAAAATGAAGTTCATTAACTTTCTAGTTTCTTACTAGTACTGCACGATAAATTTTGAGAGAATTTTCAGAGAAATTTCGAAATGCGTCGAGAATTATAGTTCCTGTTTTTTGAAAGACGAAATAGATCCCAAAAACAATTAGATAATAAATGGGATAAGAAGCGAAAAAAAAAGCGAAATTTATTTGTTGAGAGTTACAACAGCCTTGAACTTAGTTTTAAAGATTCTGTTTTCTCATCTATCAAATTAACTATGGCTGCAGAAGAAGAAATTAAAGAAGGAAAAGTCCGAACATCCACTAAAGAAGATGCAACCATCAATCAAAAAGGATTTGTTGAATGTTTGAAAAAAAATCTTCATTTCTTCATTATCCTAAATGAACTGTCACTGTTTGATTATACTTTGTCATATTCTGTTCAACCTTCCAATCTAAAAAATAAATATAATAAAATATTATACTTTCGCTCTTCTTGCTATCTTTTTATCTTTGTTATTGTCTTCAATAACATTATAAATGATCTCTGAATTAGAGGAGTAGATTTCATTATCATTCGACTTATCAAAATGATAAATCATAATTGAAAGACAGATAGATACTGGAAAATCGAAGTATGATCAGAGACAGAATAAATAAAATTTTAAATTTACATGTAATCTGGAATCCAAGATTTTATGCATACCGGAGCAATAAAGTAATTGATGTAGCCTAAAATTTTTTTAGAACATTCTTTCTTCGAATGCCCTTTCACTCAAGCAAAATCCATTTTAAGTTTCATTTACTCGATTACTTCTGATATGAAAATTTACTATTCGGACAGATATTTGCATTTTGACAATGATTTGCGGCATTTTAAGCGAAATTTAGACTTAAATAAACCTCCGTCACTTTTTCCTCGTGTTGATCATTTCATGTGAAAAGTCTTTTGAGGATTACAAAAATCACGGGAATGATCTCTGAGGTTTACTTCTTTATAGGCATGGCGGTATGTTTGTTCATTTATTTCCGTTATGTGTTTGATATACTTGCATTCATTCAATTCGATTATGTTGCTTCAATGAGAATATTTCCGAAGAGGAGACTCGATGGCTGTCAATCCATCGATAACAACCTGCTCCTTTCATCTCGTTTTATTTCATTCAATCCGAATGGAACGAAATTCATCGTGCAAGATGACAATGAATGATACATTCTTTTTCTAGCTTCATTTACTACTTGACTTGATGAACTTTTCTCTTCTCTTCCAGTATATCACTTCATCATTTGATATAACGTTGAATTGGTTACTAATAAAGTTTTTCACTGTTATACGTTAACGATTTTTCATACTCGTAAAATATAAAAATTTTTTGAAAAATAGGTTTCAGGAGGAAATGTAATGCTCACTCTTATTGCGTCGCGGAATTTCTATTTCATTGTGTGAAATTTGAGAGAAAAGTAAGTTTTAAACTATATTTTTTGTCTCAAAAACGAACGTTGTCTTGAATGCACATAGAATATCATAAAGGCAGTAAACTTTCTGAAATCAAAATATAATTTCAGATTGCTGCAATGAAACTGTTGTATTTAGCTGTCTCGAGCAAATGTCAATCAAGTGCTTTTCAGGTATATATGGTCTTACAACTAAATTGCGAGCATCTAAAATCCGTGAAAATTCCGCTAGAAATTTCGCGATTTCTTTAGAAAATTTATTCACATATTTCGTTGGAAACCCACATCGAATTTATTTTTTTCATTTTAAGTTTCATGGTTATTGCAAATTTCCTATGTAGCTTCCGCTGCTAATTAATGTATCAATTTGCAAATTATGATATTGATCACCTGTAGCTTTGTATCATCTATGCTAGTGCAATAATGATTGCAAAGATACTATTGCAAAATTGTAAAAAATATGCTTTATGCATACGAATCCACTAAATATGTTTCAAGTTTTATTTTTTATTTTATAATTACTCAAATCTTCATACTTTTCTAGAGCTTCAGCGCCTCAGCACATATGGAGAATGATTAAAATGCAAATGTAATTCATCGGAAGTGATGAAATCCGTCGTGAAAGATATTTTTTCTTGGTTAACTGTTACAGATAATAATTATTCATAGAATAATATCTTTTAAGGGGAGTTTATGAATGTCGAATGGGTTAACGATAATTGACAAGAATATCGCTCGACATTTGGAAAATAGGATTCTTTCTTGATTACTGATAGCCGAATATTTATTGGGAGAATAAAAGGGATTTTTCTGAGAGAATGGTTGGTAATGGATGTATGTTCGATGAGAATTGAAGGAGTACAGCTAATCCCGTCATCCAAATCATTTCCGAATTAAAGATTTTTTACTTCCAGCCAATAGCAATCCTTTTTGTAGTCGGCGTTCCTTTACCATATTCTCATCATTGTACATAAGCTATAGTTCTTGTGTTTACTATTGAAGATAAAGGATGATAATTGCAAAGATAAGAATTCTATTAGGTATGATAAAATTCATTTCTATGCATCTTGAGTAATGCGTCATGTGGGAAATATTTTTGCAATGCAATATTGTGGTTTTTTGAATATATTTATGGCAAAATTACTTTTTTTCCACAAAATCTATGTGTTATCTATTAAATCATCGCATCTCTTTACATGTCAACAACTTTTTCGTGCCACGAGAGAGGCTATCGAGACATTTGGAAATAAATTTACTGCTCGCAAACGACTTTTATTTCAACTTCTCATTCAAGTTCATTCGGTGTTGAGTTTTTGATCATTCAGACTGTTTCTTTTCTTCCAGTTATCCTGAGATCGTTTCTTTGACATGCTTCAGCATTACAAGCCTCATCAACATTATAGCTGACAACTCTCATATTAGTTCTGATAACAAATTAACATAAAATCAGCATAGTACTTGAATGCAGAAAAGGTAGCATGCATTACGAATTTATAATAGCTAGCAATTTGCACCGAAAAACATTTGGATATCAGTCAGATATATCCGAGTAAGTTACAAGAAGAGAAGCATTAAAGTAAATCCGATATTAATGACCTGTTATAGTTTATCAGCAAATAGATTATAGTTATCAGTAATAGTATTGAGTCAGCAGCTTCTTTAATGAAGAATGCAATGGGCCGATGATCTAAACAGTTTGATATTCTGGTATTACTCTTTTAGAAACAAGTAAATTGCCTAAATATGTGTATTCATCAAGAGAGTATAAATGCATTGTTTGGCACTAATCAATCACTTATATATTGAATATTTTTCGAAACTGGGATTTCATTTTACCTATTCTGTATTAAATGCATTTGATAAATTGTTATTATTTGATCTACTAAAATGTCTTTTTTGCCCTAAGGCCGTTTGCAACAAAATAAGTGCTTTGGGCCTTTTGTAACCTTTTCGACGACACAAGAAACAGCCAAGAAGTTTGTATATAATCTGTTCTTCTTATAACTGTTTTAAACTTAAGTCAATCTTCTCCACATTTGCAAACATTTGAGCATTTATCCAATACAAAATCCCTTGTTAAATCAAATGGATTTATATGCGAGTTTCCAAGTTTTACTATTTATTAAGCGGATCAATAATTTAATCAAGTTTTCTTGGTATTATTCGCATGGTGGCATTGATAAAGATGTATTTTCTCCGCCCCTTAACGGGATTTTGCTAAGAGAATAGCATGTTGACATGCCGTTCACGTCTAAAATCGCTGCAAGAGAATGAATATTTAGAAGTAATATCCATCATTTTAAATTGTTTTGGTTATTGTAGCCCTTGAATGTATTGTCTCTGCGAATTAGCAACAGAGCACTCGTCATCTCATGGGTCAAAGATCTAACATAGCTGATAATCATTTATCACCTTCATATCATTCTATTGAAATCTTCGAATGTTTGAAGAAAAGCTTTCGCTGTATTTCAGTAGTATGCACAGGTAATCACAGGTATTTGGAAACAGAGAAAGGGATCGATGATGCATGGCTTGGTACACCTTGTACGGTCATTCTAGGGCCATTTAATGTCTTTCGTGGATGGTAGGTGGCTCTCTCCCGATTTGTATTATTGTTCGGAGAGAGGTGCATCCTTCATCATTTTCAATCGTTCAACACCGACACTGACAATAACTTGCTCCAGGTAGTACAACTCATGTCAACCATCTGCACCTTCTGTATTTGCGACATACATGCGATAAATCATCGCACTACCTTTGCAGGAACGTAACAGTAATCGCTTATCATTTAACGGCTGTTCATGTCTTCTCAAAAACTAGTTATCAGAAGGTGCTGTCTGCCATTAAAATTAATCCGATCGTTGCTGCATTCGATCGATATACCTTATCTGATAAAGATTTCTTTACATAATGACATTTGGATCATTCTATTTTTTGCTTAAAACGAAGATGTGTTGCTATGATAACAAAATATTATCATTATGAAAAGATAACGAGATGAGATCTGTTTTTTGAGAGTTGGAGATATCTCAATTGAGATGAAAAAGCAATCCCATAATCATCAGTGCTGTTCTCACAACTATGTAAGATAACAGCAAAATGAAGATCGGCATTGAATCACTTGCTATCACCATGATAAATGACTATTCTGCCACTGATTACGCGGTTTGTTTATGAGACATGCGGATGGAAAAATAAGTTAGTATTGTTCATTCAGAGCATTCAATGATTTATCGATTTTGCCTATTTTAATAAGCTATATCTTATCAGTCAGTTGGCAAAATTTCTTGACAAGACGAAATATTACGACGTTGTATGTCGATCATAAAGTGATACAAATTAATATAGAAACACATAAAATAATATGTAAAGCTAAATGGATATTATGATAACAAATGACAATGTATATACAGAGGCCATACGGTATATTCACAGTAATATAATAGAGATTGGCCATTGACATTATACAGATATCATATATATGTGGGGAGAGAGAGAGAGAGAAAATGCACAGTAATGAAATTAACATAACATGACAATAATAACAGTAAAGTAATAATTAAGATCTTAATTGACTAGAATGAAATTGAGATGAGATGAGAGCTTAATTCATCGTAATATCATGTCATTTTTTATTTAAGACTTATCCCAAAATATAAAGCTTCCCATGCATTTTGCATATTTTTTTTGTACTTTTCAAAATTGATGAGACCAATTAGCAAATGAGAAAATGAAATCTAATACCATACAATAATAAACAGTAATCAGAAAACAAGAAAATAAATAAATAGATAAATGGGAATCATAAAAATATAATTTATTCCACATATACCAAATGAAAATACTCAAATACTCAAATTACTTATGATTGAGTGAAGAAAATGCAGACATTGACAGGTGATAGTAAAGCAATCCTAAACAATTACTATTAGTAATCCATTGTCCTATTCACTAAAATCATTCATACAATATATGTAATATATCTCATCGAAAAATATCAAAGCAGGCTGAAATTCAAATTAACTCTTAAAGATTAAAATAATACAGCAATTTTTTTTTCTTTTTTAGCATCAAATGCAGCATGATAATGCATCAAGACAGAATATTAATGAACAAAACATCTGTTGACAAACAAATTTTCAACAGTTATGTGCAATAAGGCCTGTCCATAGAAAGCATTCCAAGTGATGATTGTTAATGCAATTAATTACGCAAATTTAACCTTCTTGAGCAAATATGTTCGGCACGATGGAATTCACTCTTATAGGAACGGTTAATCCATGATAATCATATCAATAGCAATTTGACAACATGAATTTTCACAGAAGTCACATAAGTACTGTCTAGTGCAACCACTTGGTCGACAACAATCCGAAATTATCTCTGAAAGAAATGAATGTTTCAAATTGGTCTCATTCAAAAAGGGTAAGATATTGCACTTAATATTATTTAGAAGTTTCTGCATGGCTGACGGAAAAGCAATTCAAAAACTTGGCAACAGTTTCTTTGATCAGTAGCAAAAGGGTCCTAAAATTCTAACGAATATTTTTTGTTCATCAAAGTTAATCGAAGGTCTCATTTTCTTCAATTAGAAGTTTCGTCATGGTTGTACTTATTATTATAGTTAAAATTCTAGGACCTTTCTGGCCTCTGATCCAAAGAAACCATGTTTCTGCTTTTTTCCTCATTTCCTAGGGAATACATTCAAAAATAAAGAAATAATTCAACTTTTCCTAAAGAATAATTAAACATTCAATTTAGATTCAAAAAATGAACTAAACCGATGTTAGCGAGCTACACCTTTTAAACAGTAAAGGAATTCGAGAACTAATTCGCAGAAATTTTCAAAGACAAGTAATTATCGCATAGATATCTCGCTTCTTCTTCTGTTCCTTACATATTCATTGGAAATCTTAAACAGCATTGTTTATACCACTTTCCCCGGTGTAGTATTATCAAGTCTGAAATTTAAGTCTGAAATTTAACGTCAACCATTCGTGAACAAACCTTTTCCTGCGTATTTCAGTGCATGTTTCAACAATCCACCGCTTTTTCGGCATATTTTTTGCATTGTATAGCGATCCTTCACCGAACATATTTTGTAGCGTTCCAAACACTCATCCCTAACACTTAGTGATAAGGCGACACATACCGCCGATAACAATAATACATTGATCGTCTTCATCTATAATATACATACATCGAAAATCACGGTTGTATTTAGGCAAAAAAATATGATGACAATTAATTAATCACATCCATATAGTAAATGCTATCAGTAATATTGCAATATGATTTGAACAACTAATATGTCAGAATACACTAATTGTGCAAAATATTGTGATTAATATAGTTTTTGTTTTTTCATGATTTGATTATGACTCAATAATAATTATAATGATAATAAGTATTATTGTTATAATCATTATATTGTTATTATATAGGAATTATCTTCTTCGACACAATAATTTGAATTAAAATAGATTCTCATTTTCTGAAACAGAGTGTATTAAGCGTGCTTTTCGGTTAGAGTATGGTAAAGATATACCTAACCAATTAAATCAACTAAAACAAATAATATCGAAATTCAAGACTATAGATATATCCATGAACTTATATCTATGAATTTAGGACTAGAAATATATCTATAATTATAATTACAATAAGTTTTATAAAATAATTAAGTAAAAATAATTTAATCATTCAGTTTATTACCATTTGAAAATAATTTCATTGAAACATTGATTTGCATTCATAAAGATTAATAAACTTGGGTTTTTTTATTATCAGCAATGTCATCTACAAAAGAAATTCGAAAGTGAGACTGTTTCTTTTTTTTTTTTTTTTTCTTCTACTCAATAACAACAAGGAATTGAACGATGCAACTATAACGATATTTTGAATAACGACAGGTAAATTGATTAAAATTTATCTGGTTATGGGAAGGACCGCTTCATTCAGAATGAATTCAAATTCCATAAACAGTTCGTTTTTACTCAAAATCCTTTTTTCAGTGAAATTTAATTGCACTCATTTAAATCAATTTAATTTCAGTTATTTAACTTATACTAAAGCAACTAATTAACATGAACACAATTGATTAATTGGACTTTTTTTGGAATAATATAAACCATTTTCAAATAATATAAATTCGGGAAAACTATGGGAGTAAATTTGATAAAATCAGTAAAGTACTAAGAAAAATGAGAGATCAGCTTATATTCTTGATTGCCGATCGCAGAGATTGGTTTTGGAAGCATCACGAGTACGAATAGTTAAATAGATGATGATGGACCGTCTCCACCCTATCCCAGTTCTACCCCGTCCCGCCCTGCACCGCCTAGTTTATCGCTACCAGTATCACCGAGGTGAGCAATAGCAGGAGCAAGAAGAGGAGAATTTTCATGTCACAAATCATGCTCATCTTCATTTTTCCATTTCAGATGGCTTCCATTTCTAAGCAGTGGTACTAATACCGGGATTTGAATGTATAACAATGCCTGCACAAAGAGAAATAGCCAAACTATAATAATAATATCAATAAGATCGAAGAGTTTTATGTTTTTGATATAAGACTTTATGCATTTTAAATTTAATTGAGCAACTCAAGTTTCATAGAAAACAGTATTAGTGCCTGAAATCATCTTAGAATCTCATTGTTCCTTACGCTGAACTATTGCTGACAGGTTTTAATTTCTATAAATTTTTTCAACTCAGATTTATCGACAATTCCCATTAGAGCTTCCATTTGAGCATTTATTTAACTAAAAACGAAGTCTTCAAAAATTTCCAAAATTTTCGAACAATAATAACAAGAGAAAATTGACTAAAATCAAGAAGAGCACGAAAGCATGATATTATGCTTTACTTATTTTCGACAATTCCAAAAAAAAAAAATGAGAATTGATTCTGGTAAATTTGATAAAACATTTCAATATTACTTGTTGCTTTTTTGCATGCAAGCATGACTTAAAAATCCAGAAATAATTACTGATGATTAGTAAGTAATTATGAATTAAAATAAAATTTGGTTTTGATATTACGATATTTCCAATATATAATATGTAAATAGATCGGGCAAGAGATCCTGAAATACAACTCAATTTTAATAGTAACATAGAAGTCGTCGTTAATTAATTACGATTTGTGATGTTTCTTGACTTTATTTAGGGAGAACATCCTTTTTAAAATCATTTAAAGCTCATTATTTGTGCATGACACATACTTTTTGAAAAATTTCTTGTGATTAGGAAATAACTGGGAAGTGTTTTTAGAAACAGTCCACTTGTGCTAGATATCCAAAGTTCATAATTTGAATAAACAATCTCAGACTGTTTATTCAAATCTAAGAAAGCTTTGGAAGAGGAATGTAGGCTGCTACAAGATCCATCATCAGATGAAATTATGGCTCTGCTCTCCTGACCGGTTATGACACGTCAAGGCCATATCTAAGGAACATTTTTTAAATCATCTACCCTTAATTGGCGGTAAAAAAAGAAAATGACAATTGGAGGATGGTTCAAGGTGATACGAACACTGCGTTAAATTTTGTTTTTTACTGGTTTTTGATTTAAAAAAATGTTAACATGAAAAAACTTCAGCTGATTGCTAACAACGTTGCCAAAGTGACTTTTATTTCAAAAAAATTTTAAGAAGCAGTCAATCAACTTTGATTTTTCGGAATGGTGAGGTAATGAACATTTGTTTCGAAATCAAAATCAAATTTGATTTTGATTATTTAATGTCTATTAGGATAGGAATAAATAGCCAGAGATTTTACCTTTTATATTAATTTTACGAAATAATGACGCAAATCGATAAATCATACTCTTACAAATACCTAAAAAGTAAATATCTGTAAGCTACGCGGTATCATCAAATCAATTATTACTATGTAGTTATATAAAGATTACTCATGCGTAATAAAATGTATTAATTTCTTCAAAGATATAAATTGTTCAATTTGTCCTTAAAAGAAGAGTTATCATAATAAGGACTGGTAAATAATATGTCAAAGTTTGGTCATAAATAGCGGTTTTATCAATAAAGCCTTCAATAAGTCATTTGCAACATTTTTAAAATAAAAATTTCTTTCCTTATATTACACCAGCAAGTATAAATGCGATATTTGATATCTTAATCTTTACCGATCGGATGATTTTGAAGACTTTAAAGTTCATGAAGTTTTAAATTAAATAATAAAGAAAAACGAAATGAACAAAAATCAAATAGAAATATTATTGATAGCAACCATTAATGTGATTTGGAGAGAGGTTTTAAAATTTTACTTCAAACTAAATTAAAATATATGACTACAACTGATAGCAGTTACTTAGTAATATTAATAGTTAATACATTCATTGATAATGAAGCTATCGGAATTCGTTTATCTTTACTGCCATATTTTACCAAAATAACTCTTTGTCTTTCCTTTCTTCTCCCAAAAAAATTTATTGAAATTTTAAATATAAAGAAAATGAATAAATTAAACAGTAATTTACTTCTTAAATTTGAGGAAAATAGAAGTTAATCTCAATTTATTAAATTTTAATTTCTCGTCAAATCATATTTTAAAGGCAGCCGGTTATCAGTGAAGTGGCTTCCCTTAACACACGATTTTTTTCTTCAAATTAACCTTAAAACATGTTGAAATCTCCAAAATATTTCAAGTTAATTTTAACTGCTAGCTAATTTTAGACGTTTTCGGGTATCCCCATCGTTTTTCCGCAGGAATTTTTCGCACACTGTAACTCGTTTCCCATATTTTCAAAAAACAAATAAGGATATAACAGAAGGCAACCAAGTTGAATGGTGCATGTAAAATACTTTTTATATTACCTAAATCTTGATTTCAAGTTTTTTCTCCAACTGTCTTGTTTTTACCCAATTAGGGACCAAATAATATCAAATTACTCGTAAAATTGAGTTTCTGTTAAAATAATCACATTATCATCCGTCCAACCAGCAAGCTATTAATGACTAATAAAAGAAAAACATTTTGGTTGAAGTATTTGCAGCTTACCATGCTGAAATTATGCTTAAAATGATTTATTTCCACAACGTAAATTAAATTCTAATAGCACTAATTTTTTATAATAGAAAAACGCTGAGTTCTTTTTACAAAAATATTCATTTCATTAATCGTACCATCTTATTATGCTAGCAGCTGAAATGAAATTAATGAATAACACTGAAAAAGTAATCAATGATTTTAATGTTCAGTGATGGTGGCAATCTTTTAAAAATGTTTTCAAAAAAAAAAACCAGGCAAATAAGATTAACTATACGGCTATTATTAAGCTGTTATTATTGCTATGACAAAGTAAAGACTATCGTGAAAAATGAATTTTTGGATGACAAGTTTTTTCTTGAGAATATTAGTCATCGAACTGATGACCAAAATATTAGTCATTGAACTGATGAACTTGTCAAAAATGTTTCTTGTTTTCGAAAAAATTGTCTAATACTGATGAAATAAATATTTTTATAATTGTCAAAGACATTTTCTTATGCAGGATGTTTACTACTTAGTAAAAAGAAAATAATTATGAAATATTGAAAATTAAATAAATAACGTTTTATGAAACTTTTCTTCTATGTGTTCCATATCTTTTCTTTCTTACGTTGTTTTGCTCTTAATGACTCTTATTTATCACTAATAATAATCACTATAATTGTCAAGTGCCATTTATAACTTTTTTTTGAGATGGAAATTGACATTTTTTTAAAACCATTTTAAGATGAAAAATTTTAGCGAAAACATGTTATTGATACACTGAAATACTACCACTTCAAACTACTGCCGCATTCCTTTTCTAATCTTTCGCTTCTGAAAAATTTCTTTGTTTTCAACAAGACCTTATTTGAAAACAAAATTTAAAACGGGCAAGATATAAATAACATTTTGCTGTCGAAACTGACAGCATACAGTCCCCAACTGAGCAGATACTGAAAGGCAATTTCGAAATCAGAAATGATAGCTGATGTAGTTCTATTGATACCGCCAACACATGACTCGTCCTCCATGTGCCGTTACCTCCTGGCACCGTTTCCCGGTAGTCATCATCAGCAAAATGATTTCCTAAAGACTAATAAAACTAATTTAAAATCTACTGCATGTCCAAATAGGATATTGAGAGCTTCAGCATATAATTTTTATCATGATCTTTTAGTGATAATGATAAACTGATAGTTGCTGATAAGAATAACAGAAGGAAGGCAAAATGCTAATCAACAAATTTCAGTTGCTTGAAAAGTAAGCAGTACCACAAATTTATATGTTTCAAACAATGTTTCTTGAAAAATAATCAAATGAATACAAAGAATGCAGCTGGACACATTCATATATATCCATCTGAAGATACAAGTCCAGACAACAAATATCTACCATAGAATACAAATAGGAGACTTACAGAAACTTTGAATTTCGAAGATTTATTTAATTTATTTATTCAACTAATTAATTTTTTTGTTTTTAAAATTGCTTAAGTCATTTTATTAAACAAAGTTTTGCTCATATTATCAGGTGATGTGTGGCTGCTGCATTATATTTTCATTGCTATGAAAATAAAGCCGAAATATTCATGAAAAGCAAAGATTTTTATTTGTACAATGGAAATACGATAATCATCTACAGATTATTGACGATGCATTCACGAAGACTTGGGAGATGCTTTTGCACTTTCATACCTGAGTAACTTTGAATAACCAGCTTTTATCATTGAAAATAATGCTTTCTAAAAAAAAAAAAAATGTGGCTTTTGAGGTTTCTGAATGAAATGATGAAATTCTAATAATCTAATCCATCGGCAATATTTCTAATATATATGCAATTGAGCTTAACACAACAGTAAATTTCTTGCATGCTTGCATTAAACGCTTGCATTCTTGCATTTAAATGTATGGTCAAAAAATTGCAATATAAAAGAGATAGAAGAAGTTTTTAAAATATAAACGAGCCCAAATATTGCATACACGGATGTTTCAAAAAATTGTCTTTTTTCAAATTGTTTTTCTAATTAATTAACTGAGTCGGTTTTGGTTCGGATCGGGGCTCTGATTTTTGTCTGGAACTGCTTGGTCATTTGGTAAATAGCAGGACAGCTCCCGGATATTATGTCATGTTTCCACAGTGCTTTGTCGCTGAGCTACATAGATATCAGAATGTTCATTTCAAATTTCTAGGACAGAATCAAAATAGTAAAATAAATCATTCATAGCAATTAAAATTCAGTTAAATATTAGTACATTTTAAATGATTGTATGTTGCTCTAACACATGCACTTCAAAAAATGATTGCAGTTCTTCCAGATTCGATTCGATTCAGATGATACGCTAGCTCAAGTCAAGTTACTCACGACATGTCAGTTTTATTATCCTGTGCGAAATAATACTGTTTAAATATGCGCATGGGCTGATAATAGCTTTATTGCGAATAAATTCCGAAAAACCAGATTTTGATTCGATGAATAAGAAACTCTATCATTACCCAAAATATTTCATTTTTTTTCTCATCATTTGATTGTCTGTTTATTTCTTCCATTTCTGCTCTGTTTTGAATTATTATTTCCATTTTATTAATCAAATTTTATTTCTGAAAATGTTATACACATTGATTATTGAAACATCGCTGTAATATAAAGAACTAGCAAAAATATTAGTCTGCTTTTCACACCTACTTTCATCATTATTTATGTCTTTAATATTTGATTGGCTGAAAAAATCGAAAAAATCTAATTCAATTACTGATTAATACACATTTTCTAGCACTTACAGTTCATCTAATTTAAAACTAAGTGATAAGATTGTGTTGGAATAAAACTTCCTATAGGCCTTATCAGAATTCTTGATTTGGTAGTTGTAATAAGTGATTTATTAATTTGGTAATATAATTTTTATTCTGAAGCACATAATGGTTACGATGCCGAATTTCTTATAAATTATTTAGCAAATAAGCAATGCGCATTGATTCGGCATGATATATTAGCAATTCGTTAGTGGTAAGGTATTAAAAGGGATTGAGGCTACTTTTAAATTCTTTATGATAGTTTCTATCAAATTATATCAGTTCTTTTGAAATTGAAGATTTAAGATCCATTTTAAAATCGAATTATTATTAACCAGCTGAAATAAGTAACTGAAGAAGTATCTTCCTCAAAAATGTTAAACTTTTATCGCGATTGCATGATCGAATTTCCAAATTATATGAAAGAATTTTTTCAATTAATTGTTCTATTCGTGTTATTTACTTATTCTCTGCGTTGCAACTCAGTTATTATGCATCACTAATATACATCATTATACATCACTCAATTGGTATATGCAAGCATTGATAATACTTATTGCATTATCATCATATCTTTCCTTATATTACTCTTTGCAGTGCTGCAATAAATGTTATTGGTCACGTAGCCGTCCAGCTAGTCTATATAAATAAAAACATTCGCTCACTTACTTTTACCTGTCACGGATTTGACGAGTAAAAAAAAGTAGGTGTACCTATTTGAAAACACATGCGTATTCGAATGCAACGTTGTTTCAAAATTTTAAATCAAATCAACTGATGGAGAATTGGAAACGTTATGTCAAAAGGCACAACGAACATTCACATTTCTCTTTATACAGATATAGATTATTTGTCGACTATTATTTAGTAGTAGAACAATTATTGGTGATCTCACTTTGTTTATCTGTTAATCGGAACGTTTTGGCAGGAAAACATTTTTATGCTTACGGCGTTTTGGCGGTAAACATGTTTAATCTTACGATTAGGTAAAGAAAAAAGTTAGTATATCTAAATAGAAATACGCGCCTATTCGAATACCACGTTTTGTCAAAATTTCAAAGCAATCGGTGAAGAACTTGCAATGTTGTATCAAAAGCCACAACAAACAGATTTTTATTTGTATAGATAATGGTAACATTTTGTATGGCACTATGCTCTATAACATCTTGCTCATGATTTTTTTCATTATTCAACAACTTCTTACATTACGAAATTTCTATAATAATACATTCATGACAAAATTAATCTTACATTAAAAATTTTTCGGATAAATGGTAGAAAAGCTGAATTAACAAATACATTTTAATCTATTAATTTACATTTGAGTAAAACATTATGATAATTTTGGTGATAAAATAAAGTTAAATCAGTTAATGCAGAAATCAGAATAAAATTAGCACATTTTAAATAACAAAGAAACCAAAGTAATTAAAAATATGAATAATATGGTCAAGAAGTTTCTTTACAATACAAAATACTAGAAAGATTTCCGAAAAGTCACAGTGCAAGAAATTAAAAATCAAAGGTAGAATACATAAAAACAGTAACACTGTCAACTATGAAACATTCCAAGAATCTGGCATCATCTACTTGTGAATTGTTCTATTTTCGCATTGAACCAGTCTCAAGAAATCACTATTGCAAAGATAAATTTGAACATCTGTAGAGACAGTTGAAGTGAAAACTGCATTGAATAAAGAATAAATCAAAGATACAAAAATTAGAAATTGATTGCAATGTTCAAATACATATAAAGTTATCATATGCCATATATTTGATACATTATTATTTATTGTTATCTCTGTAATATTTGTATGGAAAGACATAAGTCTTGAACTGTTATTTCGAAAATTATATTGATCACTATCACAATCACGACCGAAATTTCAATTTCATTCACGACTTCAATTTCAATTTCTTTCGTAGTCAGTTTATGCAAACTGATACATCCAAAGCCATAATGAGCAATGTATTGGGTTTAGACAAGCCTTTCAATCCTTTTAATGATCAGATTCACTATCCATCAATAATTATTTCAAATTTATACTAATTTTAAATTTTTGATCGATTTAAATTTATACTCCTATATTATAAATATGACATATTTTAAGAATAAATTGATTTCTATACCAACTGTTTCTCTTATAAAAATTTCAAATCAAAAATGCAACAGTACTTCATAGAAAGATTAATATCATTTTGACGAATATATCTCTGAATCTGTATGAGGAGATAATCTTCTTGTTTACATAATGTTTTGCAAATTGCTGTTTGAAAATGCATCTATAATTATAATATACTTAAATATATAATTAGGTATAAATCTTTCCTCTACTTTCCAATGATATAATTTGTGCAAAAATCAGAATTATTGAAATTTAAAAATTTATAGATAACGGAGATTAATATTGTCTATGATACTAATTACTATTGTTGAAGCTTCTTATTAAAACAATTCTCTTATCGGACCCAAAATTTGCTTAAAATACTTTTATTTGATTGATATGATACAATATAGTATTATGAGGGCCTTTGCAGTGGAAACATAAAAGTTTCTTTTTGTTGCAATTATTTGTTGCAAATCCTGCCGGAAAGTTGACGCATGCATTAATTTTTCTCAGACGTTTCATTCGGTGCTTGAGTGTGGGATAAATAGGACATTCATTAACCTTACGGTTTTTTTTTTTTTACAAAACGTACAGGGTCTTTTATTTTTGCTACCCTTAAATCCTTGATTCTGTGTTCAATTTAAAATCATTTGATTCTACTTGGTTTGTTACGGCTAAGGCTGAAGTTCCTCTCTTTATTTGATACGTGACTCGTTTTGGTTTGGTTCAAATGGTCCCTTTTCATTACTAAGAATTTGAATCTCTCTTCGTTTCTTTGGACCAATTTTGCCAAGAATTATTGGAGTTTGACTAAATTCCAATTTTCTTGCTCTAATTTTAATTGATAAGGTTTGTCCAAAATCTAATCTGGCTATTTGCCTTCAATAATTGTTTCAATACTAGAGTGTTCTGTGTCTTCATTCATCACTTCGAGTTTTCGAAGAATTCCTTCGATTGCTTCAACGACTGATTTCCATTCTTCATCATTTCTTTTAAAAGAACGAAATTCGTTTTATAGCAACTACTTTATTTTGATAGATTTGCCATACTTTTCGATCAGCACATTCCTTATCAATTCGTAATTCTCTGAGACGATGTCATAGCCTCTCACAGCCAGTAAAGCATCTCCTTTCAGACATGAAATTAGATAGTTGAG
Source organism: Onchocerca volvulus (assembly GCA_000499405.2). Classification (NCBI taxonomy): domain Eukaryota; kingdom Metazoa; phylum Nematoda; class Chromadorea; order Rhabditida; family Onchocercidae; genus Onchocerca; species Onchocerca volvulus. The sequence continues at coordinate 21,464,208 of HG738137.1, read as the reverse complement.
TTTTTGAATGTTTGGAGTTTTTGCGTTGAAGTTGCTCTAGAATTTTGAATCGCTACTAAAGATTGTTGGTGACAGTTGTGATAAATTTATTGTAGTATGTAGATAAGTTGGGGATATCTTTCTTAGTAGGGCTGACTTTTGCTCCATATGGTTTGAATATTCAAGAGTAAATTCGAAATCATCGATACATACCTTTAAAATATTAATTGTTTCTTTCCCATTATTCACGAAATTTTAAATACTTTTTTTGTCGTCGACCATTCCTTCAAATTTTTCTTATTCCCTTTTTCTTTGCGGAGTCATTTTCCTTTGTATGATTTCCAACCAACTGTTTTTAACTGACGCGAGCATTGCAGTATAGAGTCCAAGGAATTTCATTTTTTTCTTGATTTGAAATTGTTGTCGTAATTCTTTTTGTAGAAGGCTTCGACAAGTGTGGTATTAGATTGAGTTCTTTTACTTTGTATAGAAGTTTCAGGATCTTTTTTTTTGTTGGTTGTACTGCTTTAATTAGATTAGTAGAGATACTTACCTAGGGCACTAGAAAATTGCCACAAGAAAGTAAATTGTGAAAGGCTTTTTGTTGGGGCTTGGAATTTGATACAGATGATTTGTTGTATAATCCTTGATATGACGAATTTTACTTATCGCAGTTATGGTACACAATTCAATGAATTGATGAATATCGATAATATAACCGACAATTTGAACTTACTTTGAATAGGGGGAAGTTAACTGAGGATTACTAGTGTTGGGAATCGATAGAGTTGAATGAAATTTCAAAAGAGCCGCTCATCGAATATCGATCAGAGCAAGGGATAGAATGAATGAAAAAATGAATCCCTCCAGATAAAAATCCTTTTTACAGCAGTTTTTCGCTCCATGTCACCGTAGCAGAACACAATTTACAATATTTTAGTTATAGATAAAAGTCAGAAATTTGCATATACCAAGATATTTCTATAATGCAAAAATTTTTGATTAATCATCTTATCTATAAAAATATTTCGGTTTTTCTGGTTTGTTATTTGACATTGCTTTCATATAATTTTGGTAATTGTTTTCAGAATGATGCTGAAAGGACAATCCGTACGTGATTGTCGAAGCGAAAACGAGAATGCTGTGAGAATTAAGAAGCAACTATCAGTAAAGTGGAATGATACATTTTTACCATGGAAAATGACGAAGTAGCAAACATCCATCCGTAATAAACTATTATTTGTATTTGCTATATATATATATATATATATATATATATATATATATAATATAAAGCTATATATATAGTTTTATATTAATTTATATATATATTAATTAATATATATATATATATATTAATTTGTCTTATTTAATGCTCAGTTAATGCATGAATAATAAGCTGAAGGAAATTTCAGAATTGTGTGACTTGAAAATTATCGGACATTGCAGCAGGGAAAAGATAAACTATAATAAAAGATTTTAAATTTCCAACTTTATAAGATAATTCAATTTCCTTTTTTTTTCTATTTAGGAATGGTCTCAGAAATTTGAGGATAGATCCTGGAAAGATATTATTTTCGCAATATCGAGGCAATAATTAATTGTTTTGTCGCTTTCAATGAATGATATTCAGGCCAAGCAAAAGGCCATATTTTAATTTTTGGATTAAACAATCGATGCTAATTTAAATAATTTCATCCACGGATGTTTTCTAGGATTATATAAAAGCAATTCAGAGAAGTTGGACTGCTGCTTCCCTCATTATTGACTCAACCACTAAAATCAGGAGAATGTATCGGAAAAGACTGAACAAAATTATACAGTAGTTATATATATTATAAATTATATTTTTTGACTCTTTTTATTTCCGACTGTGACAAAATTGAGGGCTGAATTCTGTTTTTCAGTTCTCACAGTTTCTTCGATTTTGTTCTTTCATTCACTTGGAAACGAACCTCAAACTTGGGTAATTAAACTTTTATTATGATAAATTTGTTAATCAACGAACGCAGCAATTATATCAACAATATAATTTCGAAAACATCAAAGGGACGACTTTCATGGAGCAAACATAATACGAAGAAAAGGAGATCGAGTTAGTTACGCAATAAAGAGAAATGCAATACCATGAGTTGGACCATCCGACTGAGCTCATGGCTGCCCATTATTTTCAATGATTTTTGTACTCAGGACCCTCTTCTTCTTCGTGAATGATTCTGATATCATTTTCGGGCTACAAGAAAGATCCTTTGTTGTTTCAGGAACATGCGCCTTTGTTAGCGCTTAGATTGTACTTGTAGTTAGCGCATGATGGAAGAGAGCTCTTTTTTAAAGCTCATTGACTTAATAATAAACAAAAAATATTTCATAATCAACTACAGCAAATACGCAATGTCAAATTTAAAACAAAGAAATCACTGGTTTTCTTTTATCCTCGCGATTTCAGCGACAATATCATAGTTTCATATTTACAAAAGTTACTGAATACGATAAAAAAAAAACTTATTTAAAAAAAATATTTTGAACTTGTAACAAATGAAATGTGAAGAATAAGAAATGATGATGGCGTATTCTTTTGAAAATTTTCGAAAACATGCAATAATTTCCCTCGAATCAGTTCAAAAAGATGGCATGGTGTGAAACTGCATAATATGTTAATTTTGTCGTTTCTATAGATTCAGAGAGTTCTGAAACGTGAAAGTATAAAAAATCGATCGCATTTATTTGTTTCTTATTTTTAACAGATGATTTTTGAATAAAAACAAAACGATTAAATTAAATGAGCTGCCAACTATTAAATCTATACCAATATTAATAATATTAAAGTAACAGTTCTTCGAGTATTTATTAGGAATTATTTCATGCAAGGATCGAAGTGAACATAAAAAGGAAATACGATATATTTGATTTTTTTTTAAAACTGTATGTCTATGTCTGAAGTCCATGACTTCCGTGTATTAAATTCATTTTATTATGATCGTCGCGAAAGGAAATTTCGTTCAAAATAATTACTTTTCATTCCATTCCTTAATCTCTTAAGATGCCATCTTTTTAGATGGATATGCACAAAATTTATTTTCCAAACAGTTTATAATCGACTTCTTCCCTTCAGCATGATATTTTTTTCTTTCCCTACGTATCAGAAAATAGGCAGAATTGGTTAGCTGATGAGTATTTTTTTCAGCATTTCTCTTTTTTAAAGTTTTTATTGCCGATATTAGTGATTGTAAAGTACAAATACCTTTTTACTTATTTTTGAGTGCGATAGAGAATTAGGAATGTTTTCCTTTACATGAAGGAAATTCTATCCAGAATTTAAGTAGTAAAACATCATGATTTAACTAAAAATGTGACAAATGTGATCGTAGTTTAATCTTTATGAAATAATGAATGATTAATAGGCAAATTCAGATGGAATGAATAAATGTACTTTTATAATCTTTTTTCAATTATTTATTTGCAACTAATAAAAAAAATACAGTATTAAAATGACGGGTGATTCTAAAAATCATATTTTCAAAAAATTTTGTTGATCTGACTCAAGTGAAAGAAATAAGCTACTGCGATCGCCCTCGATTTTTTGAAGCCAATTTTCAAATTAATTCAGGTAGACGTTTTGCAATTAACCTTCTACATAACTCATTTTCGTAAACTTGTTTCCAAAATATAAAGAAGCAAGCTAATTTCGACCAAATTATATGTTCAAAATCTCTTCTCACCCGAAAGCTTTAACTATAACGAAAAAAAAAAGGACCGCATGTAAAGGATTAGAAAAAGGAAGGAAAGGTATATAATAGTATTTATTTCATCACAGTATTCTTATTTTATAAAACGACAATTACAAAAACTTTTTGTCTTTAACCAATTTTATTATTCATTTGCATTTTCATTATGATTTGAATGCATGAAAAAAAAAAATTGGAAATTAATCAAGTCTAACTTACGACCATCTTTTTTATCTCTCCGATTGACAAAGAACATGAAAATTCGTATTTAGATTTTCATGAAATTATTTCTTTTTTTTTTTTTTTTGCTCTGTTTTTTACGAATAATAGGTCATCCACTTTATATATCTATCACAGATCTTATTTTTTGTAAAAATAAATTATAATCAAACTTCAATTTGTCGCACTCTAATTCTCGACAACAAAAGAACGATCATTTGAATACTAGTTATTTGAACTAGAAATTGAATTTTCTTAAATCGTATTGGTCATTAAACTCAAAATTTCAAACGATTACATTCACATTCGAGATTTTCCATCCTATGCGGCAGAATTTGATAAGTAAGGCTAGAAATTTAAATATGAAAGAACTTAGAAACTGCTAGAATCACTGAAGTATGACTAGAAAGGAACAGTTGTTTTACAACCTTTGTCTTCATTTGTTATCTGTATAACTAACTGGACATCAATCGTTATTAGCCATCCGCTATTTGCCCTTTCACAAATTTTCGGACAACAGAATCACAAAAGCCGCATTTTGCTTTTCAAAATATAGTATGTTGGTATATCTTTTTCAAAGAATCTATTTATAGATCCTGTCTAAATACTAAGAAGCGAAGGATGCCAGTCTTAAGACTTATTTTCATAAATACGACACTGAAACTATAGTTGAAAAAAACCTATTAAAGGTGTAGCATCAAATGAATACACAAAATTTAGAGAATCTGTAATCGATAAAAGTACAAGGGATTCAGACGACAGAAAACTTAACTTCAGTTAATCCACTGATGGTTTATGTAAATGTATTATGCTACTATATTTAATAACTAGATATTTATTATATTCACTTTATTCAAATTTCTGTCAAGATCCTGAGGACTATAATTGAAGAACTCTACAAATAACTGCGCAAACATTTCTTGGCACTAAATCTGAATTATTAAAAAGAGATATAAATACAAAAAATACAGGGAAAGAATCCGGTGATACCAAATGGATATTCGACCAAAATTTATTTGCAAATCAAAAAACATTAGATGGGTCATGAGATTGTAAGTCTCACTGACCGAATTGAAGAAAGTTATAGAAAAGATCAAGAAAATTACACTTTCTACTTCTGGAATCATAGAAGTTGCAAAAAAACGAAAGAAAAGAAATTAACAATTTTATGCCAAAAAGAAAAGTATTTCGAGTATTACTTCATACATTGTTCCAAGAAAAAATTCCCGTGTCGCAAATGAAATCATCCAAAGAAATGAAGAAAGATCATTGCATTACAGTTATCGATAATACAGTCTCACACCGAAAAAGTCACAACTTTTAAATATTTTCGCAACAGAAAAAAAAATTCGTTGTAAATCTGATAAAAAAGGAAAAGAATATTTTTAAAGATGGATTTTTCAACAAGTTTATCATAGGAAGAGTAATGTTGGCCAATTTTACGACAGCAATTATGAGAAGAAAGACCTGAATAACAAAACAATACACGACAAAAGTGGCAAAGAATCGAAATGTATCTAATGAATAAAAAAAAGTAAAAGAAACAATTAGGAAGGAACATCGCAACTAATAATATCGTGACAAAAAGACGATACTATTTAACATTAGTTGGACCCAGCCGCGCTCCGCGTGGCCGATCCAGCTAGTCTATATAAATAAAAATATCATTGTTCATTTGTTCAAAATCTTAAATCTCTAAAAGTTTTCACCTACTGGTTTGAAATCTTGATAGAAGTTGAATTCCAATTCAGTTGTTTGCTGAATTGTTGGTACTGCAAAAAAGGAAAAACGATATAAAGGGAAAAAAACCCGAGTCGGAGCATTAAACCGCTCTCGTTGACATGCCCGTATAAAATGATAGAAAAGAGCACCTTTGCTGGCGCGCGAGGTTGATCGACATTGACCTTAGCTAAGGGTTGCAAAGGAATGACTAATTATTTTTTACTAATTATTATTATTTGTCAATATCCTGTATTATCTATTATATTATTCACTACTATTTATTATTTTTCATTATTAATTATCATTATTCATTATTATTTATCACTATTTATTACTATTTATTATTGTTTATTACTATTTATTTATTTTTATTCATTGTAATTTATTATTATTATTATTATTATTATTATTATTATTATTTATTATTTATTATTATTATTATTATTATAATTATTATTATTATTATTATTTCTTATTATTTATTATTTATTATTTATTTATTATTTATTATTTATTATTTATTATTTATTATTTATTATTATTTATTATTTATTATTTATTATTATTTATTATTTATTATTTATTATTTACTATTTATTATTTATTATTTATTACTATTATTTATTATTATTATTATTATTATTATTATTATTATTATTATTATTATTATTATTATTATTATTATTATTATTATTATTATTATTATTATTATTAGTATTATTATTATTAATAATCTATTATTGCATTCATTTATTATTATTATTATTATTTGTCGCTATTATTCATTATTATTACTATTTATTATTTACTATTATTATTGTTATTACTATTATTATTATCTATTATCATTATTATTAAGAAAAAGAAAGAGAGAGATGGAAGGAAGGGGAATGAGAGAAAAAAAGAAGGCGAGTCAATTAAACTCCGCTCCTTCGCTTACTTTTAGTTATCACGCACGTGACACGTGAAAAAAAGTAAGTACGTCTATATAAAAATGATGCCCTATTGATACACTTGGTTGTGTCAAAATTTGAAAAGAATCGGTGGAGAAACTTCCGGAAATCCGTACGGAGTAACAGGCAGCACTTACATTTTTATTTATATAGATTGACGAAGTGCTAAGTTTATTTATTATTACCAAAGTTATTAACGTCATAAGCAATTAGAATTAACCTAGCACGTGATAATGCATATGCCAAAAATAAAGCGAGAAAATATGGCTATACGTATATATGTTAAATTTGTTCCTGCAAAGTTATGTTAAAGCAGAATTCGTTCAAAAATTCAAGTTCGAAAATTAGTTCAAATTTTTACTTCAAAAGCAAAAATATTGGTATTTAAAAATCCATGATTTGACTACATATTAATTCGCCGAGATCATCGGAACTTTAGGCACTTGATTTAAACCTCTAGTTTCATACATCGATATCTTTACTGCACTTGCAGTGTTATAAGATCATGCAAATCTCTACCGCAAAATAAAATTAAACTGTAAAATTTAAGTACTATAGAAGATAATGATGAAAATTAAAAGAATAAGTTACAGAATAATGGGTGTCAATAAAAACATATTATATTTTTTATTGGCATTTAAATCATAGCACTTCAAGTTTTCACGAAGAATGGCAAGCTAAGATGAAATAAATTGTACAAAGGTCGATTAAAACATTATTAACGAATCAAATGCCCATATAAATACCATCGTTTAAATGGCGCCGTAATTTTTCATCGAATATCCTACAAAAATATTTGAATCACTAAGATCATTCAGATCACTTGATCACTTAATCTCAGTTTAAGATATTATATGGACACTATCAATATTATTTTATTTTTATTTCCTCATACTTAATTGAAAGATAACATTTAATATTTGACACTTTTGATATGCAAAAAAATCGTAAATGCTCAGAAAAATAATCAAAATATACTGTTCCTAAGATATTTACTCATCCGACTGACAATCGTTTTGAAGATTTGTAAATCAGCTTTTGAAAATAACATAAAAATAAAGCCTTACTTATAAGATTTGATAGAGGAATCCCAAATATATATCGCATTGTTAAAATGTGATAAATCATATCCCTCTTTCTGCAGCCTCATTTTTTTCAGCTTATAAGTACCTGTAACACGTATGAACTTGGCAATCTTAAACAATTTTAAGATTTTTAAAAGCATTATTCATTTATGCAAGAATTCAACCGTTTTCATCCAAAAATGATGAAATATCAGATGTAAAATTAAGCATAATGGGACCTGTTCGTTCGAAATTCTTGCAGAAGCGTAAAAAAACAGGAATAGCATAAGACGGAAGACTCTTCTTGAGATGTTCGGTTATTTTATGTATTACATCCTGAAAGCAAGGTATTAATTTACGTAGTTGCAATTTATATTATCAAAATCAAACACGTGATTAGTGAAAAAAGGACTAAAGACCAACTTCCAAAAACTCGTCTCCTGCCAAGACAATGGCAGCCATGCCAGCACGACCTTCTCTGTCTGAAAAATTTTTTGATATTTAGAAAGAAGGAACAATATACTATGAACAAAACAGTATAGTGAAGAATGACTTTATCAAATAATACATACGAAAGGTATCAAGACTTACTCGGTATTTTGATGCCATAAACAACAACATCGTTTATACATTTCAAAAGTTGTAAAATTCCCTCCACTTCTGTAGTACTAACATTTTCACCTTTCCATCTATAAAAAATTTTCTTTTTTGATGAATATTTTTGAATTATTTGATATCAAAGATTTATTTCTTAATATATTTCAACAAAATTAATAGACGAAAATTTTTTAACAATAGAAAACTAAGGAGACTTCTCTTTCATATAAAAAAAAAAAAAAAAAGAAAAAAAAAAGGAAAAAATAAAGAAAACTGAAATTAAATCCTGCAAAAAAAAGGACCTGTAAGTGTCGCCTTTTCGATCCTTGAAATATAAATATCCTAGATCATCCCAGTGTATAATATCGCCTGATGTAAAAACAGCATCACCTTTAGATAAAACATTTCTCATTATCTTTTTCCCAGTATCCTTTTCGTCTAAATATCCTTCAAAGCTGTAAAAATTCTCTATAATGTCAAATATAGTAAAGTGCATTGAAACATCAAAAATCATAAACTACATCATTACTAAATGATTACTAAAAACACTGATGAAACTTCTTGATCAAGAAATAACCATAAAATTACGGTTTTCAAAATCGATTTTAGATTAGCAAGAATTACCTGAGTAAAGGTTGATTTTCCATAATAAGAGCGACTATTTCACCAGTTTCACCAGGTTTACATGCCACACAAAACCCATCTTTTGTACGAATTAATTCACCGGTATCATCGTTAATTTTGAGTAAACGCACAGGATATAAATATTTCACGAAAGGGTGCACCGGAATAAAACCACACGCGCCGATATGATTATCTATATTCACTAAAAGTGATCTAAATTTACAAACTTTTCGGGAAATTTCTAAAAAATGAATAGTGCTTCAGAGTGACATTACCTGAAATTAGCCAGCGTCCCTCAATAGGAATTGTAAGAAAATTCAGCGTAAATTTCACATCTCAAAGCGACTATTTAACCAAAAGAATACGATGATTTTTAAAAAAGAGATCTTCTGCAAAATCTTAGAAATTAATAAATGACAAAAACATACCAATACTTGAATTGCCTTCTGTACTACCATAAAATTCACCGATTTTTTGGATGCCAAAACGATTCACGAATTCTGACCAAATTTCTGCTCGTAAACCGTTACCGAACATAAGACGTATTTTATGTTCTTTTGCTTCCACAATCTCCTTTTGTATTAGAAGGTATCTGTAAATAAAGAGCTTTCATTTCAGATCTCAAAAAAAATGAAAATTATGCCGAATAGCTATCAACAATCACTATCTTTATTTACTTTTCTCTTCTATCCTAATTCAAGTAAAAAAAAAAAAAAAATGTTATGAGTTACGTTAAACTTGAATCACAAAAAATTATCTGTAGAAATAAAAAACTAACACGAAAAATCTCACCTACAAATTTCGCCGATGTACTGCGTGACACTACAATTATACTTGACACAGTCTTTCCAAAAATTACTCGCAGAGAATTTTTTCCTAATCACACATGTGCTACCTTGAAGCACGGTTTGTCCGATACCAAGCATCCCTCCAGCGCTGTGGTAAGTTGGCATCATCACATACAAGCGGTCTGCTGTAAAAATTCCGAAAGACTTGGCCACACCTATCGCCATCCAATAATATCTAAACTTATGACGAAATAAAGACATATATATTTTAAAATAAATACCACGTTATATTAATAAACTTATATATTGTATATATTACATTATACTGCTTTACAGAATTTATTTTGTATAACAGTATAATCTCAAATCACACCACATACTTCTCACATGGTCAAATTGTTGCTTTTCTCAACTTTTCTCAAAGTATCTTAATATCATATAATTCCAAATGAATTCTTAGGATGCCAACAAATGACAACTGCAAAATTTTTCTTATTTGGTAACCTGGTTTTAAAAAAATTATTACAGTAAAATATATTAATGTTGACAAAAAATTCACTTCCACATACCGGTAATGCTTTATGAGCGCTGGCTTCGGATTCCCTGTTGTTCCTGATGTGAAGATATAACAAAGCACTGCTGAAAAATTAGGAAGATGAGCAAAAATAGCAATAGTAAGAAACGGATATGAAATGATACAGCAAAATATTTCGAAGATCAGTATCAAATTGATGGTACAGAAAACATAATAAGATAAATTATGTTTGAATATGATTGGGAAAAATTACGATAGAAAAATACAAAACTGATCATATAAAAATAAAAATTTTTCTGAAATCTAAATTAGATTAAAATTTTTAAGAAAATTCTTTTTTAAGAAAAAAAAAAAATAACCAAAATTGCGCATTAATATTGAGAATAATTAGTTATCAAAAGAGCACTATATTTATTATTTTTTTTTAATAAGATTTCACGAATAAGAGACTGAATGAAACAAGATTATAAGCTCGAAAAAGAAAACAAAGGACGTCACAGAAGAGAAATTAATTACATTTGAATGTTGGTTTCTCACTAACAACTGGTTCCTCGGAGGAAATTAATGGAATTTTCGTTGCCAATGATAGAATGCCATTTTTCTTATTACCAATATCATCTATAACATAAACTTTCATTCGTTCCAATTTTCCCGATGAGAACATATCTTCCAACGCTGAAAAAGGTGAAGACTCTTAAGTACATATTCCTTCATTTTATTATTAAAATTTTTCTTTCAATGATCAAATTTTTGTAACAAGATGTCTGACTTTGAATAAGAGACTGAATGAAATAAGATTATAAGTTGAAAAAAGAAAACAAAGTATGTCAAAGAACAGAAATTAATTAGAAAAATTAATTTTAGTCAGAGAACATCAGGGAACAGAAATCCACGTAAAAGCAGACAAATAACGAAAGAGATAAATTAAACCAAAATAAACCAGTTATAACAAAGACCATTGTTGGATACAAAACTGAACGTCTGTCATTCAAGCGAATAGCTATGTTTTTTTCAAAGTATGATATCAAAAATCTCTCCTTCAGATTGAATTCATTTACAAACTTCACGAGAAAATGGATTCTTTTTATAAACTTTATTTGGCATTTGCTTTTGGCTTCCTCTTGAGATACATTTTTGACCCAATTCGGCTCTGATTCTGTAATTTAGTATCTCACTGCTAGAATGGCACTTCCTACATGTGTAATTTTGCGTCAAGATTCCTTGACTAAGCTCAAAAACTACTATATTTCTTAATTTTAAGAAAATTTCTATAATGATAAAACTAACCAGGAAAAAGTTCATTGCTAGTGATAATGGAAATCGACTTTGAAATGGTGATTGAATGAGCAAGTGGTTCTGCCCTCAGATTTATATTCACCCATGAAGTGATAACACCTATTTTACTTAATCCAAGCCAAATGGCAGGAAAATCAGCACAATTTTGAAGGAATAATGCTATCACGTCACCATTTTTATAGCCTTGTGACTGTAAGATATTTAATTTTAATTCAGATTCTTTCTCTGAAGCATACTTGCATAATATAATACAAATTTTCGAAGATCTGCGTTGTTATTAGATCTTGTTAAAAGTTGTTAAAAGACTTCAAAATATATATCGATTAACAAAAGCAACATAAGCAAATAAACATCAAATAAAATTTGAAAAAAAAAAAAAAAGAATATGTAAATATTGAATAACCTGAAAATAGTTCGCATACTGATTGCATAATTGATTCATTTCATGGAATGTCAATCTTCTTCCTGTGTCTACTTCAATCAACGCTTCTTTATCACGATAATTTTTAACATTCCGTAGGAATATCTGATGCAACGGCTCATTAATTTTCATATGTATCCAAATATCCCATTTTACTCGAATCAATAACATTAAACCGCTGCAAACAAAAGAAAAAGTTGTCTTAAATCGAATTTATAATCATTACTAATAAGTAGGGACAAATTACAATCGAAAACCAAATAGCACAGTAATCCATTTATCATCAGGAATGAATGAAGCAGTTGCCGAAATGAAATTAACAAGTCTTGATAAAGTTTTTTTTTTTTTTTTTTTTTTTTTTTGGTAAATAAGAGGACAAAATAAGATGATTTTTGATGATGAACGTAGGAACTTCATTAAAACGAAAGGAATATATAATCAGAGATGAAAATTTCGATTGTTAACAAGATCATTTTAACAATAACACTTAATCAAAAAACAGTATTGAATTACTTGAATAAATGTTCTGATAATTTAAATTTATCTTACTGGCTCAAATATACGTATTACCTTCAACTATTATCGCTCATATGTAATCATTTGTTCGAATAAATGACGGTGACAGATTTAATTATTCAATCAATCTTTTGCTGATGTTTAAAATAATTTAAAATATTTACCTCAATCTCTTAAACTTTGAAATTCAGTGCAACTCACCAGAAATCTCTCCCAACTGTCGAATAGAACTGATAGAAATAGTGTGAAGTAAGACACTTATAAATTAAACATGCGAAGAATGCAAAGAATATGTACAACGATAGAATGTATAGTAAAGATGACCAAAATGTTAATTCACCAAAGGATAATATGAAATCAAACATCCTGCAAATAACAAATTTAAAAGAAATATTCGATCCAGTGAGGATTTACAAAAACAAAACCCAAAGCAGAAATGTCTGGAAAGATTAGAAATCGGCATTAACACATTTAATTTAAGATGTGCAAGACCATGACTGATTGTTGAGAAAAGCCATGAAAATTGTATTATGCAAGAAGATGCCTGTTTCCTATGGGAAAATATACTTTTGCATTTAACGAGAGTGCATTATAGACAAAAAGATCCGAAATTAATATGTGGGATAGTAATAGAGTTAGTCTCTAGAAAATCCAACAGAAATTGATTTTTGAAAATCATCAAGCTATTCACAGAAATTCATCAAGTTTAATTTTGATATAAAAAGAAACTACGAGCAGATTCAATCACAACAAATGATATTGATAATGAATTAAATATAACCCATAAGTTTAAATCAGTTGAAATAACAATAACTCAGTTAAATGAAATAACAATAAACTGCTTCAAGTGACAATAAGTCATATAATAATTGATCTGCTAACTTATTGGAAAATCAAACTGTTATTCAGAGAAGACTGAATAACTAAAAATAGCAATTATTTAATACCTTTAGATACTGCATAAGTTGATATCATTTGAAGCAGTTTATTCGAAGGATCGAATTCTTCCTCAATGTCCAGTAAAAAGAAAACTGAAGACAAAACATCAATCTATCATCTGATATCAAAATTATCGTCATAATCCTTTTCTAAATATATTTTGACTTCAACGGAAATTCTTATATTAATAATTTTCAAAATCATTGCTCAAAAAAATATTGCATGAATTAGTATATATATGAATTAATACATTTATCATATTAATAAGCCTATTTAAAACAAATTTTGAAAAATATTAAATCAAAATGACTTCCTAAGGATTCAATAAAAACTTTAGTTGGAAGAAAGGCAAGATTTCATGATTAATTAAAAACCATATTTAGCAATACAAAATTATTAAAATATATGTGTTTGAAAATAAAACAGCCCGACAAAAAAGTGGAATAGAGCAACTTTTTAAGGAATCATTCGAAAATCCTATTCTTATCATTTCAAGCAGCAATTTTTTAATGTGTATTAAAACTGGAAAATCAAAGTGTTACTCATTTACTCCACACAGCAATGAATTGAATGTTCTGGTCTCTTAATAAAAGCGCAGCTGACGCACCTAATAAGAACGAAGAGTATATCGCAAAATCATTCAAATATCGAAAATTCGTTTCCATCGAGTAGTTAGAAGAATAATCGATTACCTGTTTCTCAATGGTCTGTTTATGCATATACACAGCTGACTATTTTATATATAATCGTTGCGCTCCGACAAATAACAACAAACAGCATTTCCGAACAAACGACAGTATTTCTTTAAACTTTAAAATCAATTTCTGCTAATAGTTAATCACAATTTAATATTTTCAGTAGGAGGAAAGAAGTAGCACTAACAACGAATATAAATAATGATAGCAGCAAACATGTTCACAAATACAAACAAGTTGAAAGCTACCATCATAGTAAACAGATTTCGAAGTGATTGTGGCAAATTTTGAGCTGACAGCTAGAATTGCATTCCGAAACAGATCACGGAAAAAATAACGTAATAAAAGAAAACAGTATTTAAAAGTATCTCCTTTTCTTCATCAATACTCTATGCGATTATAATAGTGATGTAAAAATTCGTTCAATTTATTATAAAGGAATGATGAATCGCCATGAAAGATAAAGTCATCTAACCAGCTGAACAACAATGAACACAGAAATTAATAAAAAACAAATAATCTGGAAATTAAAGTAAAAGAAGAATGTTCTCCTCTTTTTTCTCATTCTATTCTTCCTCCCCAAACTCTTCACGCTATCATTTGCTAATGAAAATAACACGAACAAGCCTAAATATTGCTGATAAACATGTTCAGAAACCTTAATGAATTATCCCAAAGATCCCTAAACATGCTCATACTACTACTTAAATAAATGAACATGACAATCAAAAACTAAGTTCCTAAAGTTTTACCGGTAATATCATTGGTAATAACAAATCTTGCAGACCATTTCCCATTTCTAATCTATATTAGATGAAGAGATAAACACGAGCACAAATTAGTTACTTCTCAAGATAGAGACGAAGCTTCATACACAATCGTTTGTAGTAAATGATGTTTAGAGAGACTCATAGTAACTAACAGACACAACAATCAGCATTAAACCAAGATCAACCGGTTTAACCAAAATTAGTGATGATAGAAGAGGAAATGGGATCACCTAGAATCATAAGACAAATAAGAAATGACAAGCAAAACAATTAATGACCACACTTAACAGTGAATAATATACGTAATTCTTTATCATAGAAACATTGATAATGAAAATGAATACATTACTTTGAAGTATAATTAGTAATAAGGCACATGTTTTAGAACAATTGAATAGGAAGAGGAGAAATAGAAATAATAGACACAACAATCAACATAAATAACTGGAACAACGATAAATATGATGGGATTAAAAGAAAGATTCCCATGAAATTCCTGGAACTTTACCGAATCATAACTTGCTGACAGCTGTTCCGCAAGTAATATAATAATATATTAATAATACATAAGAATATTTTAAATTTTGCTTTCAAATTTCGCTCTCGGCATCATATGTTGGCATTAACTGCAAAAACCTTTTAGGCAAATAAATCTGGCAATTTTGAAATAACTAAAGATAAGAGTACAATTTTGAATTACGAATTTCCGAGAAATCTTAAAATATGAAAAGATCCTACGGAATATTAATTCAATATAACAGTTTTTTGTCCGCAGCAGTAGACTTTCTAATGATGGTCGTATAATCATGTGATTTTTTATAAAACAAGCCATTAGCATGTATCAAAATGAACCTAATAAAAATTTGTTTCGCAAATATTCAATATATATTCTGCATAATACAATTCTTTTGACTAAAACTTTTAGTTTTCAAAAATTAGATAAATTAGCTTTAAAAATTAGATTCTTACTGAATTAAAATGAAAAACTAAAGAAGCAAATAAACCGCTTCCTAGAAAATATTGATTAGTATCGAAATATCATGCTACCTACTAAGTTGATAACGATATGCAACACTCACATTTAACAAGCAAAGTTTTGATAATATACTGTACTCTTCTTGTTAATAAAGAATGAATTTAAACCAAGCTTAATACAGAGAAATGATTAAAAAAAAAAAAAAAAACTGTTATCTTTAATCAACCAATACAGAGGAACAGACAACGGGCAAGGACAAATAATATCAATCATTGTACTCTACAGCTGTCATCCCGAACTGTTCATGTGTTTGTAAATTGAAAGATATGATGTACATGAAAACGAAGCAACATCTATTCATTTTCAGTCTACCTTTGACACGTTTAGCTTCATTACACCAAACTCTCCATAGAAATGTCATTTTATAAAAAATTCAGGAAGAAGTAAACAATTTTGATCAAATTTTACGGATGCAATAAAGCACGAAGCGTAACGCTGATTGAAGAGTGGGAGAAAGTTGAAGGTGATAAGGAAAGACTAGTTAAATTTTTGCTTGTTACTAAAACGAAAATTACGAAACTAGAAAAATGCAGAACATAGCCACTAATTTTCTTTAAAACAAAACTTTATTTCGAATGGTTTAACCAAAATTCTTCCGGTCATGATTCAGATCACTCATTCGAACTCAATTATATTTCATATACTCGTTTGCTAAAAGCGCATTTTTAATTATCTACACAACTTTCATATATGAGACATCTTTAAAAACCAAAGTAAGCAAGGATAAGCTCCTTTAAAATTTTTACTGTTTCTTCAAAGAACGATATTATCCAGTAGAAAGAAGTTCCTTTGACATTTTCATAACTACTTCACCTTCATATTTTTATAATTATCTTACTAATTATCTTACGATTTTCTTTTTCAAATCTATAACGAAAAAAAAAATGAATCAATTCGACATAATTTACAAGAGAGATCACATGCATACAATAAAATAACTTAGTCTCAAACGGAGAAGTAATATGTATTGATATGTCACGCAACAATTCAAAATTATTGAAACATAAAATGAAGGTAGTGTAAAACAGGAGTAAGGGAACAATGAAGAATGTAATACTACAATTCCGATGTGTATAGCGGAGAGTTTTTATATAAACAAGAGAAAGAAAACAGGAATAAGTGGGTACTGGGAAATATATGATAAGATGGATATTGAACACGATGACGTTCCGTTATAAAAACGCCGATATAATTTAAATAATTTGTTTCTTGGGTTACGAATTTGTTTTTTTCTTAGAGAAAAGACGTTCCTATCCTAACAATCACCTTAAAATTGAAAGAAAAAAAAAAAAGACATTTCCCAATGAAATGTGCTGATGTCAAAACCATTTTCATTAATCTTGAAAATAGCGTGCAAGTTAATCATCTATGTTATATATCGGCGGATGAATTAGAAGTGGACACAAAAAATGACAATATGACATAGCTAAGAAAGTCAACATGATAGAGCTCAAAATTGAACTGAATATTAAAAATGTTTCAGTTTAATTTTCCTTTAAAGAAAAAGTTTTTCACAATGTGAACAACCACTTCAATATTTTTTTCTGCATTGTCACACAAAAGTTTGATGGAATTAAGATGTTTCGAACAAAAAAACAGCATTAAATATCAACATTAATTCACAGAATATTATAATCATTAAAAAAAAAAAAACCCTCAAAAGTAGTGAAAAAAATGGACATTAGACGACATAAAAAATTACACTGCCAACTTTTGGAATGTATCTGTAACAACGTTATTCACTTTTTTTTGTATTGTGCAATGTTTGCTGCAAGTAAGTGAAAAATCCGTAAATAAATGCAACAATTCCTTTTTGACCAACAAGAAAATTATCTGATTATATTTCATATGTCTTTAAGTAGGAGACAGAGATAGGAAAGAAAGAAACCAAAGAAATGATAGCAATTACATTATTCACGAGCATAATCCATTAATGCCACTGATTACATGATTGAACATGTACTATCGCGACTAAAATATAGACAATGCGCCATAT
The DNA here is from genome assembly GCA_000499405.2 of Onchocerca volvulus. NCBI lineage: Eukaryota > Metazoa > Nematoda > Chromadorea > Rhabditida > Onchocercidae > Onchocerca > Onchocerca volvulus. Next base: position 21,446,333 of record HG738137.1, on the reverse strand, counting down.
CCTTGACAACAATAATGAGGAGACAAAGACAAAAGTAGACAGATATATTGTATTTGCATTAAGTAGAGTGGTTGGATTGTTATAAATGAAACTTGAACTGAAGATTAAAATGATTTTATATATTTGTTTTTTCTTTTCTTTTCTTCTTTTTCAATTTATCCTTTTCGGATTTAGCAATTCTGACAGAAAAGTCCACAGGAAAGATCTAAGGGATTTCTTCGTCAAACTTGCTAAGTCCGAAAATAAAGCCCAACAAGTGATTGTATTTATGGATAATAGTTCATCACCTACAAGAAAGAAAAAATGAAGGAAGTTGCAGAAAAGAGGATTGAAAAAATATAATCGAAAAAACTTACTCTAGGATGGAGTGTTAATAACTAACGATTACATGTCACCCGATCGTAGTGAATTTACATGTTCCCAGACCAATGAATAAATGAATAAATTAAAGCAGCATAATACAAATGATTTACATGATAACAGCGTTACTCGTTATCGCAAGCATATTTCATTGAAGAGATATCCAATATTACCTCTATAAGTAAACATAAACAACAGAAGGGTTTACTTAAAGTGTTAAAGATAAGCACAACTATCACCATCATTTCATTAAATAGTAAGCTTGCGAAGGCTTATCTAATAAGTCTGACAAAGCAACAAAACACTGGGTATGGTACAATACTTTATTCCATGATATTTAAAAAACCAATGAATTTTACGACATTACAGAAAGACCGGTAAATGCAAATTTCAATATCCAAAAAAGAAAATAAAATAACCATTTTTCACTCTTTCTTATCTTTAATACTATACCCGTAATTTACTGTCAAACACGAAATAGTATAACACAGCATACAGAGATTGGAGGATTACAAACACTGGCCATCAGTATGTCGGTATTGATATAGTGTGAATAATTTCTGTCACTTTTTCTCAAAAAGATTGAAAAAAAAAAGAAAAAAAAAACTTAAATTATTCATCAAATCAAAAAAGCTGATTTCGTAATTCATCATATTTTAAACGAAATATTTTTGTAGAATAGCACAGCAATTTACAATACAAAAGGCAATAAATATGTATTATCGAAAGCATTTCACGAACTGCTGAGCCATGAAAAAAGGAAAATGAAGCATAATTAGACCGCAAATAATGTGAGCAAGCATATTTGGTCATAAAAAGAAAACTTTCAAAATATTAAAAATAGCTGTCATTTGCAAAAGAAAAAAACCCTAATACTGATTGTAAAATAGTAATACAAATCGTAATTGAGAAAGAGTTCATTAATAGATTCGCTCGTAGAAAAGGATATATCCTTCGGTATTGAGGACACGCGATTCCGTCACAGAGCTTATTCTCATATCGCTTGCATAATACCACTCGCCATCGCATGATCCCTCTATTATCCTGCAAAAGTATTTCATCAAAAAAATTAATGAAGATATTCGGAAACTGGAAATCATTCGGATCAATATCGGCACGATTAATAACAGATTTTCAACCGACCAACGTCAAAAGTTTTTACAAGTGCTGAAATTGTATAATGAAAAATCAGCTCACAATAAAAATTTATGGAACCAAAATTTCTCTCGAACAGTTTTCTTTTCTTTTTTTTTTTTTAAGTAATGAAGTTGGCCATTTCAAAATTAGATAGTTTATTCCATTTCTAAATAACTTTACGGAAACTTGATATAAAAACCAAAATCTAACTCTTTCAATTCTGAATCACTACAAGTAGTAATTGAATCTGGTGGCGAAAGATTTGCGGCTTCATAGAAAAATTTTTCGGTTTGAGGTAAGGGATATCGATTCTTGATAAAAGCAACATAATGTCCTGACGAGAGATCTCCAGAATGCGATACAACAGCGTATAATGAATAAAAAACTTTTTTCAATCCCTTTCTGATTCTCTAAAAAAAGATCCATTTAATGATTATAATGCAAAGAGAAATTCGAAATAAATACGGGAAAAACGTAAGAAATGAACAAGAAAAAGGATAACAAAATATTAACCAATGCTTGCTCGTTAATAGCTAAAAAAGTATATTAGAGCTTACAAAATAATGAAGAACATAAAACTTAATTTGCAGCAATTTTTCAAAAAAAAAAAAAAAAGAAAAAATTCAATTACCTTGGCTATTTGCGTGCAAAAAGGTGCAATATTAAGAATTTTTGGAAAAGAAATTTGCCCAGGAACTTTGCGCGTGATCACTCGACCATTCGTTGAATGCGTCTGAAGAAGTGAGAAATAGAGAGGAAGAGATAGTTAACCATTTATTTTGAGAGCACTTTCCCATTCTTCTTTCGTACTTTGTAAGTACAAATGAGGAAAGTGCTCTCAACATAAATAGTTAATTAAGAGTTGGAAAAAAGAATTTTGAACAAAAACTATCAATAAAAACTGCTATATCTTCTCGAAAATCGTTAAATGGGAAGAACCAAATTCTATTAACATACTCCGAAATTAAAACTTTCAGACAGAGGCAAAATTATGTATTCGGATTCATGATCAAGTATGGAAGAAAAGAAACTTAGTTTGAAAGACTTAAAAAACGGACGAATGAGCTTTTCGCTTTCCGAAAGAAAATAGAAATGAAAACTGAAGATTGCCTGGACATGGTACAGAATGTCTTCCTAATAACAATTATTCAATGAAGTATTAGAATAATCTACTCTCTGATTCCTGCCAATCCTGCTTAGTTAAAAAAAAATAAGCAACTCATTTTAATACTTCAACTGATATTTTTAAATTACCTGCTCAAACCGCTTGAGATGTAATGTTAAAATTGGAGGTGGCTCATAAATCAAATAACGCTTCTCAGCTTCCACTGTCCTTTTCTTCATTCCATTTCTAAGCTGAAGAATAAGGTATTGTTCATCAAATAACACGAATTCACAATTCTTAAACCTAACATTTCTCATGTGTTTTTAACAGGTCCCAGTTTTTAAAAGAAAAAAAAAACTATCATTTTTAGTAATATTATGTTTGAATTTCGAGATCGGATTTGAAAACACAACCACTGAGAATGGAATTTTGAAACCTGTTTGTTATAAGGAACACAGCACTTTTCACATTCATAAGTATTTGGTCCCGACAAAACTTCCGTTGTTGTAAAAGCTCGAAGACATGATGCCAATGAACGTGGTTCATCCTCTACAACTTCTTCATCATCCAACAACTGCAGGCAATCTTCTAACTCAGTACTTATGTCCATTTTATTCATTTCATTACAGATATTACCTAAAATATTTAATATCCCAGGAAAACAGACATGAACTGTTAAAAAAAATAAAAAAGAAAAAAGAGATACGTCCAAAATCCACTCCCACTTCTCATAAGAAAGCATAAAATGCAGTGAAATCTTAAAATCAATAGGTATTTACTTTAATATTTTGAAAAGAAGTGAAATAAAACAAAAAACAGCAAGAAAATGATGGTTTTCACTTCTTATCCCGATAAAAAGTCATTGAAACAAATTATTCTAAATATAGTAAGAAAAACATGCAGAAGATAAAGTGAAAATATAACCGTTGGCATTTTTTGCATCAACATCATCATCGTCAATAATGTCTTCATCACTAACATCATTGTTAAGATGGGATCGTTCCCCACTATGATTAATGTTGTCGCTATGCGAAATCATTTCATGAGATTTTCGACGTACTTTCTTAAATTTGTAAAAAGTCAACGTAAGAAAACTAAACAGGATTTAGTAATAAGTGTGTCGTTATATATAAATGTTCCAGTGCATTAATTACGTAAGACGTTTTCATGGATCACGAAGAAATGGAGTTTTGTGAATTCTCTAAAATAAACGTTACTAACCCCTTTGCGCGCATTCGTTTTTTCCTTCTTTTTCTGATATTTGCTTAAGCTCAATGAAGTAGATTTATGCATTTTATATGTTCCATTTAATAATATTTTCGCTGATGTCGACGGAAGGGGAAGAGAAAGATCCAAGAAATCTTCATATGTCTTCGAAAGATGACCGCAATCTGAACATTTTACTGTCTGCAGAAGTGTGCCACCAAAAACAGCATCAATGAGTGGTCTTCCACATGCTTTGAGCATGCCCTGAAACAATAACCAAAAATTATGAAAAGTGAAAAGCACACAGTCACATTATATGAGTAATATAATTGAATGATGATTAATGCAACTGAGAGTGCTGATACACAAAGAACGAATCAATTTTACAAATTATAGTTTTGCAAAACGTACAAATTTCATTGCAGCACGAAAAACTATCACTACACTCAAACAATCTTGTCCTCTGTATTTCATAGTAGAAAATGTACAAAATCTGTATCGAACATGAGATAAAGTTTGAATTAATAAAAATTGACCTTAGCCAATAAAGACAGTTCGTTATCTGTCAGCTTGGGATTTCCATTTTTAACTATTTTGATATATCGAGAAATAGCTTCCTTATAACGGTTAATTTCCTCCATTCGGAGACCGTCCATTAAATACCGTAATAATTCATGAGCATCCTGCTGCGCCCATCCTCGAAAACGTGGTGCTCTATAAGTACATGAAGTTGATATGGATCTATGGAAAATAAAAGTATTATTTACAACTTCTATATATTGATGGTTCTTTACAAGTACATGAAGTTGATATGAAATGATAAAAATGAAAGTAATATTTATAACTCCTATATTCTGATGACTTCCAAAGTAATGCGAAAAATTAGACGTGATATCTATTCTAAACCTTTAATTTATGAAGTTTTATCTAACTCAGGGAAAAAACCTTTCATACATAAGAAATAGCAATGTTCACAACTTCTGTCTATTACGCGTTTCAAAACATTAAAATAAACAACTAGCGTAGCGGTTTCATTAATTCTGAAAAACTACAAAAATTATTTTATTAGACAACAGTGCATTACTTCCTGGCTATTTCACTGAATAAAGAAGAGGGATGAACAGCCAGTCCAGCTTTGAAATCGCGTATAAAACTCGCGAAAATATTATTAAGTGGTCCATCAAATGAATCCAAAGACAAATATACGTGTGGCACCTGCAATTGCATTGTAAACTGTCGAAAATTAACTAAGATATTGAATCTTCTTCAAATTACATGAAGAAATATGTGATCATCTATGAGAGTTTAAAAATTACATTAAAGTCCAGTGCAGTGAATGGCTAACTCAGCAACTAATAAAGAAATTTCCAAGATTTATCAAGAAAAACAGGAGATGAAATTCTTCAAGTATGTAGGCTAATTCTTGAACATACTAACCTAAGAAGAGATGCTTGATCAACTTTTAAAGTCTCTGAAAACTACGCATGTTCTAGTTTAGTTTTGTATACTATAATATCGTCATTGTTAACAGAATTAGCTTCCTAAATGTTAAGTAACAGGAATTTTTAAGACAACTAAAAAAATAATCGATAGGAATTTTTAAGACAATTAAAAAAATAATCGATCATTGACTTGGAATTTTATAGGGAAGTTGTGCAAGTTTTTTCAAAATTCCTCGTTTAAAGAACATATAATTCAACTAACTGGTATAAGCCAATTTATTACTCTTGAACCCAAAAATCACAAATATTGCATTTAGTGATAGTTATTCAGACATTCACTAAAAAGAATGATAGTATGCTGTTATGTAAAATTTTCAGCAAACATTATGAGTAGTGAAAGCGCTATAAAAGAGTTCTCTTAATACTGAAAGCGTTAGAGATAATTTAATAGTTTAAAACATAAGAAACTTTAGTGAAGTACCTGGACTTGCTTGTCGCCAATTAAAACTTTGTTTTGCATGAGTTCGATATTGTTTTCTCTACCAATCAAATTGATGTACACAGCAAGAGTATGTGTGTGAAGAAGGCATTGAGTTATCGAATTGAAAAAACAAGTGTTTCCAAGATTAGCAAGGCCCTATAATTGCAGAATTTGATTCTTTATAAATGCACTACGAACTTCAATTCGATTCAAGGTTATTTTTAGAAAATTTATAGATGGATGAATTCTTAAGAAAAGCATCAGATTGAAAATACAGATGCACAAAATTCCTTTATTCTTCAAAAAATCAAAAACTTTTCTATAGTTTTCCATCAGAATTGTCCGAAAATGAATTATTTCCACAAACCTTAACTGATGGCAATGTTTTCTTCGCATTATTTTTCATTTTATTCTCTGTTAAATACTTTTCGTTACTATTTTCACTCCTTTTCGAATCAACTTCCTCAACGAATGAAGATTTTTTTCTTGTGTTACTATTTTTCATTGACTGAGATCGTGATGGATCAATCTTTAACTTTGGTTTTACGAAAGAGTTATAGTCCCTAAGAAAAGTTTTCATTGAACCGCTTTCTTCTTCAGCAACATCAATTCTTTTTTCGCAACTGAAGCACCTAAAATTGTGAATAGCTTTCAACAGAATGTTTTAACTTTTTACAGTCCAAGGATTTTTCGTTGTTTTACAATACAATGATAGACCTTTTGAAATTATTAAACAAACATCATGAAAGTCCTTCTCTGATTAACTAAACTCTTCACAATTATTAGTATAATGTTTCTCTGGTAATTAATTAAATTATTTCATCAGATCAAACATTACTTAGAATATCTTTTCAATAAACACATATATTAATGCACTGCTCTGCCCATGTAGAACTGCTCATGAAGATACGAAAATAAAAAATGAATTTATGATGCGAATCAAATCTTGAAATTATTTTCAAATTACAAATATGCAAAAGTTACCGGAATTGTTTGCTTTCCACGGCAAAAAAAAGTGGATGCTCTATGCCAGTACGCAATGCTCTGAAGTGATTTAAAGTGTGATTTTTTTCATCGCAGCCGGAATAACTGCAAGTGACGCATATCCATACCTTCAATAGTTCAAGTATGTTAACTAGAAAACAAGCAGTATGTTTTTTGTGAATAATTTTAGCTACAAAATAAGAAACAGTCATGATTCAGTGCATTTTACTTCATATAGTTTCAAAGATAAATGGAGAAATTTAAAATAAAAAAGAAAAAAAAAAAGAAGGAAAAAACAAACCGATGGCCGCTGTTCGGGTGGATCGAGATTTGCGCAGCCTTCGCAATAATTAATTCCTACTTTCTTCTTCAAATTTTTCATCCTTTTTCGCAAATTTATAACTTTGAATAATCCTTTCTTATTCTTGTGTGGACATTCCACATCCTGTTGTACAGTAGCATCTGAAAAACAAAAAAAATATAAAAAGACATTTTTATTGAGGAAATGAAAATATTTTTTTCTTCATTTGAAGTTTTACATCCAATCACAGGAAATAAGCTATTCTTAAACTTAAATCTACTATAGAATGAAAAACATACCACTGCATTCGATTTCTTCAACAGCAGCAGGAATGGATTCCTCTGCCAATTCCGAGGAACGTTGAACGTCCTCAAACATATGATCCTTTACCGTTCAAAGTCCACTATCGACGTTTCAGTAATACTTGAAATATTTTTTAGATATTAATCTTACTGAAGTATCATCACCACACATAATACGAATCGCATCTACTAGTGGAAGAGTACACAACAGTTACGATAACTCATAAGTTAATAAAATTCCTGCGTCTATCAACTGACACTATTTGGAACTCGAAACTCAGAGTGACCTCATACGTGACCTCTGGTATGAGACATACCTCCTGTAAGCAGAAAGGGAAGTTGAAGAAAAGTTGCACGAAGCGTTGCATGCACCTGAGTGTTGCACTGCGATCCACGCTCTCAAACCGATCAATTGGCGCCATTGTTCAGAACGCGTATTATTACGTGGAAACGCGGAAGAAACTTACGGGTACGGTACATGTGGTAATTTTGTGTGAGACGTGATACGTGAGACTGTGAGAGTATTATTTTAATAGTCACGATATTTAATGATATAGTTACGTTCCATAACGTTTTGCTTTTTCTGACATCTCATCTAGTTGTGTTTGCATCGATGTTGGGTGCATTTTGTTCGTCTGAAAAGATCAGAGTGATAAACTTTTCTTCCAGGTAAGTAAAACTGCAGCCTTAAGGCATATAGGAAGTGTGAAATGAGCGTGCCGCTAGCGGTGGAAGGCATGGACGCCTTGGCGCTTGCACAAGAAGGTGAGCGATTATGCCGCGAGAATAGCATGAAAGCAGGTTTGAAATTGAATACTTTCACTATAATTCTCAATATCATATTATCATTTCAGTGAGCAGTCCTTATGATATGTTCTTGTCTCCCTTTGAAAATTTGTTTTCAAATTAGTATTGTATTAGAAATAATTCATGAATTAAAGTAATAAGTTAACAGCACCATAATCTCTGAGTATTGAAATGTTGTTTTTATTTTTATGCTTTAATTATCACCCAAATAATTCGAAACAAAATTGCATAATAATGTGACTTTTTAATCATATATTTGTTTTTAAAAAATGTTCATGAATTGTGCTTTTTTCATAGTAAAAATTAACATAGTCAAATAAACATGAAGAAGAATTTACTTTATAGGAATCAAATATTTGGAAATGGCATTGGAAAAAAAAATCAACCTTGGAGGACGCAGCTTGGAAGCATTATCTGCAATTTATTCTCAGCTAGGAAATGCTTATTTTGTATTACGTATTTTCGACAAAGCACTAGAGTATCATCGACATGATTTGGAAACTGCCAAGTAATATTATGATAGTATTTCTCTCAAGTTACATCAAAATCTTCAGTCATGAAATTTGCTATCATTTATTTTTAGATTGCTCAATGACCATTCTGGACTTGCAAAAGCTCATGGAAATATAGCAAATACCTACAAGGCACTGGGTGATTTTAATAGTGCTTATGAACATGCGGTTGCACATTTACGATTAGCACAAGAACTTAATGATAAAGTAAGTATGATATTATTTCAAACACATATTGTTATGAAGGGCGAATTTATTCTAGCTTACATTCTTACTTTAAAGAAAGTAAATGAGAACGTAACTGCAATAAACTTGCAGATATTCTACAAATTATGATATATAGCTGAATTAGTCAACACTGGTTTTTGTTTTGATGTTGAATCAATTGTTCTGTTGTCATAACGAAATAATATTAGCTGATGATTCTGTGATTTTTTCATGAATCAAGTTAGTGCAATGAAACACTATAACTAAATTGGATAATATCTTGCGCGCAACTCATATATATGGTTTTCTGATTTTTTGTAGATATATTTGATGTACTTATCTATTTGTTGTTCAGTTTGACAAAATAAGCTATACTGTGGCTTTTTTTTTTATTACTCATATTTACGTGGTTTAATGACTTAAACGACAATGTAAACCCTGGAGGATTTTTAATTACACTGCATTTATCAAGATTTTTTGTAGGAATGTGAAGCTGCAGCTCTTTATAATGTAGCATCTGTGTATCATTGTCGTGCGAAGGCAATAATTCATGCATCAGAACCTCTTGATAAGTCTGGACTTCTTACAGCTAGCGATATGACTGCAACTTCGCAACTGCAAGCTGCTATAAATTGTTATTTGTAAACATTTATCAGTACTGGATTGAAATTAATATATGGGTTATGATGAGAGGCTATACTGTGGAAGTCTGTTTGTTGCTTTCTGTAGGCAGTCACTTACTCTTCTACTTTCCTGTGCATTTCCTTTATTACTGATGTGTTGATAGTTTCTTTTAAATATATGGTAAATTGTAGATATATAGATCCTGCTTATGTTTTACATTTGATTTATCAGAAAAATTAAAATTTGCTTCTACAGATTTCAGTGCTACTTTTTGTAGGCAAGTTTATCAAATAGTCTTCATTTTAGGCAAAATCTTCACATATTAGAGAATATGAAAGATGTCGTTGCATGTGGTAGAACATATGGCAATATTGGTAACAGTTACTATATGCTGGGTGATTATGCAACTGCTGTTTATTATCACAATAAAGTGAGCTTATTATTCATAAAAAAAGATAGTATTCGCAACCGTTGTGTTCATGCAAAAATTTTTAGTCATATTCAGAAATCTCTGTTTTATCTAATAAGCTAACAGTTAACAAGAATGCAGCCAAATAATATATTTATCGAAGGAAATCATCATTTAATAAATCCTACAAATTAATATGAAACATATCAGTTTCATAATATAAAAGTAAATTAATTAGTTTTTTCTTTTAAAATTATATACGGAATCCAAGCATTTTGGCTAATTTGCTGAACGAAACGTTTTTCAGCGACTGGACATTGCTCGACGATATGGTGATCGTGCAGCAATGCGACGTGCCTACACAAATCTTGGAAATGCTTATATTTTTCTCTCAGAAACGGCAAAAGCTTTAGAATATTACCGGTAATTTTTTTAAAACAGTATACATTTCTATTGTTCAACCATTTCTGTTGTTATCATCTTTGTCTAATGGTTATAATTTAGAAATGTCACAAAGCTATAACTTCGAATAAGAGCGTTTAGAGATTCGTTTGATATTTATTGCATTTTAATTTGCATTGGTGGTGATATCTGGGTGATATTTTTTTGTCGATTCTGTAAATAATAAAAATTTTTTAGTTTGGCTTTGTCAGTTGCAGCGGAATTGCATGATGAAGTGATAGAAGCACAGTGCTGTTTCAATGTTGGTAATGGTGCTGCTATATGTGGTGATCATGGAACAGGTTTTTTAAATATTCAATTTGAAAGAATATTTGGACAAATATAGATCATTAAAGATTTTTATTTCGTATTTGAAGTTAGTCAGTTAGTGTCTTGTAAGAATTTGAATAAAAAGGTTTTCCTATTTATTTGCAATTAAGTTTCAAATTTCTCTTGATGCAGAATTATTGGCGAGCAGCAACTGCATTTCAGCAACAGAATATCATACTCGATATTTGAAGCTCGCTAGGAATTTGGGTGATCGTGCTGCAGAATCGCGTGCATGTGCAGCTTTAGTAATAGATTTTCGGAAACAGAGAATGATAGAGAAAGCTATTTATTTCTGTGTACTGCATGGACATATATCGATTAAGGTTCTTTATTTTCTATCATTTATCAATGCAGTCGAAATTTTTGCCATCTCCTTCATAATTTCTTAGTTGTTATAAAAAAGTTTTGCATGCCAGTTAGAGTGCGACAGCACTCTTAGGATTTATTTGGTTTTCTTGATACGAATCCGTAACTATTTAGTTATAATCAAATTTGAAATTTTACAATTAATTTCGATTTTTTATTTACTGTCATTTTTAGATATGGCGAATATCTAATGCATTAAATTTACAATCGCTTCTATAAGATTATAAACGGCGCTGTATATTTAATACATTTTCTCGAAATTTTTCCTCGTAAATTTTCAATAAATATATTTTTATCATAGTTTTTAGAAGTCAATTATTATTTTAAAAAAAGAAAAAAGATCTTGTTTATTTAAGATTTCTGCGAAATAATTTCCTGCTAGGAATTTTTTTTTTTTTTTTTTTTTTTTAATGAGTAGTCTTAAAATGCCATATTAGAATTTTGCTTGAAACAAATTACAAAGTTTTCTCTTTGTATTTGTCATAATTGATTTTTTTCAAAAGTTTATACTGCCTAATTTATTCTTTCTGTATTTATTAAAAATACTGACTTTTGCTCTTCTTATTTCCTAATATTTTTTGTTAGGAAATTGATTATTTCAAATAGAAAATTTAAATAAGCATGATCTTTTTTAATAATATTTCATTTCTGAAAATCATGTTAAGAATAAATTTATTGAAAATTTACGAGGAATGATTTCGAAAAAATGTGCTGAAGATACAGCATTTATAACCTTGCTGTAAAATAACAGTTCTACTCAGCAATCCAGTCATAATTATTTTAGCAAGATTTAAATAACTATGGTTTATTCTGTAATAAAACTAAGACAAAAGAACTGGTTGGAAGAGTAGAGATCATGTATACTTAATAAATTCATCTGTGAATGAAGTTCTCTTTCTGTCCAAGAATATTTATATGTTTTAATTATTTCAATCAACTAGCCCCGAAAAAAAAATTATGTTGCTTGAGCGGAAAATTTATACTTTAATTCAACATTTGATTTATCCTATAGCGCCAGTTCTGTTTATCAAAAATAGCCCGCATATTTAATATCTACGCTTCATTCAAATAAGCGACGCGTCATATTTATTGAAAGTTTGAAAACAAGTTGGAGAGAATAAAAAAAAGAAAAAAAAAACTATCTATTTTGTTTCGACTGACAATAAAAAGGGCGATGTAGAACATAGGGAAGTGCAAATGATGACAAAATAGATGGTATTTCCAAGAAATCATTGCAGTTGGATGTGTTTAATTCTTAATATAGAAAATGATTTGTTTCCTTGAATATTTGATTAGGCAATGTTTCAAATAGTAACAGAGGGAGTTAATAACCCTGAATAAATTTTTTCCTTTGACTTGTTTTGATCCGATGGACTGTATACTATCAATTTCTCAGTTGCTCATTTACAATTTGCTTCCAAAAAGAAATAATGCAGCAGTGATGAAATAGTTCTCATGTGCTGAATATATTCACATTTGCTAAAAGTCATTAATAGTCAATCTATTAATAAGTTTCGAGAAAAAATAATCCTTAAATTATTTACATTCTTGTTTTTATAGAACCGTCAATTATGATTTCATGTAAATAATTTTTATAATTTAAAGCTATTAGTTATCTAAACCTCACGTACAGTTAAGTTCTATTATTTATGGGAAGTATTTCAATGTTGAAAAATGTCCGGAATGTTCTCATAATTCTTTACAATTTCCTTCGCAAATTTGAATTATTCATAATAGTCAGTAGTTTCACTTTGTTTTTTATCTCTCTCTCATTTATTCCATTATTTGTTGACTTGTTTCAAATGAAGACTGTTTGCAATTTTTTCTATCTTTCTTGATTGTTTCGGAAAGTCATCTTTTTGTTTTTAAGAAGTAAGCATGAAAAACATGAATCCGTATTATTTCGCGTTTTGAATAAGGCGAAATTCAAATTTCAAGGAAAAATTATGAAATTATGGTGAAAGGAAAATGTGTTTTTAAATTTTATCCAACTTTTCATGAAGGCGTTAATCGTCTTGAAGTTGTTATCAGATCTTTAAACGTTATTTTCGAATGTAATGAATCCATCAAAATGAAATGCAGTTTTTTCTGAGATTATCCAAAGCTGTGAAGACTGTCATGTGCATTCGCTCGTGTGATGAGAACATTAAGATGAAAAAATACTTTTCCAGTTTATTGAATTAATGAAAAATTGGAAATTACAGACTAACATCATTCCATTTAGTTTCGTTTTAATTTTTTCTTTGAATTTTAACTTTTCTCTACTCTTCATTGAATTTTTTCTAGATTATATTAAGTTTAAATATTTTGTTCGTGAGTAGATTGTATATTATTCATCAGGCATAATGCGCGGATGAAAAGTGTATAGCAGTTGATACTACGAACTGGTTTATTGAATTTAGACTCTGCTCGCTTGTCTTCTCCTGAAATATTCACAAATCCTTAGAGCATAGCTATCGCTTTTTTTGAATTTCGAAACAAAAATTTTTTCTTTTTGAATTTAGTTCTCTTTACAAGACTTTTTATTGCATTTTCGCATTTGCAACCGTAAAATTGCTTTTATTGATAAAAAAAAAAAATAAAAATAAAAAATAAACTTAACTTAGCCCTTCAACGAGTCATAATTATTGAGTGGTTGAATATAATTATCTCAGTAATTTTGTCTGTATGTGTTCTTGTATGTATTTATGTGAAAAAAATAGCTTGAATATCATGAAAAACATCTTAATATTCTATGTTTTTCTGAAGTAAGTCCTGGAAGTTGATAATGGGAAAAATAATTTGATTTGTTTATTATCAGAGGGCAGTAATATACGCATCATTTTGATGAATTTCTCTCATTAATTAGACTAAGAAAAACTCAAAATGATGCGCATATTACTGTCCTCTGATGCTAAGCGCCTTTGAAGATTTGATGCATTATCAAAGTTCTGTGAAATTTTTTTATGAACGAGTTTATTCTATTCAAAAATTCATTATGCGATATTTCGATTGGGAAATTCATAT